>VXBR01001544.1:266031-598992 GCA_013400215.1 Cisticola juncidis | reverse complement strand
TGGTTTTGTGGTAGGTGGGTTTTTTGTTTGGTTGGTTTGGATCTTTTTCTGGAACTGTTCCTGCTCATTGACATCAATTAGCAAGTAGAATGCTTGGATGATGGAAGCTAACACAATGGCAGAGTTGCACGATTAATACCATATAAAGCAGTAATGCAGCTACACTCCTGCTACTTAGCATTTCTTTCTCTGAAATCCCAACTTTTTTTGAGCCATCACTGTGTGTGAAGCTATTGTTGCCCCCCTTAAAATGTTCCAACTTTCCAAAATGCTGTATGCTGCTCAGTAATGTTAGCTATTTACTCCCACAAATAAAACCTTGTATTTGATTTCACTGTATCACCTTTATCCTGGGCAATCTTAGTCACTCTACAAAAATGGACATGCCATTATTTCCTACTCAACAGCAAGCTGTTCACAATGTTTTCTAGACAAGGAAAGCAAAGCCTTGCACTCCATTTAATGATGTTTATCTAGGAATAATGTGATAGTTTTGCAGCAAGTCAACTGAGCAATCTCCAAATTTTAAGGAAATGTTTTAAGTATGTATGAGAACATTATTTTTTTGATAACTGGAAAATTGGACCGGGAAAAGTAGGATTGAAAAAAATTTTGAAGTTGCTTAGCAATGCCTCATCTAAATTATAACTGCTTGTTTTTCAAAAATGTTTGATTAGTCACTGCTGTCAAGTAGGCTAGTATGCTACTATCATTCAGAGCCGCTTTATCTCATACAAAAATGTGCACTGAGACCTCGCTTGCAGACCTGCTTTACTTACAAAACCAGTCCAATTTTAGTGACAGTGATATGAATACTCTCAAAAACCAGTGTAGGTATATCTAGAGATATACCCATTGTGAAGGAGCAAATAGCTAGTAACAACAAAAATGAATTATTTCAATTTATTTAGAAATCTATCCTTTGGATGTCAGATGTGTTTAAAGAAAGTGCTCATATTTTCAACACATTGGTGTAGTGTTTTATTTGTTTGAATGATGCCAAAAGTCAACACAAGTAAAACCCAAATTGAATAAAACCTGATAACATCTGCAGGACTTCAGAGGTGATTAATGTGAAACCACACATGAGCAAAGATGATGGGGAGTGTAGTAACAGTCATAATACAAATACTTACACACTGGAAAATGTTTTCCATCAATTTGTAGAATGCTAGAAAATACCACACTCTGAGTATGCTACTTAAAAGAGCACAAAAATACAAATTAACTAATTTATGAAAGACCAGCAAGTGTAAGTTATGTCGTAGAAAACAGGGCAAAACATACATACCTGCTAGATGACATCTAGATTATAGGTAACATTGTGGAGCTTACACAATGGAGACTGAGCACAAACATGGCAAAGTTGAAGAGATACCTAATGTAACAAACAAACTGAAAAGTACCTGATTACACCAGGTAAGACAGGGAGAACTTTAGGCAATATCTACAACAGAATAACTTTACCAGTGTAAGAGTACTGGTGTGAAGTGCTGCAGAAATAGTAATCAGCAGCAGGTAATGAAGCAAGTCAGGGCTTGAAAGCCTCTAAAGAGGGAGGCAACATCTCTGCAGACATCCTGCTCCTCTGTTTGACTGTCCTCATGGTGAAGAGATTTCTCTTCATATCCAGTTGGAATCTCTCTTTTTTCCACTTGTGCCCAGCTGGCATACTCCCATCATGTACCTTCGAACCACTGAGCTGCTTTTTTTCTCCATGACCTTGCCCTGTGTGTAGGCTGCTATTAGGAGTCCTGAAGACTTTTCAGTGCTAATCAACGACCACTGCCATGCCAAAAAACACCCTCCTGCAATAGCAAGCATGCTGACACAGAAAGCAAACTGTGTCTTCTTTGCAGACTATACTTGCTCTACATCTTTTATGCAGCCAACATGGAAAAAACAGGAAAAAGCCACAAAATGATGGTCAAAAAACTTGGCTACCAACGTATCTGGGTACGTATTTTCAGCTCTTCTTCATGCCAGATTCCCACCAGGGTTTTTCTTCTCAGAGTGACTAAAAATATGCTTTGTGGGATATTTTGATGTCCTTTACTTCTACAGAAAGTACAGCCCATGCACATGGTTCTTTTGGGCACCACTGTTTCCTCTGGTTAAAACTTTGGGGACATTGTAGCAAAGAGTTAACTTAAACAGAGTAAAATTTCTGGTGCACTTGTTTAATTTGGTGATTGTAAAAAAGCAAATAACAACCCAATGAAAAAACAGAAGTGGAAAGGATTTTAATATCAAAATAAATATACACACAAAATAAATACAAACACATAACCATTTAAGTAAATACCTGCCATGCATCATTTTACAAAAAAAAAGTATATTTCTGCTATTTTGCATGAAAAGTACTATCTGTATCACTTTTTTTTGTGCCAAAAAAAGGCAGACAGAATCCAGCAAGTGAACTGAGCCTCTCTGTGACAAAGCAAAATAGTTGCTGGAATAAGGGAAGGAGAACAGTCACCAAGATCTGTCAATGCATAGAAGACATACAGGATTGTACAAACTCCTATTAGTGTGTCTGTCATGTAACAAATAAGAGCTCAATAGAGACTGCAAGATGAAGGTGAAAAGATCAACAGGGCCGTATTTATTATGATTTTCTATCTGTTCTTGAATTACCAAGTTCATCCGAGTTCAGAATGGAAATGCTGTGGTTGCAAATACTGGAAAGAATGCTTTAGGTAAGTTAGTCATACATTAATAGAAAAGAATTCATGGTTGAATATATAGTGAAGAAATAGCAGAGTTTTAGTAAGCTCTAGCGGTGCATATCTACAGAAATGGAAATTTCTATGATGGCACTGAATCACAGGCTTGAATGCTTTGGAAAGCAATGGTGCCATCAATATTGACAGAGCTTGACAAGAACAGTACGATTGGGAACAATCCATTTTAGTTTTGAAAAAAATGGATTTTAAACTGATTTATACCTAACTTTAAAAAGAGAAATCATTCATATATTACACACCAACTCCCGAAGTTCTTGCTATGCTGAAACTTCTGCAGAAATGGGGATTCTCTCCAAGTAATGCTTAGGAAATGTGGCTCTCCTGGGATCCCCGGCAAACCTGCTGCAGAGAACGGCTCTGGAGAGCTGCACCGCGGGAGCCCTCTGGCGGGCGAGGGCGGAAAATGCCCCGAATCGCTGAGCGAGGCTTCTGCCACCGAAACGGGATTCTTACACCTAAAATAGCTGCGTTTGTAACTGTTGATCACTATTAACTATTGCTGTTTGTATATATTGATTAAAATTATTTATCTGAATCAACGATTGCAAAAGGGTGAGTTTTGATACCATTCTTCTTCTATTAATATCATCTGTTTCCCTTACTTCCTTCATTGATTATTCAACTGCAACCCAAAGAGGAAAGCAGTTCGCCTGTAGGAAATAATGAAACAGGATGGTTGCCTTAAACTAAGTCCTTGTCAAAAACATAGAAGAAAAATTATTACTGTAACATGCATCCATTTCTGTTTTTTCCTTTATTGGGTACAGGGAACATTAAATTTCAGTGGTAGCTTGAAGCCCCAGCATTCCTTTGGGTCTTGTAGAATGAACATTATACAAGCCAGAACTTTCAATATTGAATCAAGACTGAGATTGCTTCTCACTATGTACATGCACATGCCTGGCTCTGCACAGTTGGTTTAGAATAATAGAATGGTTTGGGGTGTGAAGGGAGCGTAAAGTTCATCTAGCTCACATCATCCTGCCATGGACAGGAGCACCTTGCACTAGACCAAGTTGCTCAAAGATCCATCCAACCTGGTCTTGGACACTGCCAGCATTGTGGCACCCACGACTTCTCTAGAAAACCCATTCCAGTGCCAGAATCAGTTGTTTTGACTCCACATGATTAAAGTTTCTGGCTCAGTTTACAGGCATATTCAGAGCAGCGTTTTTGCATCCATGTTCATTGAAAACTAACTGATAAATGATCCACAGTGTTACAGAGCATACATTTTAGATAGGACAGAAATGGCAGAAAGTAGAACAATTTGTTCTTCTGTGAAGTCAGAACTACACAGGTAACTACTGTTATGCCACTATTGATCAAAAAGGTCTTAATGATAAAACTTCACAGTCAGCAGCCATAATCTCATGCCATCCTAGAACAATACGTTGTGCTACTGCCCTACTATCCAATTCCTGGTGCAATTTTTGAGAATAATGTTTTTCTTTGCATTCTCCAAAGTATTATTTTCTATCTAAATACAGTTGCTGTGTCAGTGACATTAATCACTGACGTGTTCAGGTTGGAAGTGACTCTTGGCATCCTTCTTGTCCAACCTCATGCTCAAAACAGGGTCACAGAGAATCAAGACCGTCTTGCTCAAGGTTTTATCAGTCAAATTTTGTAAACCTTCAAGAACAGATGTTGCAAATCCTATCTGGGCTATTTATTCCACCGGGTAATTATCCTTACACTGCCCTCCTCCCCGCCCCCATATATTCAGTCAGATCCTCCTATTTTATGTATGTTTACTGTCACTATTTTAATGTATGTTTACTATGTACTGTGCCCCACTGACTCCATTGTCTGGCCAGGCTCTCTGCCAGCCACAGCCATCTCTCCTGTGGGCTGAACAAGCCCAGCTCCCTCCCTTCTCCACACAAAACAAGTACTACACAGTCCAACACCCTGGTGACCCTCCCCTGAACCCAGTCCAGTTTATCAGTCTGTTTCTTGAACTGAGAAAATTAGATTCATCAAACTTCTCTTTACACATGGAAGCATTAAGCCTACTTTTGCTCCTGTTTTGATATAACAGGAAACTTCTTTTGCTCCTGGGTATGGGCTAAAGGCCTATTTTGAGCCACAAGGCTCACCTGTTTGTACTGTTCATTATAATATAAAAAAAACCTCTTCTATGCTGCTAGACAGCCCTCAATGCCCAAAATTCTTTACACAGTCCGTATGTTGGGTTTAAATAATGTAGACGGCTTTGAATCAGTCTTCTGAGCCAGAAGAAATTCACCTTTATCATGAATATTACCTTCTAACACCATCAAACTGACAAACCCCAGCCTTTGTTGATGTCCTAGAACAGCCATACTGAGCTGAACTATCTGAAAGGTAGTAAGTGAAATGATTGAGAGATTGTATGGCTTCCTATATTGACCTTTTAGTGCCAACAGCAAACCCTTTGGAAAGCAGGGAAAGCTTACCAATCTTCCCTTGCAAGTCCTATCCTTTCTGGCACTCCCCTGCTTAGGGGCCTTCTGAGCTGGAGGCTGCTTCTCTGTACTAGTGCTTAATACTGCTTGACAGACCTCTCATCCATGAATTTCTCTATTAATTTTTAACATATGCATACTTGGTATTCAAATCATCCTATCTTAAGAGTATCTTTTTGTTTAAATTTTATGAAGCATTCTCTAAGTCTGCTGCTTGTTGATTTTTTTTTGTGCCCATTTTCTTTTGATATGAGCATGACTAATTGTTCTCTATTCTCTTTTCCTCGTGTCAGTCAGAACCTTTAAAATTCTATCACTTCTCCTTGAGCAGCATCTTTTCCAAGATGGTGATTCCAAATTACTTTTTTTTTTTGTGTACAATAATGTACTCCTCACTTTGCTCACACTTTTTATCCCCTGAACTATCAAAAATTCTGTGTAACAGACATCACAGCAACTAACTGTCCATGTAGCATAATGATGATTATACTATTCCCTTCCCAGTAGTATCAACACTTAGCTAAACTTAGTGGCAGCTTTTCCATTACATTTCAGAGGATCAGAATTTAATCTACTTTTTTGCTTACTTTCCATCTTGTTTCCTTGGTGCATCCTGGGAAGATCTCCATTCTCCTTCCAAGTTTATGCCTTGGCTGCAGTTTTGCCATGTACAAAAGACTAGCAGTATCTTTAATAATTTCAGACAAACATGCAGAAAACAGTACTTTAGATGTTGTTGATGTTGTTGTTTAGATGTTGTTGATAATATGATGGAGTCAGTCCATTGTTTGATTAGTACCATGAAAAGATACTGTGGAATTCCCTTTTTTCCTCTGAAAGTTTCATGGAAAAACAACATTTACATTCATTTTTGTTGTAGAAATGTTCACACACTTCTGTTGTGGAAGTTGAAATTACTTTTGTTCTTAACATTTCATGCAGAACTATAATTTACATTCAGAAAAGTTTTTAATTACTGAGTTCAGAAAAAAAAAAGATATTGAGAGCCTTGAAGGCTCTAATTGTTTTTACAGCTCTTCTTAAAGAAAATAACCTATGCTCTCTATGTTCTGGAGAAATTAATCACCTCTTCTGCCCTCAGACTCCTTTTTTAAAATTCTGGTTTTGTTCAAGTAAGCAAACCAAGGAACCAAGAATAAAAAAGAACGTCCATAAACATTACCATGCAGTTTTTAGTAATTCATGAACAGAAAACCACTCTAAATTCTTCCATAGATTACTTCTAAATTCTGACTCAATTTCTTATTTCTATTTGCATGTTCTGACCCTTAGAAGGATGAGCTCTGTTCCAAAATAAATAAAAACTTAAAAAAAAACCAAACAAAAATCCCAACCCTTTTACCCTTCTTCAATACTACTACAACAAGAAAATAAGCACACATCTTAGTGCATAGATTAGCTATTCCTCTCCACCTTGTGATAGTCCTGTGCTTTTATAAAGAATTTACTACTCCCAAACTATGCCAGTTTTTTTCTTTACGTGTTAGAAAGTCACATTTTAGGGACTGGGCTTTGCCATTTTAAGTACTTCAGTCATTATATATATTGATTATACAAAGTTATGTAAATTATATCAACTATTTCGTGGAATTTATTATAAAATGCTTGTTGAGAAGGACATGTTAAATAGACACAAGAAGTGAGCTGATAGCACAGAAAGTCTATCTTTAGCCTCCAAAAATGGTGACTCAGCCTTTGACTTGGGCTACCTGAAAAACAATGCTCCAGTGCTGATGTGTATGCTGGGGAGAACACAGTATTCTTTCTCACTTCATGTATTTTTTCTCTCAATTCCACTAAATATTGAGAAAACCTTTTACTAAACCCAATGGGACCATCTATTTTTCTCATAATGATATCATTACTTATTTGGAAAACTGTTTTCTTCCCTTTTCTTACCCAAAATAAAAACTGAGCTGATTTAAACCAACTTAAAGTCAAACTGAAATTTTCATAAGGATCATAAAACCTGTCATGAACTATCCCTATTTTAATGTAGATGTTGAGTCACTGATACATCAGTATAAACTACTGATATTGAAAAAGGTTTAAAGGGAAAATGAGGTTTCTCTTGATGAAAAATGATAGACTGCACTTAATCCAAGCACTCTGAAAACATAGGCATGACTGAGGATTTTGAAATAAGGTACCATTTTAGGATAAGGAAACAGTACAAGCAGCAAAGATGTGAAGGTGGCATCATGTTGTTCTTTCTATATTAAATTAGCAGTAAATGACATCCAAGTTTATGGGT
The DNA here is from genome assembly GCA_013400215.1 of Cisticola juncidis. Classification (NCBI taxonomy): domain Eukaryota; kingdom Metazoa; phylum Chordata; class Aves; order Passeriformes; family Cisticolidae; genus Cisticola; species Cisticola juncidis. The sequence continues at coordinate 591,520 of VXBR01001544.1, read as the reverse complement.
ACAGCAGAAAATCAAACTCGTAGAGTGAAAATTAACTATTCATTGTCATAAACAGGTAGAATTATACAAGAAAGGCCTCATAAAATCAGGCCTGCTCTGTTAAATTAATAGCTAGCCTGTCATTTCTTCTAAGTGCAGCTAAGTAATTTACAAGTTCCCACGCAAAAACAATCTTGGTATGTTAACACAAAATACAGTTCTTGGGTGAAAACCAACTAGCACCTGCATAAACAATAAGATCTGTCTCCTGAGAATCAGCAGAAAAGTATGTAAATGAATTAAGAATACAGAAGTTTTATAGATATGCAAAATACCAGGCACTGACCAATGAACTAAGTGTGGATGTATTGTCCACTAGTAAGATCTGACACAGTGTCTCCTATATCCTATATCTTCTTCAATCCTATAAAATATGACCTATACAATAAAGATTTGGCTTTTCCTGCATGAGGAAAATGGAGGCATGGCTGACTTATTGCAACAATTAATGACATTTATGAAGAAGCCCATTTATGAAGAAAAGCTGTGCTATTGGTTAAATAAGACTAAGGAAGCACTGAAGTACACTGATGGAAGGGAGATGCATGACACACCAGTCTCAGAAATCTACCTTCGTCTGCAGTAGTGGTAAATGAACTACAGCATCACATCAAACAAAAGACATTTCAAGAAGTTACAGTCAATTTTATTCACAGAAGCTGAAACACTTAAAATAAATGTGTTATCATTCCCAATGGTAAATTGTGTGTACTTGGAGAGTACTAGGTCCAACGTGTTCTGTGCCATCAGGTTTAGAGGTTTTACCCAATTCAGGCACATAATATAAATAATAATTATACCTTCCAAGTACAAAATCGTGACATGTTTCGTCAAATATTGCCAAACCCAGTTTCACTATCTTCTCTTCTGACATGAGAAAAAAATTTAGAACAAGTAGAGTTAATAAGGGAATTTTAAAATATGGCATTGCCACTAGCCCACATGCTTTCAGCCCCCTTGAAACTTGGGGGATTATCAAGTGGTGACATGAGCAGCTCAGTGAAGCGAGAAGAAGCACCTGCTCCCTGTTGGTATGTACACTATCTAGCTCAAGTATGATTCTAATCCCTTGTCCTGGTTAAAATGAAAATGGTGTCCTGTTTCATATACTATCATTTCTATAATACCAATCATCTTCTTTCTCTGTCTTTTCACCACATGAATACTTTAGTAAAAGTAAATTCCATGTGTTATTAAGTAGCATTTAAGACATTTTCTAGAGTTTGGATTTATTTCCTGTATATATAGGAATTACTATAATGGTTCTTTTTAGACAAAGATTTTATTTTGTAAACAATAAAATTAAAGCTTATTTTAAATTATGTATTTTCTTTATAACACAAAATTTTTAAATCCTTTTTTTTTGGCATTGTGTAACCATCTTGAGTGGGAAAGGAGAATGGTATTTAGGGAAGTCCACAGATATAATTCTTTATTTTTTCACACTATGGCTGCTACCACCACAATGCCTATCAGGTTTTGTTGAGGAATACAATAACAGCATTCTCTTCAGACTTACTCATTCTGTTTTCATTCACACATTATCTCAATGACTCGCAAAAAATCCTTTTTATGAAAACTTTTTTAAAGAGACAGTCAATTATTAGTTGCAGTTATCAACCCTTGCTACAAACATGCCCAGAAAACCTTTACAGAAATCAGTTTTGGTACTCCTCTCACTCTTGACTCCATACATGCTGGCCTACACAAGCACTTCTATCCACTACCACTGTTTAGTGCATTCACTGATCTTGTTGGACATGATGGCATCCTGATGAAAAGCTTTTATTAGCAAGAGCAAAGAACCGTGAAAGAGCACAAGACAGATTTCTGTGTGTAGGCATAAAAAGAGGCACACCCACCACTGAAGTGTAGGAGAGAATAGCACAACAGAGAGAACTACTGAGAACTTTCTATACACCATGCTAGCCTAACCTGGCTGGAAATGCAGCACCGTTGTACAGCACTGCAGCCAACACTAGCACTGATGATCATGGCAATCCCAAGCACTCAGTGTGGTACCACACTATCTTTCAGCTTGTAGGTGATCAACAACTTTGGTATTAATGATGCTACTTCACTGGCTGGCTCATACCACAACCATCTACCTACTCTCAAGCACTAAGTCTCTGCAGAAAAAGGTACATTTGTTCTTCCCACCTCCTTTTCTATTTGTACACAGTGGAAATATTTCTTCTGTGCTGGTGACCACTTGCCTATTTTTTATTTCTTGACCCACGGTCTCACAGGGATTAGTCTTACTGACCCACTGCCTTTTAATTTTGTTCTTGTCCTTGCTCGTTTTCACCCCGTGATACAACATTGCAACTGAGTAAAATGCAGGTAGACTTGGGACACTACATCCAGCCATCCTAGAAGCTCTCTACAGTGACTGAGAAACACAAACATGGCTCTGATAATGCCAAGAAACATATAACCTTCTATTCTCAAATACAGCACTGTCAGTAGACATTGTGAGTGTTCAGAAATCTGATCTCCGATTTATCCATGAGCACTCTCTTACATAAAGAGCCGTGTGAATACAGGCATGAAAAATGTTAGTCTTAGGTTTCTCAGCAACAGTAACAACAGGTGAAATTTCCACTTCCTCACCAGAGTCAACACATAAATTGAATACCATTTTTAAGACTTATTATTATAGGGCTTTTGTTGCCGCAATGTGCAGACAAAGGTCACTATTTGAACACTAAAAAACACTTAGTTTTGCCATTAAACTGTTTTTTTTGTGTACTTGACATCTGCAGTGTCCCACCAATGGTAAAAAAAATCAACTGATCCTTTGCATTTTGTTTGTAGATAAGTCCTCAGATAAAGATTTGCTAATTTTTGTAAAGTACGGGATAAAATTATTTGAATTAATAAACTCTGAATTTTAGGGAATAAAAAAGCCATTCAGAATGCTAGTGGTGACAGGGTATTGAAAAAAACAATCACAGTCAGATACCATAGTGGTAACATTAGAAAAATTTCCATTGTGCCTGCACTATACTTAGAAGTATTACTACCATTCTGACAAAAACTGAAGTTCTTCCTTTGAACTATGAACAGTAATCATTTTACACACAGAGACATGACATTTTTTACTGAAACCTTTAAAACTTTCCTCACTGTCCAATTAAAACTAGGTTATCACCCATATTTACCAAGAAAGATCTGACAGAATGATGGGAATTTCTTTAATATTACCATTTACTGCAAAAATACAGAAAGATTTCAGCAAAAGACTCAAAGATTGAATTTTTCTGTTAGTGGAAACTATAACTTTGGGTGGTAGATTTTTTTTTTTAATCTTCCTTAAACTATATGAACTCAGCTATTTAGAATGAAAAAGATTTTTTGATCATGCTGGAGTACCCTTATGGCTTATTTACTAGAGGAAGTTAAATATTCATGTTACCATTGAGTCAAAACAAAAATAATTGTGGTAGCATAGAGCTGTAGCATTTCTTTTTTTTCAATTTTAACAGCAGCCTTAATTCTTAAACAGTTACAGGTCCCTGATGTTAGGTATATCAATATTTTATTGGTAAAGGTGTGCTGTACAAAACATAAAAACTTTATATACTCCAAGGGCAAATTACTTCCCTTCCCTCTTGGGAATAGTTTATTTTTAATGTAGTTCTTCAAGGGTTTTAATTCTTCATGGGTTCTTAGGCAATTTTGAATTACAGCATACATATTTAATGACATCCAGGGAAATATTTTCTCTGGTGGAGATAGTACATATACATTAATGGTAAAAGTAAAATAGTAAAAAAAATACACAAAGAAAAAACCCTAAACCACCAACAACTAAAAGGACATAACACAATCTGCTTACTGGCCTGTAACTAATTATAATTTTATAGTATCTGCTGCTTTTCTTATCAGACTACAAGTTTACGTGGATTGTCATGAACTATCCACTTAGCCCATGAGCTGCACAGCCACTGCACAGCCCTGCTTGCTGCCCCTGCCCTCACAGCAAACAAGACACAGCACAAACACCTGTCTTTCCAGAGTGAGCCTCCCAAACAATACCACTTCTCCACCAGCAGACCCTTCCTTGCAATGCCACAAACTCACCTGAAAACTGCACCTACAACCAACCATCCAAGCACCTTGTGAATATTCACTTCATTTTGCTTCCACCTGCACTGTTCTCACATTAACTAAATATATGCCACAGGTATTTGTCCCTGCAAGCAACATTTCCCTCCATGAGTCAACACAGCCCCTGCAGGTACCTACTTGCAAGGTTTACAAGCTCTCCAGAACCCTCCTCAACTCCATTATCACTTGTTTCATGAATGCTGCCACATGCCAGTGCCTTCTAAACTGCCCTGAAAAGAAATTGAGAAATACAGCATGCATCCACTGCTCTGAGACAAAGCTTCCACTTCTCCTGTCCTCCCCAAAACAGGTCCCTTTCTTGCAAAGCTGCAAGCCTCTCCAAACTCTTGCTGTCCCAACTACCCCACGCATAGCTTGAGAGTGCCATCACAACACTGTCACAGCAAACTGAAGCCCAGCAAACTTATCAACCACCTTGTACCAAAGCTATTCCGCCATGCACATAATCAAGTAGTTTTCCTGAGAGAATTTGTCCACCTGAGCACACACCATGCACTGGATACCGTTCACAAGCACCACCATACACTATTATCCAATATAAATGGTCTCATATAAATTAAGTCTTAGCAGGGGTAAAACTCAGTCTGGGATAAAGTTCTCACTTCATCAACAGATCTCTCCAGGCTATGAACCCACAGGAAATCCTTCCATTTACCTGACCTCACACTTGGCTCACGAACACTGTTGATACCAGGAGTTCCCGTCAGCCCCACTGGCCACACAGCACCTGGAACTTCATCTCTCCCAGGCTGAGCTCCCTGGTCCAAATCAGTCTCTTCTCACAAGGCTACAAACAAAAGACTCTGAATTTTAACCTCCTCTTGCTTGGGACGAGTATGCTTGTTCTCCCAGCAGATGGAAACATAGAAAACGTATCTATTGTTTCAGGACATGAATGTGGCTTAGGTCTCTGAGCCCCTTGTACCAAGGCTGAGGAACCGTGAAGGTTCATAAACATTTCCACCGCTAAGCTGCCTGTGCGCCCAGCAGACACCCGGCACTGCAGCCCACGCTGTGGACAGGGCCCCGGGTTATCCTCGGGCACTCCTGCAGGACCCAACCATACGGTCTTAAACTGAGACAGTGGAGATCCAGATTAGATACTGGGGGAAATTTCACTGTTAGGGTGCTCAGGCATTGGAATGGGTTGCCCAGGGAGGTGGTGGAGTCCCCACCCCTGGGGCTGCAACAAGAGGATCTGGATCTGGTGCTGGCTGACGCAGTTTAGTGGTTCAGAGGTTACAGTGGCAAGTGCCGGGTAGATGGTCGGAATGGATGAATTTAAAAGGTCTCTTCCAGCCTTGATGATTCCATGATTGTTTGCATGTAGCACTTAGAGCAAAGTAGAGACTAAGACACGCTGGAGCACCTTGCAGATGAGGGCCTTCCACTCCCCGTGCCACCAAATCCACACTCTCAGGAACACAAGCTCCGCAAGGCACCTCCTAACCCCACAGGCCTCCCGGCCCACGGCTGCCCTCACACCGGGCACGGCGTCCCGAAGCGAGGCTTCTCACCAGACCGCGATCCTGCCCGGAGTTTGGCACTATCGCCGCTAGGTCGAGCCCGGGGCAGAGGCACCGCGCTGCCCTCCCCGCACATCCCTGCGGGAGCGGCCCCGACCCGCCGGCACCGCCCGCACACCTGCCCGGCGCCTCCGGGCGCCGCAGGCCACGCAGGGAGATGGTTTAGGTACTTTTACAGCACAAAGCAACAATAAAAGAATTGAAAGTGCTAGATACCTCTTCGCGCACCTGTTGCCTTTCCTCAAATCCCCTTCCTCCCCTCCCGCTGTCCCTCAGGCAAAAGGCCCCGCGGACCGAGCGCTGCCCTGTCTCAGCCTCCCGGCTCCTTCTCAGGAGCGAGATGAGGACAACTCTTTATCACCCCGACTCCCCGTTCCCGCCTCCCGAAGGCTGCGCTCTGCCACGGGACGGGGCCGGGGACTCCCGGCTCCCGTCANGCCGCGCTCCCGCTGACGGCAGCGAAGATGGCGGCGGCCGCGTCTGACCTGCTGACGGGATGGTGCCTCTTCGGCCTGGCGCTGCTGGTGAGAGGCGGCTCTGCCGCCCTTTGGCGGCCCCCTCAAACATCCCTTTCCTGGGCCGGCTGCTACTCCTTCGGCCGTTCGCTATCCCGGTGCTGGGCATCCCGCGCGGTCCCGTCGCCCGTGCCCCTGAGCCTGCCCCGGCCGGGAGCGCTTCCCTGCGGCTTCCCCGGGTGCCTCGGCGGTGGTGCCGCAGGGCAGAGCAGAGCCCGGAGCTGGGAGCGGGCCGCTGCCTTGCCCCCCTTCCTGGCGAGCCGCGTTGTTTGTGTTTGCGCGTCTTCCGTGTGTGAGCGCTGGTGGTGTTGCTCAAGCTGCTCTTAAGAAAAAGTGACTTTTGTGTGGTCAGTATAATGCTGGTGCGGAGTGTTCGGGTAAAAAATGTGTTGATGCTCTGCCACTCATCCGTACAGGGTCTAACAACAGTACCTACTTGCTGATATTGTTATTTTACAACTCATAAATGTTTTTCCCGTGTGTTTCAGGCCATTCTAATTTTCTGCTGGGTTTATGTGCGCAAGTATCAGAGTCGGCGGGAAAGTGAAGTGATTTCTACCATCACAGCAATTTTTGCACTGGCCGTTGCTCTTATCACATCAGCGCTCCTGCCAGTGGACATATTTTTGGTCTCATACATGAAAAACCAAAACGGTACATTTAAGGTAGGGACTTCCAAAAACGTTACAAGCATTTTTGTTTCAAAAGGATGCTCTTGCCTTGTTAAAATGTTTGAAACCAGTGCTAATACCTCTTCTAGTGACTTGACTTTTCTCAAAGCTTGTACTTTGCATAAAACTAGTACTGTGCATAAAACGCCCATGTCTGGTATTTGAGCTGGATTTCAGTTTTGACTTCTGTTCTTTCTCAGATATTCTTCTCTTTTCCAAGTGCTTGTTCCTCCTGTGCATAAGAGTGAATGTACTGGCCTGAAGATGCAAACAAATCGCAGAAGTGTTGCTTTTTAGTGGATTGTGATACACTAAAAAGTTTTGCAGAACAAAATTTGTTGCGCTCTTGTTCAAAAATAGACTGTTTTGCTGCTTTGTGATTTAGGATTATTTTAATTGTCTTTTTTGTCAGCAAAAAAAATAGGTACTGGAACATTTAAAGATTTACTGTGCTAATCTACGTATAATGTAAAGCCTGAATTAATAAGCATTTTGAAAGCTGCAGAAATGCTTGGTATAGGGGAATGCATTCATATCTCTTCTTGGCTGATGAAGCCTTAACTGAACTACTGCATTTATAAAGTGTAGGGGGTTGCTGGGCAAAATGAGTTCCTAATGAGATGAGTACTCACTGTCATCTGCTCTAACCATTCCTGTAAAAGGTCTTCACAATGCTTCAAATATTACTTTAATTTTCAAGAAGAGTTCTTGAAGGTATTGACCCAATGTCTTCATGAGAGCATTCTGAGTAACAAGAGGTCAAACTGGAGCATGTAGCTAACTTGAGTAACAAGTAAGTTGGATAACAACTTACTTAATTTGGAGCCTGACTGGATCTATAGTAGAAGTTATGACCCTGAAACAAATGATAGAGTGGGAGAAAGGTAAATGCCTGCACACCAGACTCTATTCCCTTCCAGCCCTAGTTCCAAAGGAATATAAAGGTCTTGCCAGATCTGTGTAATGCTTCAAAACTAGCTTGCTGCTAATACAGTGCTTTTTGGCTGGTGCTTATATAAATGCAAGTTATGAGAAGCCTTTAGAATTGAGCTGGGATGTGGGTTTTTTTGTCATCTTTATTGCTCAGGGTTAATATAGAATAAATTAAGCTGTTGCTCAATGTTATTTTGAAAAGTTTGTGTTTTCAGACTTTGCTTATTTAGAATTAAAGTGAATATAGAAGATGGAAGAGATCTTTCATATGTCAAGGTTCTAGCAAGTCAAATGAAAATAATAGTCTTAAATACATTGAGCCTGACTATCTAGAGAAATAATCATGATGCAACTAGGTTCAGCTGAAAAATGCAGTTTTAGTGGGAATTAAGCAGAATTCCCTGTTGCAAAGGACACACTTTTGCTAATTAGAAGCAAACCTGTGAGAGCAGGTTCTCAGAGGTGGTCATGCAGTCACTACAAATTTTTATTAAGGAAGGAAAATTACTTATAATACTCTTTTTCATGGGCTAGAATTCCTTGGTAATGGGTATATGCTGTGATATGGTGGAGTGGTCCAATTCTATTTAAAAATTGTACTGAGAGCAAGCTTTTGTGCTTGTGATGAAGACTTTTTTTTGTAAAGTACCTTTTTGCCTATGCTTCTGAGGCTTCTTTTTCTGCTTAGTTCCTAATGTTTGTAGATACTTCTGATGGCTTGTTGAAATCCAGTTGCTCTATACTGCCTTGAAGAAGCATTCTTCTGTGTCTTTTAATCTCAGCTGAATTGGTTTCCTAGCTTTGCAGAGATAATGCGAGATCTATTGACATTAATGCATTTGATCCAAACACAGGTGTTAAAATTATGGTGTAGAAATACTGATGTGGCCTTCAAAGTTGAGTGAATCTGAAATCAGTCAGAACCTACAAACCTATAGACAAAGATGACTTTATTGATTTGGTAATTTCAGTTGAGGGGTAATGTTGAGGCAGGAGGCTGACAACATCTGAACATGAGACACATAGTGTCTGCACAGGACCGGGAGTGGTGATCCTGATGGTCCCTTCTAACTCAGTGTTTTCTATGATTCTGTGGTCTTCATGACTTGGTGAAGTTTTTAAACTGTCCTCAGTAGCATGTGCTTCTTTCCTGGTGTTGCTTTGCAAGTAAGATAGACTGAATTGAATTTAGACTATTTCCTGAAGATTACTGGCCTACCTCTGAACCGTTCTTTCAAAGCCAACACTTCCTATAACTGATGCTGGGGTCTGAAGGACTGTGACTCTGGCAAGAAACCTTTGTTTCTTTGGATGGCCAGGGTGAGTTAAGTCTTTAATCTTCTCAGTGACTTTTTGAGGGAGATCCAGTTAGCAGATGTTGATAATATTCTCTGTAGATAAATTAGTAGTTCATCAAAAAACCTTCCAACTGAATGATTTCAGAGCTGATGCCAAAAGAGTAGTGGCAGTTATCCAGATTCTAAGAAAGAAATTTTTCATTCTGTATGTATGCTTTTCCTCTACCTCCCAGCTGCATTTCCCAGTATCAGTGTTAGGAGTGATGAGAAAAAAGGGTGCTCAACTTGAAAGAGGTACTGCATGTGGGCCTTCAGTTCATTTTTAATGTATCTGACCCTACTGTCAACTTGTAGATATAACTGATGATTTACAAGATGAATAAGCTTGGAGCAACCTTAGAGAGAATCACGTTATACTAACAGCTGGTGGTTAAATTGAAGGCTTTGGTAGTTCAAAGTTCTCATTGAGATTTGTGTGTGTTCTGTGACAAGGGAAGGTGGTATGTCCTGGCTACAAGGATTGCCTGAACTGTAATACCCAGAGTATGTTTTTGTGAAGGGTGTGAATATTATGCTGCTTTCTGGAGCAATTAGTTTTAAAGTGTTGTGTAGCCCTTTTCCATGATGTGTTCTGAAGTGCCTTCCTTGACAAGGGCTGTATATGCTATGCCTTTTTTAACTTGAGGTTTTGTTCATTTCACCAGAACTGTTAAAGTACTGCTTATAGATCTTTCCATTACTACAAATTATTGTTTATGGTAAAAAGTGGCTTGTAGCATTTAGCAGATAATGGTGTATCTCACCATATTTTGATACTTAGCAAATCTTCATATCTAACCATGCTATGAGTCAGTCTCCATGGAGTCTTTCATACTGCATCTTCCTTTTGTTGCCTAAGCTTTGGGAAAGCTAATCAGTAGGATGGGTCCTTCATCTACATTTGATCAAACATCACACATACTGAAACGTGTAATGTTTCGTAACTTTAAGCTCTGTTAAGGGACATTTGCAGAGAATGGGAGCTAGCTTCCCTGGCTACTCATGAAAGTCTTGCAGGGTCCAGCAGAGACAGTAAAAATGTCAAATTTAATGGGGACAAAAGAATGAAATTCATGGCTGTCCCCTCACCAAAAAGGGTAGAAGGTCAGATTAATTTACAATGGTTTTATTTGGGGAAGTTATCTGTACAGTTTGATTAGTACTGTTCTGTTGAAATATGAATCACTAACTGAGCAGTTGCTGGGAGCAGAAAGACTGCTCAATAATTAATGTGGGAGCAAGTGTTCTTTGTAACTAATTTTCCATCAATGTAATTATAAAATTATTCTTCTGAGGGAACTTTGCTTTGGATGTAGCATTTAGGTAAACTTAAAGTATCTTCAGCTGATTTTTTATATCTTTACTTAAATAGCAACATTTTACTAGCATATGTACTTCCTACATTTGTTTTTAATGTGACTTTTTTGTAAAATACTTGAGCCTAATAGTTTAATATGGGTCATCGTGCTCATTGCACTTATCCTTGTAATTTGTGGCTTCCCTTGTCTCTCAGTACAGTGCATTAAAGATACAGGTATCAGTACAGAATGCCTGAATACTGCAGGTCCTAAGAGAATTTGTGTCCCATTTTGACACCTTAAACTCTTTTTTGAAGGCAGTGTGAATTTTCACCTCCCTAATCTATTGTGCTTCTAAGCCATTCGCTGTATATACTGTAAGTTTGGCTTGTAATGGATGGAAAAGAAAGACTAGATCCAGAGGCTGTTCAAATTAGTTCTCAGCTGAGTCGTGAGTGGTAGTGTAGTAAATTCCTATACCCTAGTAGTCACCAGAAATGCTAAGACTGTCAGAGCTCTGATACTCATTAGGTAGCAATGCTTGCTTTTGACAAGACAGTACTGCTGTCACTAGCTTTTGAAACAGCTCAGATGAACTGGTTACTGCTATTGAGTTGCTGGTGGTGTGTGCATGTGGATAATTTGCCAGTTAAAATAAAGTATTTTGCTTTCTAGTTTGTTTAACAGTGGGGCTTTGGCAGCTGACTGGAAGCTGACATAATAGTTAGGATATATCATTAAATTGGCTTGCATTACATATTCTTCTTGTGCAGAGTAATGCAAAGTTTGTACACTGTGGCAGATGTAAGTAATAGTGAAATGCACACATTTGCAATTCGAGTTTGTTTAGTGTTATGTAGAAGCTCACTATTTTAGTATGGTGTAGTGTATATTTTCTAGTATACTACTCTGATCCTGTATGCAACTTAATTTGAAAAACAAAATGAAAAGCAGTTACAATGTTTCAAGTTCTACGTCTGTATTTTGTTAAGAGTGCTTTTCTGTAGCTGAAGGAGAAGCAGTTCTTGGGCAGCTAAGCCATATGTATTTCCTTTACTAGCTACCTCTTCTGTACAGTGGCTGTGACTCTTAAACTTTGGGTCTCGCTGTTGCTTTTCTTGCCTGTTCTTGGGTTTTGTGCGTTTTAAATGTCTCTGTTGCTCATAGGGCACAGACCTTTCTCCCAATAGCTACTTGGAATCAAGAAATGCAAACAGTCCAGTTCAGTCTTGGTTTTCCCTTAGGCTGGATTAAAGTAAGCATTTTCTTAATATTTAACATGAGACAAATGGAATGTTTTTGTATGTGTTCTTTACTTACTGTAATCAAATTCTTTTGTGGTATATTTTAATACAGATGCCCAGAAATGTCTTATTTAAAATGCTATTGGATGTGAGCCTGGCAGTCTTCACAGACTGAACTTATTGTGTATCTGACAGGTACTTCAGGTGTTGCTTCTGCCCTTTCTGCTAAAATATTTTTCATCCTTTCTTTTTGCTGATTAGGTGTCTAAATGGATATGTATTTCTCTACTCAAATTTCAGCTGGATGATAATCTAATTTAGTTGATTCAGTGAATTTTGAAAGCTTAATGTAAACTGGCCTACTGGCAGTCTTAATATATTAAGAAAGAGAAAGGTGGTGCTGATTCTCTGAGAAAGTAGAAAAAGTGTTAATGGTATGTCATCAAGCCCATATTCCAGAAGACTTTGTACAATTCTGAGAGAACTGATAAACCAAATGCCAAAGTGTCTTGAAGTCTTATGGGAGCAGTGTTTAAGTACTACGCTCGTTTACATTTTCATATCCACTTGTTAGTGTGTGTATCTTTACAACTAAAAGGGATTGATCTTACCAGTTTGAAGAATTCTGCTTCTGGGTAACTACTTTCTTAATCTTGGCCACATATAGATTAGTATCCCACAAAACTAAAACAATCCTGAAATATGTTTAAACTGTACTGGCAGTATTGGACCATTGTATTCAGTTCCTGAGTTTGTCTGCCAACCATCATGTCATAAAATATTTAGCTTTCTTAAACCAAGTTCCTCTGTTGGAGGAGAGGGAATGGGCTCAAGAACTTGACTTCATCCACCTGTCTGACTGCAGTTTCCAACATAGTTAAGAGTTGTGTTTTCACTTTCATTGCTTCCATTCTTTGGACCATTCCCCAGGACTGAGTAGTGCAGTTACTTTCACTCTTGTTCAAATAAGGGATATAAGTGCTCTTGGAATTTGACTTGTAAAATTAGATATTGCTCTAAGTTGAATATTCATGTAATTCAAGTCTTGGTCAAACAAAAAAGTGACGTCTCGTACTTCTGAAAAAGGAGATGATAGCTTAAACTGATGTAATAATGAATAAAAATGAAAGTTAATGAATTATATATAACTAAGCATAAAAAGTTCTTTATTATTCTTATGTCTAAGTATGGTTGCATCTGTATATGCAAATTCTAAACAAAGCTGTTCTGTGATGGAAATGTGTACTTTGTCCAACTGTGTGGCCCGTGGCACAGGACAGCTGTTAAAACAAGGCCACAAACACGGTCAGAGATCTGGAACACCTCTCCTGTGAAGACAGTCTGAAAGAGTGGGGGTTGCTCAGCATGAAGAAGAGAAGGTTCTGGGGAGATGTTGTTGCAGCCTTTCAGTATAGAAAGAGCTTATAAGAAAGATGTAGAAACAATTTTGACCAGAGCCTGTAGGCACAGAAAAAAAATGTAACAGCTTTAAACTGAGAATGTAGATTTAGCTATAAAGAAAAAATTTATGGTGAGGTTGATGGTTCTCTGGAATAGGGTTCCCAGAGGAGTCTTGGATGCCCATCACTGGAAGCATTCCCAGGTCAGGTTGAATGGGGCTTTAAACAACCTGACCTCGTGGAAGGTGTTCCTGCCTGTGGCAGGAGGGATAGACTAGGTGATCTTTGAAGGTCCCTTTCAACCCATTTTATGATTATCTTCAGAGACTCTTACAAAGATACTGTGGGAATTAGCAGAACATACATGGGAGCTGCCAAAACTATTTAATGTTCTTTCGGGTTTAAACCCCTCCTTTTGTGAAATTGTCCTATGCTTATTCCTATTTGCCCAGTGATTTTCACTGTTGCTAGCACTGTAGCATGAAATTCTATAGAAGTAGAGTTTTTATCTATCTCCCTCTATATGTGTTCTTTAATGGTTGATTCTCATTTAGTCTTCTTTTATTGCATTTGATAATAGATGCTTCTATCCTTTATTGCTAGGTCTGGGCTGATGCTAATGTTTCAAGGCAGATTGAAGACACTGTACTTTATGGATATTACAGTAAGTATTTCAGCTTTTTAAATTTTTTTCCAAATAATAGAACTTTTAAATGAAGTCATGAAGGTTTTGGAGATCATACTGGGTTATCCCTTTTTGAATGAACGTGAGTCTTATACCTGGTGCCCATCTGAGAATTATTTTCAAGAGCTCCCTAAAAATGCAAATATACTGAAGCCAGTTCATGAAAAGGCTAATGGTTTCTGTTATATAATCTGTGGTTCACATGTTTCCTGTGTGTATATTTTGTGGTCCCTTAAGGGAAATGTGGTTTTGCTATAACTTTTATGCCACTTATATATGCAGCAATGTAAAACTTGTCTACCATGTACAAAGTTCATGCAACCATGAGTGCAACACTTTTAAGTGTTTGGATGCAGCAACTACCATGTCCCAAGTAACAGTTACTGTGGAGGAGTATAAATGAGTTGAGTTTATTCAAAAGTGGTAATCCTAAATAGAACTGAAATTAAAAAAAATGACTGAAATAACTGTTAACCAAACCTCTGCATAGTCTGAATCAGTTTTTTAGTGGTCCTTATGAAAATTGAGAGAAGTTTTACTATTAATGGATATATGTAATGGGTATGGAAGTGTGCTCATCACAGTTTGAGTGAAATGCTTGTTTCAGTTAATGGTGCAAACTCAGAGGTGGTTGCCTGCTTTTGGTCACATCTCCAAAGACTTGAAGTTTTTTCTCGTAGAATATTGTGGTTCTTTTGAATATATATTTTTAGATCTGGAAATTATTTCAAATAGTGGACTTACTTGGTTAAATTACAGATTAATTATTGCTTGCCAGTGATAGTGACAAAGTAGAATAGGCTTCACTTAGCATAAAGATGAATAAAGTCAAAAGTAGGAAGAAGACTTCTCTGTTTTCAAAAAGGAACTTTTAACACAGAGATTCTTCCCTTTATAATAGTGGAATTTGCTTGTATTTGCTTTCTATTCTTTGTAGTTTGCCAAAGTCTGATTTAGCAGACCAAATATTTCCCAACTCATAAAGGGGAATAATCTTCAAGTTCTTCTGTGGACTGTTTGCTATAGATTTTTGAGACTGATTTATTGATGAATTTCTGTAAGGTGTTTTGGGCTAGCTGAATGTTTTGTTAAATCTTGAACTAATTTTTTGAAATTTTTTTTTGAAATAGATTTAAATTGGGAAAACTACTTTTGTTTTCAACTTTTCTGGACAGGTGTACTTGAAATACTGTGGGTCAAACATCTTATTTCATAGCATATCCTCCAGATGGTGGTAAAAATTTAAACATATTTTTTTAATATTTTTCTTTTGTTATTTTAATTTGAGTAGATGCAATTTTTCATAACTAGTTTTATAACTAGAGCTACATGGAAGTGAACAATAATAGTAACTTACTTTTCAGAAGCCTCCAAAAATCATATATAAAAACACAATGCCTCTCCTGTATTGTCTAGTCCTCTGTTGATGTTGCCCAGCATAGTGACATTACATCTGAGAAGGAGAAAGTTAAGCAACTCTTCCATTGTAATACTATTCAACTTTTTTTTGCTATCTTCCTAGGAAAGTATTTGATCATGTTTTCTTTTTAACAGACAGGATGAGCAAAGTACCCTTTTGTACTTAAGAACATGAATACCAGTATTTTCTTGTGTTTCCTGAAAACGGAGAGATAACTATATAGGTCTTACTTGAATCCCATAATTGTATTGATAATTTATGTTATTAATAATTAGTGCACTTAGGTCATTGTCCTTCAGTCCAAGTAATCTGAAATTGTAGCAAGAATGTGGAGACTGTAATTTAATTGACATTTTAGAATATTAATCGTTACTTTGCTACCTTCATTGCTTGCATTGCTTTTTACTGATCAAGCTCTACTAAATATAGAAAAGGGGTTTTTTTTGCATAATTGATAGCCCCCATGACAAATATTATTTCTCATACCTGGTTTCTTGGCTAGACTGATACAAAAGTAGAATGGATTTGTATTGGTAGAATGGTAAATGACATGCCTCTTAGAGTGAAGCTTCAAATAACTATATCTTGAAGTGGGATTTCAACAGCCTAAAAGCTTTTCTTAGGAAACCAGTCTAATAATTGCTTTGAAGCCATAGTGGCTTAGTATGTCACTATTTCTAAACCCAACTGTAATAGAACATGCCTCACAGTACTTTAGTGATTGAACAATGATCAATGGTTGGCAAATGCTCTAAAAAAGCATGTCAGTTTGTTTGGAAAGAAAACTCTTTTCAGAAAGTGTTATCGTTGAAAACTGTCCAGCACAGTTTGCTTTGTATCACAAAGAATGAGGTTGAAACAATTGACAGTGGAGGTGTGTTCTGGAGTTCTTCCTGTAGTAAGCAAATACTACCTGTTGGAGTCACCTTGATGTTCACCTTTGATGAAATTCTGGGAATGTTGAAAGGATATTATTGGTAGATTCTAATCTTCTTGTGAGATAGACCAAGATTTTAGACGACTCCCAGCTACAGTGTGGCAAGGACTGCCTGCTAAATTTTGAGATCCCTTCACATGTGCTTTGAAGTCTATGCTAAACTGTAGATTTTCCATTTCCTTTTTAAGTCAACACTAGTATGGTACTCCTAGGTTAAAGTTTGAGTAAGAATTTATCCAAAGGGTAAGTGTTATTACTTGGATGATTTTTACATGGAGTTTTGTCTGCTTACTGCAAATGTTTAATAAGTCATTAACATTGAGTCATTGACACAAGAATTTGGACTTCAAGGAGTTAAGTGCAAGTCAAATACGACTTCATGTGTTCGTAGTCTGATTTTAGGAGAAGCTGTTCCAAGTACTGTGAGTGATGCATAGCTTGACAAATAGCTTGTACTTGACAAATACTGTGGAGTTACCTCTACAGAAACACTTTCCTAATTAGCGTCATTTTTCTGGGAGCAATGTGTTAGAACATAAATTGAAAGTCTGTCTGCACCGAAACTTACTGTGCTGAATTGCTTCAAACAAGTGTCTGACTTGAATTTTGTTACTGCTTTGTATTCTGTAACTTCCACTTGGGAATACAACTAGTATTTTCTTCCAGTCTGGAAGAAAACTTATTTTAAAACATTTTTCGTGGGCTGTAAGAATTAACATATTTGGGAAGAAAGACTGATCATAAGTTTCTAGAAGTACCTTGTGCCTTCTCAGCAGAAAAAGTGAGCAGTATATAATAAATTGTTTTAAGCAGCTGAGTAATTTTTATGTTATGTAATGCTCTTGTATATAATACCATCTGGAAAAGCAAGTTTTGTGTGATGTAAGAGACTTCTGATCATATGATATTCTTGAGCCTCCTCTAGTGTCTTAAAAAGGATTTGAGGGAATATTGATCTTGGATAGTCAGCTTGAAACCTTTCCGGTTGTTGTAGAAGAAAAAAAAAACCCAAGAAGTCAAAATGTAATAAAGGGACCATTATGGTTGTTACTTGAAGACTACTATGAGGTGTAACACCTTACAAAGGTGTCTTTGTATTGATATGGTGCAAATCAGCAGAAGGAGCATCTTGAGATGAGAGTTGTCTCTAAGTAACAACTTCATCACAGACAAACCTTTGAAGGAGTTCTTGCTGAAGATTCCGTAGACTGTGGCAGGAAACGCTGCAGTAGTGGCCCTGTACTGAAGCACATTTCCAGTGAAAGTGCTTCAAGCTTCTGATACAACCCAGAAAAATGTTTTGAAACAAAAGTTTAACCTCTGAACTAGAACAAAGAACAGTCCCTGAAAGCTGAGACGAAGTTTTATGCCAAAAGGTCACAGGGGAGTTAGGTGGAAGGGAATATCTTTGCCACTCTGACTGGCTGTTTGCTGCTGCAAGACCTTTGCTTTTCAAGGTTAGCTTTTCAGGAAATAAACAGCGCTTTTATTGGGTAGGACAGCAGACAATTAGAGTCGTGCCCGCAGGTAACTAAGTTTTATGGGCTTATGAAAGGTGCTGCATTTCCTTTTTCATGAGTTCTGAAAATTAAAATTCAAAAACCAGATGATCAGTTTCCTGTCATTTTGACAGGCACTTGGGCAAATCTGTTAAAGTTACACAGAACCATAGAATGTGCTGTGTTGGAAAGGACTTGTTAAGATCCTTGAGTCCAACTTCTTTCCCTGTGCACAACACTTAAATAATCACACCATGTAAACATAAAGAATCACATGCTTGAGAGAATTGCCCTGAGAACACTTCTTGAACTTCCCTGGGGAGCTTGTTCCAGTACTCAACCACCCTCTGGGGGAAGAACCTTTTTCTAATATAGAGCCTAAACCTCCCCTGACACTTCAGGCCATTCCCTCATGTCCTAGAGGGAGGAGATCAGTGTCTGCCCCTCACAAGGAAGTTGTAACTGCAATAAGGTCTCCCTTCAGTCTCCTTCTCCAGGCTGAACAGACCAAGTGACCTCAGCCACTCCTCATCTGGCTTTTTTAGTAAAATAGCAACTATGCTAATTGCTTCAACTATTTGAATTGTAAACTTCATTTTCAATTTCTACTAAAAAATCCTCACAGGCAGTTTAAAATCACCTGATACGTAAGCAAAAAGATCTGTCTTGGAATGGTCTTCTTGGGAAAAGCAAAACCAAAGCTGCCTTTTTTCTGTGGTATTCCTCTGAAATTACTGTGGCAACCAAGTTTTTTAACAGAAAATTGAAGAGCTTTTGCAATTTAAAGTGTAGATTGGAGTTTATACTACTGCATTTTTAAAATACTGTGTGCAATACTTGAAGATTTGTTTAATCTGTAATGCTCTAGCTGTTTAATGGCAGCACATAACATGTTTAGAGGTTGAATCTTGCAGTTTTTTTCCAACCTGAATGATTCTTCATAAATAAAGTTACCCATACAGTTCATAGTCTTTTTAATCTTTTTACCCCCTTGGAAGAAACATGGATCACAGTCTCATTATGTAATGAGCTAATAAGGGCATACCTCATAAGTATGCTGAATTGTATGTAGTGTGCTGTAGTATGTATATTGTATGCTCGTAGGCATGCTGAATTCAGTGTAGTATAACTTGTAAGTGAGGATTTTCTGTGCTTGTGGTGACCTCTATGGGCTGGTTATTCTGATCTTGGGCTAATGATGTGTGTAACTTGCTTAATCTACTGGCCATTGTGGTGTAGATTTAGGACTAGTCTAAAAAAGCAGATTGTAGATTAGACAGGCTTGATTTCTGAAAGCACTCAAAATATTGAAGTTGTATGACTACTGCTCTAGAATGTCTAGGAAGGTTTGTTTTTATAGTTTGATGTTTCAAGGTATTTTTACAGCCCTGAATGTTTTGCTCTGGCAAATTTGAGAGTTCATGAACTGAGAACTTGTTTATCTTCTTGCATAGCCGTACTAACTCAGTGCACTAAACAGTAGATACTTTTTGACACTTCAAAATATTTTTCCAAAGAATAAATTCTATTTAGATTCTAGGTGTTGGTACTTTATTTGGCTTCTATATCAACTTTAGGAAAAAATGCTGAGGTAGATTTCTTTGGAGAATCAGTGCTCTGGAGACAGAGCACTGTGAGGAGTGCACTATTCAAGGTAAGAGGTGACAGACTTATGTTGGGAATTAATGTATTCATGGAGAGGTATGAATTACGTATATATATGTGTATATGGAAAGATGTTAATTTCATGCAGAATGGAGCAAAGATGAAAAATAGGCGAAGATTACAGGACTTAAGTGGTCCTGAGTACTTTTACTTATTCCTTCAAAGATGCAATTTTGTGCTGGCAGAAGCAGTCTTGGTTGTGTAGCTCTTCTGACATTTTGAAGGCTTAGTAAACTATTCCAGGATACTTTTTTACTGCTTCACAGCTTTTAGTTTCCTAATGGACTTCTCCAATGTTCATAGTATAAGAGAATATGGAGTATTAAAAGATTTTCCTCAATCATGTTCTAAAGCATGTTCAGCTTACAGAGAGATGAAGATTTAACAATACAGAGAGCTGAAGATTTAAACTTGGAATTCTCTACCTGAAATTTGTCTTTGGATACCAATGTCTAATTAGTCCAATTGATTTTGACCAGCTGTCTTAATATCTTCAAAACATGACAGTTTTTGTCAAGACATGTGTTAAACCTTTTACTTGATGATCACCTGTGCATCAAAGTGACATGACAGTAGGACTGTTTTGGTTTAGTAGCTACTCAGTTAAGTATCTGTTGCAATCTCCAATTAGTCCTTCTCCTGAAAAGGGAGCATGAAGTGATGGTACTATACTGCTACAGCTTGTTTTGTTTTGTGAATTCAGGTCAGTAGCAATCACGTCTTTCATACATTATATACTTAACCTTACTAAGCAGGATCTGATGCTGAGTCCAGTGATCAAAATAGCTTTAAATTGGTTTCATTTAATACACATTTTTTTGAACAACCTGTTATTGGATGGCTTAGCTTGCTTTTATTCACTGTGCTTTAAGCTTGCGTGCTGT
This sequence comes from Cisticola juncidis, assembly GCA_013400215.1. NCBI lineage: Eukaryota > Metazoa > Chordata > Aves > Passeriformes > Cisticolidae > Cisticola > Cisticola juncidis. The sequence continues at coordinate 571,333 of VXBR01001544.1, read as the reverse complement.
ATTGGATATCACTTGCATACAGTTGATTACTTTTAGTCTTTTATTATTGCTGAGTTGAAGTCCTTAGTCTGAAAGTGTTCACTTTAAAGTCCTTTGGAGTTCACAAAACAGTAATAGTTTGCATGCTGGCTAGTGAATTTTACTAACTTTTCAGTGGTTGAAATTAAGAGCTTGAAATGAGAGGAAATTAATGTTTTAGTCTTTCCTTTGAAATGGTGTGAATTGCTGTGTAATAAATGAAGTGCCAGTGTAACTGTTCATTTAATTCTTCCTCCTAGCTCTGTACTCAATCATTCTCTTCTGTGTCTTCCTGTGGATTCCCTTTGTCTATTTCTATTATGAGGAGAAGGAAGATGATGACGGCAACACATGCGCAGTAAGTTTACTCTAGCACATGCACCAAGCAATGAAAAGGCAAATGAATATAGCCAAAATATGAAAGCAAGAATGATTTTTTAACTTAGAAATGGTATTAGCATTGTAATATTTAAGTCTATTACTATGGTTCTGTAAAAATCCTTTAGCAGCTCTTAGTAAGACATAGTCTGACATTGTCTAGTCTAAGTGCTGTGGTCTTTCATGAAATGAAACTCTAGAGAGATAAGTAATTAATGTCTGTATTTTCATGAATTCTTTAAACTTTCTAAAAGTTCTTTTGGGCAGGATTTCATACACGGGAAGTTAAAACTTCTTATGTGAGACTTTCCATAGAACAAAACCTATATATAGTGACAGCTTTTAAAGTAGAGAATAGGAAGATGGTTCTGATTCTGAAATAGGTACTCAAATTTAGTGTCTTTCTACTGTAGCAGAAGAAATATTTTTTCTTGAAGTAGGCAGTAGTAATTTACCTGAAGCTAGCATGTTTACTTTTGTAATGCACGGACTTGAGACCTCCCAGGGAACAGAGTAACTGCATGGCAATAAAGTGCTGTGTTTCAAATGAAAATAGTTTTCTAAACAATCTTCTAATCAATTAATCACGATTTTTTCCCTCCTGTTTAGTTGTAACCTTAACATAAGAAGACTTTTAATAATAGCCGTAATATAAAGTAGCAGTAGTAGGTATTTTCTTTGAGTGTATTTGTACGGAATGTATCCAACCTTCCAGCCACAGCTGCTCAAATGCATAGCTTATCATGGAAGCAGAATTCCATGTCATTGTTCATAGTTCTCAAGCTATGAAACTCTTCAAGAATGAATACTTACGACTTACGTATAAAACTACTCATGCTTTTTATGGAGGCCTTTTGTAGAATACCCTTTATGTTAAGTATACTTTTTTGTAGTTTGCACAAATCCCTTTATATTCATTCTATGTCAATGTATTAACTTTCTCTTTAATATTCAGCAGGTTAAAACTGCACTCAAATACACTCTGGGATTCATCACAATTTGTGCTGTTCTTCTGTTAATTGGGTAAGTATTTGTATTGAGCACTGTTCTGTGCAAGATTTATTTATCAGAGTTCTGTTCTGTGCTTCTAAGAGGTAAATTATGGTGCACTCAATCTGTATAATCAACATTAGCCTAATCACTAATAGAGCTTAAGTAGCCTGAGAATTATGTACCTGAGAAGTAAGAGTTTAACTGGAAGATAAAATGGTTTTCTTAGTTGTGGAGGTGCTTGTGCTTCCAAGCTGACTGAACGTGCAGTGTGAACGGATGTCAAGGACATGGTGGCTTTGACACAACTACATCAATGCTGCTCGGCAGGGAGTAAAAAATTTGTCCTCATCCATGTTCATCAAATAGCTTTTTGCCTTTCTCAAGTGCTTTTTCTGAAATGGACATTGTAAAACAGCTTTTTAGGACAATGGTTAGATATTATGTGCTTATGCTTTCCTAAATCGAAATGTTGTATGAAAAATTTAAGTGAGGTGGGGTTATACTTGACTTAATTGTGCCTTAATTGTATGATAAAGCTTTTGTTGGCATTTGTTTAAAAGGCAAATGTTAGTGAAGTGAGTAAGCTGCTTGCAGCAAGTGCTGTTGTTCTGAAACTCCAAGTAGTAGAAGAAAATTGATTTTAGATCATCATTAAGCATGACATGCACACCAATACTGAGTCTTGCTAATGTCTGCTGTATCATAAGCTTCTTAGCATTTTGACTGCAGCAGTAAAGTTGGTAAAAATTGCAAAATGTGTGCTAAAATGATCCATAGCAAGGTACTGGAGCATGAAGTAGAAACTAGAGTGAAATTTATGCTTCCAGTTGTATACCATCTTAATGGAATACTGTTTCAGTTTTGATGAAAGTTAAAGGTATATTTCTGTCAAGTCTCTTGTCCTTTTAAGTGAAAGTAAGGTATTTGCTCTTATAAGAGATTGTAGGAGTTTATTACCTTAATCACTGTCTAGAAATTTTACTAAAATTTCTGGCAGAAGCTGCTTCTGACAGTTAGCTCACATCGTAGGTATAGATAGATGAATAACATATCCAATTTAGAAATCGTGGTAGTTTCTCTAGTAGGTGTCAGCTGAATCCTCAGTAGCTGTAAGCATGTTCTTTCCTCTCTCCCAGTAAAATAGAAAAAGGTAATTCTTGTATTTCTCCTTTAAGTGAGACTGCAAGGCTCCCTTCAAGGGGAAAAAGGCTCAATTTTAGAGGCAACTGAGGTGACTGCTGAAATAAAATGTGAACTCTATTTCTAGTATAGTTATATATAGATTAAGTAGCATATGTCTCAGTGTTTATGTGAATGCTTTTTCTGAAGAAGTTAGCTGTCTTTGTCAGCTGTTGTCATAGCAAGGGCAGGGAGTGGCCGCAGAGAGTGGCCAGTGTGACAGGAAAGAGATAAACATGTTGGAGCTGAAACTTCTGTGTGAGTGATTTAACTGAATGTGAAGATCAGTCTTGCAGTAGTAGTGGGGGATTGTCTCACTGGTAGTTAGGATCAGAGTAATGTTAAAATAGATGGGAATTTTATGTACTGGGTTTGACTCTAGGTGTCTAGACTTAATGGACTTGAGTGTTCCTGCACACAGGTTATGAAGGTGAGAGGGGTTGGATTATTTCCTGTTAAGTGGCTAACAAATAGTCTTTCTTCCTGTTCTTGCATGACCAGTGTCTCATAGCCACACAGCCCTGTTCTGATTGGTTTAGGAGGTAATCTATATGATTAAAACAGGTCAATAAATAGTTTCAAAGGTCTACATAAGAAGATTCTTGCCTCTTGCATGGTCAGCTGTCCTCAGATGAATTATAAAAGCTATATTAAGCTGAAAAGTTTGAGCGTTATTCTTACCAGGATGTTGCCCTTGCTCCACTAGAGATCCTTGTGACTATTTTGGGAAACAAATCTGTTTTGTGCCACGTAACCTTGGCGGTTTTTCTGACTTGATAACACAGTTCAGTGAGCAGGATGTTATTGTCCATATTGTTATCAGGAGTAGTATTTGTACCTTTTACTTTACTTGTCTGTTACAAAACAGTTATCTGGCAAAAACATGCATGTCTGTAACACTTAAATCCTCTGCACACAAATAACTTGATGCAGAGTACCATTAAAAGCAAAATATAGGGCAAATTTGTACTGGGACGCTCAGAACTAGTTTTTACTTGTCATACCTTTCCCTTCCCATAAGTTAGGTACTTTCCTTGTACTTTTTCTAAATGTCATATGCTTGTCAAGGGGCTTAAGATACTGCAATCTACATTAACACACACTAAAACAGTCTAGTATGAAACAAAATGGTTGGTTTTGAGGCTCGTGAATGTTTGGTTGCAAAATGCATGCTTCTCTGACTGTCGGTGTTTAGAATTAAATGGGTTACCTTAAATTTTTTAGAAGCGTTAGCTCTTAAAAACTGTGAATATATCTAATTATCCTATAAATAATTATGCAAATTATATCACAGCAGAACTCACTTAAGGAAATGAGTCTAACTCTGGTATGTTGGAAAATAATTTCATAAAGGTGACAGTTAATGACATTCTTTAAGGATAAACTTTACCCATCTACACTTGTGTATTAGCCCTGCCAAGAATGAATAGTTTTAAACTGCTTGTCTGGCATTTACTTTCCTTGTTCTGCAGCTTAGATACTGATCAAGATTTTAATAATTTACCCAAGATGTGTTTTGAACAGCATAGCAATTTGCTTCTATTCTTAAAATTACCACAGTTAATAATTTGATTTGTGTCCAGAACTCCAAGTATCAGACATCCCAGCTGAGCTGTTTTGTTTGCTTGCATTTCCTAAATTTAAAACTCCTGTGTTCCTTTCTGGGGCCTGTGGTGCATGGAACTTGAGCAGGAGTAGAATCAGATGTCCATCTCCTTCAGTCAAGGTTTATCTGAGTACTAACTGAAGAGTATAATGTATTCAGTAGCCCCTGCTCTGATTAATGTCCTCTGACATGCTGGTTGTAGGTAGTCACAGAAAAAAAAAAATCATCCTATTGTTTTCAGGGGGGAAAAGGTAAGCAAGCTATAAATATCCTAAAACGTTCTTCCATTTTGTTTGTTCCCTGCATGTGGTCCACAAATGGCAAATCCATAGTGATGCTAAAATAAAAAGGACTTGAGCTTAGTTATGTTCTGAGTCTCCTTTTTTGACTATTTTCCATTTTTAGCAAATAAACCTGCAGCTATTTCTTTCTATCATTTGTAAGTCAAGATGTTACCTAACTTGGTTTTAATACCTGTGTCTTTTTTTTTTTTTTGTCTGGATGCTGTTTTACAGAAAGAATTACTACTAAAGGCAGATAGAAGAGCTAAATCCTAAGTAAACAAGCATGCATCAACTTAAGCAAATGCTAGCCCTCAATGTGCCTCTTGCATAGTCAAGAAGCATTCTTTTGAAATTAAAATATCTTAACATGACTTTTAAAATGTCAACTTTTTTTTTTTTTTGGCACAGTATCAGTTTGGATTTGAGGTGATGATTATATGTGCACACAGGTTTAGCCCTAACCTTTGAAACAAAAACATGTATTTTGTACTTGAAGTTTGAGACTGCTCCTGGAATATACATATTTGTTTGGGACTTCAAGCAGGCATCTAAATATGTAGTCTTTGTCATACAAGTCCAAATGATACTTGTGAACATTCTTTATGGACTTCGGTTTGAGTTCTTTCGTTCTTTGCCTAAATTATTTCCCTTTAAATCTGTCTTCCTTGTGACTTCTAGACATTCTATTTCATGTCTCAAAGCTACGGTTTCAGTGGGTTTTTGGTATGGAGGTACTGTTTTTCCAGCTGTTATAAACTCAGCTATTTTGTCTGTAGAGATGCTGAAGAGTTATTAGTTGATTTTAGATGGTGAGCCTCATGACAGGAAGCTTTCAGCTAGGGGACTGTTTCACCTGACATTGTTCTCTGGGCATTCTTTGGTAGTCTGCTTATTGGAAGAACAAAAAAACTTAATGAACTTCTCTACAGCTCAGTTCTCTGGTCCAACTACAGAACAAAGAATGGAATGAAGCAAATGTATTTAGTTCTAATAATGGAAGCTAAACATGTCCCTTCATATTTTAATGCTTGTTTGAGAAATAATTATTTTATTTTGGCTTTCAGAAGTGTATATTATTAGAGAGTTTGTCTCAATTGATGCTTAAAGTTTATTTGCTCCTTTGCATATGAATCAAATCAGGATAGTAAATCATATTGATATTTCTTTTAATGATACTTGAGTGTAGGGTCCTTACCACTTTTAGGACTAGTAAATAGAAAATTACTTCTTCATTGACCTCAGACCTGATTGTACACACATATACATGTACTCTGCTGATCTAAATGCAGAAATTGAGGGGAATGTGAATAAAGTGGAATACTGTCTTTTCTTCAGGAATGAATGGATTTCTATTCTCTTAATTTGAAAGTAGAATTCTTCTTATTTTTCACTAGTTAGGGTAAGAAAGATTTTTTTTTTCTATATTACAGTGCTTTTGTTCCTTTGGATATTCCCAATAAGAAGAATTCCACAGAGTGGGAGAAAGTGAAGCTCCTGTTTGAAGAATTTGGAAGTAGTCGTAAGTTTGAGATTTGTTCTGAGCTTTGCATGAGTTGCTACTCTACTAACCTCTGCCACTTGTTCATTGACTGAACAAGGTAATTAACTTCCTTGGTGGCAGTTTTCTAACTTTTCTCTGACTGCTTACCTACAGTAAGTCTTTACAATAAAACTGTTCTTCCTGTTCAGAGAAAAGCAAAAATTAGAACTATCTTTAAAGCAGACACTATCAGCATCTCCTCTCTGTGCTTGAAATACAAGTCCCTGTTTGACAGCAAGGACTCGAGTGTTGTGTCTGCTGATATTTATAGTGAGGAGAGGAGGATACTTTCTTCCATAGTCTTCACTTAACTCAGCTGTTAAATGCTGCTTGGATGCTGAAGTTCACTGCCTTTCAGGGTATGGTGAGTGTGTATCATGTTGTGAGAGTCTTCAGTCATTTACCTCATGAAATGCAGTACTGCTGTTCACTGTAAAAATGAGACGAGTGATTCTCTTTATTTAGACAGGAAAGTCCTGTGGGTGATCCAACTTCTTCCCTTCGCTCTTACTGTACTGATCCCTTCTAAAATTGGTGTTTGTGTTTGTTATATTTTACACTAGGGCTGTTTGAGAAGGCCAGACTCCATGGAATAGTGTTTAACACTTAGGTGATGTAGTTATGTGCTTAGCTAGGGTATGTTTTCAGGGTAAAGGTGTGAAGGAAGTGTTTTAATGGTGAGCTAAGACAGACTTGATGTCACTTTTCAAATGTATTCAAAAACGAGTAACTAAAAAGTTGTCTAACAAGCATTCATTCCAATGCATAAGTACTCCATTATTTTGTGCTTCACTCTTGATATGCATCAGAGTATTGGCTTCTCTGTGAATGTTTTAGGATATAATCATACAAGCCTTCATCAAGTCATAGTTTGCATTATTCTGGGAATTTTGTACTGACTGAAAGTTCCCTGCAATGACATACACCAAACACTGACAGAGCTGACTAATCCCTTCAGGGCCCATCAACTTTATATATACAGTTGTTGGCTTAAGTATTCTCTGACCTGATCTTCTTCTACCAAGGGTACTTATTCCTTCCAGCTTTTCTCACTGAGCTCCCTGGCCTAGATTTCCTGAAATTCTGATCTTGCTCAATAAAAGACTGAGGCAAAGAAGGCACTCAGTATCTCAGACTTGTCATGGAAAAGTTCTGTCTCACCAGGTTCCCTGCCCACTCAGCAACAAGCCCCTATTTTGCCTCTTCTTCCTCTTGCCACTTAAATACTCAAGGTCCTTCTTGTTTGCTTTGGCATTCCTGCAGAGTCTTGTAATCATATAATGCTCTGTGCTGTTATCTGTGCTTTTAAGTGTAGGAGATGGGGAGGACAAATCCATCGCTTATTGAGTGTTTTGGCTGTCTGCTTGCTGGTGTTTCTCGTGCTTTGCAACAATTATGAGAGCACAGGAAAAATGCCTCTTAAACTGTTTATACAGGTTGTGATAGCAGTTGAGCCGAGATGTAAGCTAATTTTTCCTGGTGACCTTGACATGACTCTAACAAAGTATTTGTCTTTCCTATGAAAATCTAGTGTTAGTACATTGTGTGATGTGTTACACATAGGGGTCACTCAAGGGGGCTTTTTTTTTCCCCAAAAAAATTCAGAAACAATTCAAGTTTTCACAACTACTGAAGGAAAAATAGTGTTAGGTTTATTTGGGGGGCGGGGGGGGAGGTTGGGGGTTTTTGCTTGTTTTTTAAGTAAGTTTTAAACATAGCTCTAGTATTTGAAACTCAGGAATATATTGCTTTTAGCTCTGGAGAAGTTGTTTGATATTATCTAGCAAAAATAGTAAAGGAGACATTGGAAGCAGTGAAGTTGGATTTGGTTGTGCTATTCCATTAGTTTTTGGTGGTTTTGGAAGGAGGCCTGTAGAGTTCGACAGAAGAGGGGTGCAGCTTCTCACAGAGAAAAGTTCTGATTTCTCAGTTAGTGACTGCTCAGTTTGTGTTTGGTAAATAAGAATGGGAACTAGCTAATCAATGGAAACAGGCTTGTGTATCTGTGTGAGTAGAAATAAAAGTTACTGTACTCTAAATTCTTGAATTAACTAGCGAGGTGGACATGGGCGAGAGCAGTAAACCCTGGTTATGACTGAGCACAAACATGAAATTGTTTGCTGAATGTTAATTTCTGTAATTTTCTATAAGTTTTGATGTTACTAAGTAACCAAAACTGCTTGTGATGTCTTGCCTGGTGAGGTTAGGGACAGACTTGTTCTGAAGAATTATGCAGGAGGTTTTAGGGGGTTAAATACCTTTTTTTTGGTCAGTCTTTTCTTCTACTATCTCTTTTAATTACTGGAGTTATAAAGCTTCTGTAACTCCATAGTCCCCTGAACTTTTTCCAGTTTGTTGGTCTATATATATATATTGAGTGAAGCTGAGGATTTTTTGGTTGGTGAAGGATCCATGCTTGTCTGATTCTGGTTAATACTTTTAGTAGGAGAAATCAGGTGATAGCAAACAAAACTAAGATGAACCATCCAGAATGCACATGAAAGTTGTGTAAGTTACCACAGCACCCTAGAGAGGTCAGAAATAAGTCTTGAGGATGTATTGGACATCTATGGGATCATGTTCATTAATGGCTTTTCAACCATTTTGCAACTTCTGTGAGCTTGTAATAAAGACAAGAGTCTGTCCTGGATCCTGCAATTTGAGATCAAGATCTGCTGTGGTCTAAAGCTCTTCTAGGTAAATTTTTCATCTGAATTATACTGGTAACTAATAATTATGTCTTAGTATTTTTCTTCTTTCTCATGAACTTAAATCTCTTCTGGAAACTAATTTAAGAAGTGTTCTTATATACCTCCTGCATTTTCAACNTTTTTTTTTTTTTTCAGATGGCTTGACTGCACTTTCATTTTCCATTAGTTCCTTGACTGTGATTGGAATGTTGGCAGCTATCACTTACACAGTAAGTAGATATGCAAAGCTTTCAGATTTTTACCTTCATGATACTTGTGGTTATCTCTGGCTGTACTTGTATGGAAAACTTCTCATCCTAAGAAGATTCAGCAGTGTCTTTAGCTCTGGATTTTCATGGTTTGAAACATTCATTCTAAGTTGTATTTTTTTGCTGCAGTTTTAAGGACTGTTGTTTAAGTACTGAGCACGGATCAGACTTAATTTTGATGTGTTTATGCAAGGGGATGTCACATTACTTATGACTTGTAACACAGTCACTGACTTGCTTTTAAGCCTTTATTTCTCCACCCTGATGTAGAGAATTAAATGTTGCACTTTTTTTATTCATTGAACTGTGGCATAACCTAGAGTTGATATAGAGCTAAAGAACTGCAGTTCTTTCTGAGAGGAATTTGGAAGGGTTCATTCTGGAACCAGTTGTAAATGGTATGATTATAGTTATGTTAATTCAGCTGCTTGACTCTTGCATTTACGTACAAAGAAAAGGAACTGATTTAACTTTCTAGCTTTGGCCAACATTTAATGTTTATGTGGTCATTTGCTTTCCCAACCTGTTCTGTTTCTTCATTCAGTTAATCATCAGTATGTTTGTAATGCTACATGTTTTGTCATCAAGGTAAAATTTTGCAACAAAGGAGCTTAAAAGCTTAAGATAACTGCCTGATAACAGACAAAGCTTTAAAGTTTCTGAGAAATAACTGTTTTTCTGACAGGTTTTCATCTTTATATTAGCAAGGACATGAACTTAATGTTTTCTTCATTTGTAGCCTGACTCTAACATAGTTGTTCCCATGAAGCTTTGCTAGTGGATTTTAAATGCCTTTGTAGCAATAGCTTATGCAGTAAATTATTTTGAAGCATTGGTACCCAAGGAGATGTCTGTTCCAGGAAAACTGTAAATGTATAAAATTTGAACAAGGATTTAACAAAGAGGGAAGGGGGTAAGGTGTTCATTAAATACTACCTTTAGACTCATAAATGAGTAACAAGTATTGCTAATGATTTTCTGTCTCTCCAGCTGGTGTAAGTTACAGCAGTTATGGAAGGCAGTTCAGTACAGGTTTGCACATGTGTCAGAACCGTGACATCAGGTGGCCACCAGGATCTGTGCAGTAGGTAGGAGAGCAATTGGGTGGATCAGCTAGTCGACATCTTAGGTGAGCTGAATTGCTCTCAACCCCATTGACTAAGTGATAAATTTTATTTATCCTGACCAAGATGATAAATTTTATTACTTTAAGCCTTTTCTTAAAGTGTCATGGATCATTAAATTATTCAGGCTGTCTTGCTGATATCTAGATCATGTGATGGTCAAAAACGGTCTAGACTTCCACTTAGCTTATAACAATGTGCCAGATTTTAATTAGTTTCCCTTAATCATAGAAGAAAATATTATTTTCTTGTTCAACTACATTATGTTGCTGAGGAACACATATAGTGTTCTTTTAGCCATGAGACTATCAAAAGAAAAAACTCATTAGCTGGGAAAATATCATCAGCGTTTTGTTTAAACAACCAAGTATGATTTTTATAGCTGTTAGCAAACATCTGAAATGTGAGATTGTGAAAATAAAGCAACTTTATTCCTGACTGAAATGTAAACAATTTACAACAAAAATCTCAGCAGATGTGGTGCTTCGTGATATAGTATAGTGAGCATGGTGGTATGCTGTCAAAAGTTGAGCTTGATGATCTTGGAGATCTTTTCCAACCCTAATGATGGTATGATTCTTGGAATTTTTTCAATTTACTACTAATATTTCCTACTTCCAATGTTATTGCCTACCTATTTTTGAACCAAGGCGTGTTGTAGGCATTGTTCAGCTGAGTATGACAGTATGCTTCTGTCCTCAACACTAGCTGAACCTGGAAATCTGTGTTCAGTAACTTCAGTGTTTTGTGTTGTCTGGGTTTTCTCAGATGAAGACAATACGTAAATCTTCAGTATTGCTGAGAGATAAATGAAGTGGAACATCAAGCATGAGAACTAAGTCTTATCTGAATGCCTTAATTATTAAGACTTTTGGGCTAATTTGTTGCTTTGTAAACTTCAACTGAGCTGTCTATGCAAATACCTGGAGTGTGAAATTGATTTCCTATTTTTTTAACTGCTGTATTTCATCCTTCTGGAACTATCTGTTCTGTTTTACAGCAGGTGTTAAGGGAGAGTGGGAGAAATGGAGGAGCTATTTTACAGAAGTTTTGTGCATGAGCTTATACAGGAGTGGGTTGTTAATCTACCTCTGATGTGAGGTTTTTGTCATTGGTTGCAGGCAGTTGTAGAATTTTATGCTGAAACAGTGAGCTGGCTTTGATAATATGAGTTGGCTTTGAGGTACAAATGTGTCACAGACAGTGAAAAACACTTATTAGAAGGTCTATTCTCAAAGTTGGAAGAGTGTTTTCTTTATGCTCTAGAGCTTTCATAACACCTTTCCCACCAGCAGTGATGGTTAGGCTTCTATATTTAAGCTATTTTTATCTGCAACAGCATAGGCTGGACTTGTCCCAGTGGTATAACATACTGAAAGTTGCTTCAGTAATGAGAAGTTTCTGGCCTGTTGTACTTCCCTAAACCTCAGGGAGAGGTTGGCTCAGAGTGCTGTCTGTCTTTGCCGGTTTGGATTACTCCAGTCACTGTACTTCAGAGGAGGAGAACATGATTCTGGAGGGAGTAACTTGGTAGTTTCCTATGTCTTTGTCTTGTGGGGTGTTTGTTTTTTTGGTTTTTTTGTGTTTTTTTGCTGTATTAGCCTTGTATTAAAAAAAATACCTCTAGGTGAGACGGACAGGAGTGCACAGACAAGTGCATTGTTTGTAATGCTTGCCACTGACTTTGGACATCTCTCAAGTAAGTAGTTAGGCTCCTGTGTCTTTCAGGCAGCCTTTTGCTGCCTATCAAATTGTTTATCCCAGTTTCCAAAGGTGGGAGATCTTTGTGCTTAGTCATCAAACCACCCTTTGATCATTGGTGTTACTTGTTGTTTTTAAGCACAGAAAGAGAATATTGTTATGTAAGAGTGAACACTAGAACAAAGATGCTTAATTCAAAATTTTCCACAAATGCTTAGTAGATGATGAAAAAAAGAATAGATGGGGATACCATGTGTGGTATCTGAGTTCCTGTGTCTCTAGACAGAGGTGATCCCAGGTCTGTGGTCAGTGAAGAGTTGAGGATTTGTAGTATAGACATAACTTAAGTCTTTTGGTTTTTCCCTTACTTCTGCATATCCTCAGTCTGTTCCAGTGCCAGAGTTGGTACTGTATTGTTAAAGGGAGACTAGGAACAGGTATATATAGTCTTCTGTGTACTCATTCACAGTAAAGAAAAAAAATCTATGCTAAGCTTATCTAACAAAGGTTGCACTGTAGTAAGTAATATGTTAGCAAATCCCTTCATACCTAATTAAAAATAGCTTTACATTGAATGCCTATTATAACACAAAACACTAAATACAAATAGGAATACTGTGACTGCAGTTGACTGATATAATCTTAAAATGTTATTTATAGAAGAAACCGTGAAAAAGATGAATCAAGTGATTTTATTCAAGTCCCTGGCAGTGCAATTTATCCATTCTACAATTAGTGAAACGTATGTTAGCGGTACTGCTTTGTGTGGCCTTCAGCATGAAGAATTGGATTATGGTTGCTCTAAAATTGAATTTCTGTGTTGTGGTAATACACAGTACTGTGAGAAGTTGGGGGGGAAAGGCTTTGGCACTGTCAGCAGGTAGCCTTGAATTTGAGTAGAAATAGAGAGGAAAAGCTCACTTCAGCATATGTGTACTTGTAGGCTTCCTTTATGAAAGCAGATCCTCCTGCCTCCACAGGAGGAGGGATACATCAAGGTGGTGTTACTGAGATTGTAAATGGCTGCAGTTTAAATTATGGAACTAACAAATTTACCCCAAGGACTAATCTAGTTAAAACCTTTTTGTTAAGGATCAGTCCACTGTTCGGGGCCTCTCAAGGCCCTGATTTGTTTAATGTATCGCTCGGAAGTACATGGTGAGCTGTTAATGCAACAAAGAACAGAATTCTTAACCAGATTGTACTGGTTTGTGGCACTTGATATGTTTGATTTGGGGGGTGAAGGTGACAGTTGAGGGACAACACAAATTGAAGCATCCTGCTGGACCAGGGTTGTGAATAACTGAGCACTTGTGTCACTGACTATGATAGATATGTAGGTAACACTACGGTTCAGTGGGTTTGTTATTATATTAGATTGCTGGGTTCCATTTTCTATGGCATCAAACATCAAAATCACAGTAAATTTGATCTAGTGATACATGCAGAGAAGAACTTTTCTTGCCATTTGAGGAAAAATGCAGAGTATTGCTTTTGAGTTGTGAGCTTTTCCCAAGCATCTGAATGAGGTAGGGTGAAATACACTGTTAAAGCTGCAATTGGCAAAGAAATAAAACTTCTTTGGTATGAAGAGTTCCTGATCTCCTCAGTTTCTGCAAAATATTAGTTAAATTTGGGAATTATTAATAATAAATACTGATCCTGAAAGCATCTCATCCCTTAAGATAAATCACTGGGAGGGGGGAGGATATTAGCATGGAAATTGCCAGCCTAAGGAGTTAGTGCAAAAGTTGCTTTTCCAAGAAAAGGTCAGTGAGAAAACTCACAACTACTTTCATTGATAACCTTTTTGTATGCTTTTGTTACCTACTAAAAAGCAATAATTATTATAAGAATTAGATTTTAATTCAAGTTTCATGTTTGCTAGGATATATCTTCAGGAGTCAAGAGCTAATATTTGAATAAAGGAGCAAATTAAATGTTTTATGGTACTTAACACCACGTCATTCAAATGAGATTATATGCAAGGAAGATGATTAAGGAGTAAAAGGAGTATTTAGAGGATTTTAACTCCACACTTGAAATGGAACATATATTAGTTTGTTCTGTTTAGTTTTCTGTGTGGTGGTACTTGGGACAGTCCTGCAGAATGTGGCAACAGTGTCTTCTCTGGGCTGTAAAGATGTCTGGCTGTGAGCTGTGTGGTTTTTGAGTCAGGACGTTTTTCTAGTAGTGTTGGCATTCTACAGGAAAAACAGAGCTTCTCTAAGTCTTGATTGCAAAGCAAGATCAGAGGTATCAAGCATCAGGGTAGACATTTGGGCAGTAGCGTGCAAGGCAAATCTAAAGCATCTTTGTTATATTTGAGAAGTGTCTCACCTTATTAAAAAGTCCATAGCAGTAAATTCTCAAATTGCTTCCCTTACATTTGCCCTATAAACTTTCACTTTTATAGCTTTGTTTGTTTTTTTTTATATTATGGTCATTCCAATGAACAGTTGTTCTTCCTAAGGTACTTGCTTTTTTAAGGTATGGGCACAGAACTGAATTGTCTAAATTTCCCAAAAGCCTGGACTCTAGCAAGCATATAGGTTAGGACCAAAGAAACCAAAAATCAATTGGCCGTGAGGTCAAGCAGGATGTTTTTCAACAGCATGACTTCTGGTTCACACTGGTACCTAGGAATGGGACCAGAGGCAGAGGGCACAAGCTGAAACACTGTGAGGGTGACTGATCACTGGCACAGGTTGCTTAGAGAGATTGTGGAGTCTCTTCCTTGGAAATATTCAGAGCCATATCTATGTGGTCCTGGACAAGCAGCTCTAGGGGACCCTTCTTGGCAGAGGTATTGGACCAGATGACCCCCAGAGTCCCGCCAAACCTCAGGTGTTCAGCTGTGTGGATCTGCAGGGTTTACAGTGGTACCAGTGGGTTACACTGTGTTGTACGTCATGGTGTGAGGTGTCTTCACTTTAAGCTTGGGTCTAGCCTATGAAACAGTTGAGGTGACAGTGATTGACAATAAGATTGGTTCTTTATTGGATTAATTTTTTCCACAATACTGGTTTTATGGTTACAACCTTTTTATGCGTATTTTGGACAACTAATTATTCCATCACAGCTGTTAATTAGTGGAAATATAAATAGAAGGAAATATTTATTGGAGATTCTTACTATGCTGTATTCACCTCAGTACAACTAGTGTTTAAAAAAGTACAGTGGGCAGTTTGTTGAAAAAACTGTACAATGTTAGAAAATGAGTTAGTTATGTTTTAATGACTGCTAGCTCATGCAAGACTATTCTGTTTCAAAAGACAGTAATATCTTTCAAGTACTTTGATAGGTGGCAGTTTTCAGAAGCTCACTGGGGAAGTGAAAGGGAGTCTGCCAGTTCAGAGTAGGGGAACAACCAAACTTTTAATACCTATTCTTAATCTAGGCAATACAAATTTATTTTTCCACAATTTCGTAACTGTGCAACTTGGTTGGACAAAAAGTGAAATTGTTTCCTTCTGTAAATTGATGTAAACATTTCTTTTGACTGACATTGAGCTGTTATTTTTAGCATGTTTTTTTAGTATATAATACTAAAACTTCATGTTGCATTTCCTTGCCAAATACACCAAAAATACTCTTTTCTTGATTTTACTTGACAGTTTGGAAGACCAGGAAGGGACAAGAAAGATGCAACTAGGAAAGATGTGTATGCTAAATTTTTAACTTTTTAAGGGGAAATAATAAAATTTTGTAGGCGAATAATGTAGATGAAGTCTACAAATGTTCACTTGATGCATTAATATTATTGGCAGAAGCATAAACACAGATTTCATTTTGTCAAGTGCATACAATGTTTAAATGAACAACATTTAGACCTATGTCTTGATATGTCTCAATTCTCAACATAATCCCTAATTGATAGTTGCTATTCTATTTCCAAGTTTTATCACAAAGTCTGCTTTTTTGGCATTATGTAATGTAATGTACTGAAGTACAATGCTTGATACTTAAAATTGTTTTGTAAGACATGCGAACAAGTCGTCTTCAGAGGGACTCTGCAAATCCATGACCTTGATGATTTATACTGACAGCTTTCTATGTCTATAAATATGGAACAGTAACAAAATGATAAATTAGGCCTGCAGTGTTATGCTGGTTTTGGCTGGGGGAGAGTTTGAAACAGTTTCACAGATGATATAGTTTGCATCTATTCTTTCATTAATGTGTTTTGCATTGAAATGGTTCTACATGGCCTTAGGTATTAGAACAATAGTTGTTGTCAGCTCCAGATTGCTATTTGAATTCAAGATAGAGTAATGAGTTACTCATACAACGATAGGCAGATTAATTTTTGAGTGATCTTATGCATGTCATTTAGCATGTCCTTGAAGGATGATTATAATTGCCTTTGTAATTTTTCCAAACATTTAATAAACATTATTTGATTTCTTATGGAACTATAAAATGCTTTCTTTCTCCGTCCTGAAAGAGGAAATGTTGGAAAGCACAGCTTGTCTACTCACAAATGTGATGACCTTTTCACACCTAATTTTTGTCCAGATTATGATTTACTTTTCGGCAGTTAACATTATTAACAACCAAAGAGCTTAAAACGTTTTAGAATCTGTCTAACCTGAAACTCGTTCGCCAGTGATATTCTTTTAAGCAGACATCAAACAGCTATTGAGAAATTGAGATGTTAGTAGCATTTATCGTCATTACCATTTAGTCACTTCAATGCCAGTTCTGAAATAGTAAAGAAATGTAATTATTTTGTTAGATTCACATCTCTGTGAAGTAGTAAATAACCAAAATAACAAGTCAATTTGATGGCTGTTTTAACAGCCTGATTCCTACTACACTGTTTAAGAACTGTAGATATTAAACTGGTGGATAAATGATAGCTTTCTACTTTAAAATTTTAGAATTGGAAAATAGATTAATCTTTTGGTTGTTAATGCTTTTCTAAGCCTGATGGAACAGTATAGGAGACAGCTAAGCAAAATAATTATGGTCAGTATTGTAACTGAAACAGAGTTAACTCTTTCACAGATGTTTTGTCCAGCAACCACAAGTTCCACTACAAATGCGTAGTAGAACAACTATAGTATAGAGGCTGTTCTATTTGGCTTCTGTATCTTAGAAACCTTGACAGGGTTTTTTTGTCCACTTAAACATTGACAAATAATGAGTCTGTATGGTGGTGAGAAAACACTATTATGAGAAATGAAGGTGAATGCATAGCAGGATACTGTAGAGATGAAGGATAGAGAAATGGAGAAACAAGTGCTCAGGGCAAGATTCACGTGTACTGCAGATCATGCAAGAATTGCCTTAGTGAACCTACCTATTCGGTTTGGTCAATCTGTTCCATGTTTTGATATGTTCTATAACAGTGTTATTCAAGAAGTTGTGCTCTTTTAGCAACTTAATGTTGGATACTAAAACTTCCTGTGAAATATTTTATCAGGTAAAACATCAAATGATTTTTGAAGCTGTATGGTGTGAGGTTTTTAGAGGAAGCAAATAGTCAACTGTCCATGACAGAGTTGGCCATCTTCAGATGCATTTAGTAGTCTTTCTCCTTTACCCCTCATAATTTAAGGGAAGATGTACGAGATTCTGTCACTATTTGCCATGCTTAATGCTATTCTGGAAATAAGATGAGCACTTGCCAAATTTTATTTTGAATGAGTAATAGTATGAGTAGGTAGTCAGAGATGGAGACATGGCTTTAGAAAAAAGCAGATGATGAGCCCTTGTGGGGTCAGATTACTTTTCAGGATAACTCTGCAGTCAAGCTGCACAGAGAAGGTACAATTTCAATCAAGGTGGACTCCTAGTTCTTCTTACACAAACTCTGTTGCTTGTATTGGTGTAACACCTGAAAATGCCCCTCTTGAGGCTGTTCAGTTGGACTGACCAACATCCTCAGTCATAAGCAATGCAGGCAAGCCTTGTATTGTGTCAATTGTTGTGAAAGGTAAAATGTATCCTGTGACTTCCCTCATGGTTAGAATAATTCAAATAAAAAGCTAATTAGGCTGATAGTATATAAAATTATCTTTTATACTGAAATAACTCTTTAAGTTGAGGGCTTTTTTAATTGGTACATTTGTGTTGAAGAAAATTAGCTCATACTTGACTGTATTTCTTAAGTACTGCATATATTAAAATAGCTGTATCTAACTTGAAGTCTAGTTGGTAGAACTGTACATTTTGTCTTTCATGGTCACACTTTGAGGTAAAATATTGAAATAAGATGTTGTAAGAAAATAGGAATTTGAATATTTTTATCTTTAAAGCTGAGAGCACTTCTGATGTCTTTTATACAGTGGTTATAAGAGTTCTCTTTTTAATTTGGCTTTTTTATGTGACTTCGCTAGAGGGCACTGCTGTGCAAGAAATACTTGTCAATATTTATTTCTACACTTCTTGCCCAAGACTAGATACACATCTTTTAAAAACATCAGTGACAGCTACTTTAAAGCCACTTGCATGATATATAGACCCCTAATAATAAATGGAGTAGGAAGTACTGATATGCTACACAAGTACTTTTTGATAATTTATTCAAATCACAAGTTTATTTCTTTAATATCTTAAACCAGAAAAAAAGTTGTTAACTCATCTTCATTTTTAGTTTGGTTGTGCACGAAGCTGATGAGAAAAAATGTACTTGTTCTGTTTGATCTCTAACCTGTTTGGGCCACAGGTAATCATTTGGCCATATCTTGTTAGCTGAACATAGCAGATTAGAAAATAAAACGTAATCAGCTTCTGGTTAAATTATAATGCCTGAAGCCATCAGGCTTTTTGTGGTAGGTGTTCAGCTTTAAGTCATTTAGCTCTATTTTGAAGTAATCTACTATATTAATTTTAATGTGTTTTGCTGTCTTCCTCTCAGCTGATCTATGTGCTTATGGCTGATTTGATCGATGATTAGGTGTTCCCACCTTAATACTCCCTTTAGGTGAAACTTTTTCATAGTTTATGCAATTTAGAAATCTTACACTAAAGGTTATGGTTTCCAGTAAAAACCTTTCTGATCTTTTTATTACTCAAGAGTATCCCTGAAGTAGTTGCTTGCTGCAGCAACTTCAGTAAAACGTGATTTTCAGCTTGTTGCAACTTCACTTAAAAGTTCTGCTTTCTGTTTCTGAGTGACTATTACTAGCATAGCAGGTAACTAGTAAGAAGGAGTTCCCTTATCTGGCCATGGGTTATATGAGTTTGACAAGTCTCAAGTGCAACATGCTGAGTCTGCAAGAGACTAAGAATCAGAACAGCAACTCTTCCTTCTAAAAATTTTAACTGTGAATGACACAAGAGTGGCTGAATCTGCTGTAGGATGAGAAGGAATGGGACATGAGAGAAGTGGACATTAAGCAAATTAGATGCAATTCTCATGTGATTTCTTATAAGGTATTTCATGCTGTGTCTGGAGCATGGAGTTTATTTGGGCTTGGAGGCTTGCTCAGAGAACAGGTAGAGCATGCTTCTCACTGCTCTTTCAGTGCCAACTGATACTGCATAAAGATACTGATCTATTTGTTGCATTCACAAGAGTTTCAGGCTCCTGCTTTAGATGGATTTATTTTCAAATTACTGTCTTAAACTGAACTACCACCTCCATGAGTAACAAATAAGACAGAAGTCTCAAAAACTTTGTTTAGACTGCTGTAATAGAGCTGGGAAGCCGGGTTTTCTGTTGCAGTAAGTTGTTCTGTGTTTTTGCCCTTATCCTTCAGTGTAGAAGGCCTTATGCTTCAAAAAGTCTATAAGTACAAACTTCATTCATCTAAAGATACCTGTGGACAGAAACTCAAATGAGAACAGGACAGCTGCTCATGGATGATGCCTCTAACTTGTAGTTAGTAGGTAGGGAGCCCTTACGACTTGGCTTTCTAGCCCTTAAGCTAAATGATAGTGATGTCTTATGTTGAGTACTTGTGGTGATTCAGGAGAGGGGAGACGTCTCTAAAATAAGTTGATTTAACTATAAATATAGGGGTTTTTTTTAACTTAAAATGTGGTTTCAATGAAGCTGATCCAGCATCCGAGTAAGAGCAGAGATAGAGCCTGAGACCTTAGAGACCTATCCTTGCAACATGTGTTATCAGATACCAGCCTGAACAGTTAGTGTTTAGTTCCAGACTCAGTTCATTTTGAAGAACATATGTTAAAAAATTGCATGTATATTGTAATTGACTACTACATTTGGATGTCTGGTTTTACTCTTTGGTACAGTGTCTCTTATTTGACTTAACAAGACAAAAAATTGTCTAAAAATAAGTCCTGGAATCTGTTGTTTCAGTGGTATAAATATGTCAAGAATTAATTCCTTGTTTTATATAAATTCACGTCCATAAATTAACTCGTGTTAACTGCTTTAAAAGCTCTTTTGATATGTTTTGATTTGTATTCCAAACTTGGAGCCCACAGTTTGTTTCAGGACTAAGCCCTTTCTTGGCTGTAGAGTACATCTTTGGTTTATTTTCCTTTGCTATCTTCAATGCATTGTTTGCATGTTAAGTTGCAGATGCCTAAAATAATAGCCTTTGAATAATTTAACACTCGTAGTAACCCAGGAGATTAGAACTTTGTCCAGGGCAGCCTTGAGCTTCTGTATCAGCCTAAAGGAAAATGCAGCCCTTAAAATGAGCTAATACAGCTTCTGTTCAGACCTGTGACACATCACATGAGATGACTCATTTCTTTGCCCTTCATTCTAAATTTTGTCATCTTGAAGGACCAATGTGTGCTTTTCCCACACTGATGATGGGAGCCTTACTTGCATAATCATCTTACTATTTTCATCTTCTGTATTCAGGGAAGGACCTTAGACAGCCTTTATCACTAGAATCACTAGAGCAAGCTTGATGTTAAAGTATGTAGTTCACACTTTCAAAAACAGCCAAACAATACATCACTTTGAGAGTTGTATTCTTCTTTGTAGAAACTTACACTACTAAGCTTTAAAGCCCTGGGTTTTATTTCTTACCTGTTTAATAGAGTAAATACTTGGTATGTTAGCTATTTGAAGAACAGGTGGAAACCTCAGATGTTAAAATCTAATTACTTCTAAGCTCAGGCTTGCAAAATTGTTTAGGCACATTGTCATAGTAATCTCTTATGGGTTTCTATACACTGGCATTGGCTAGAAATGTGTTGGGTTCCAGAGAGGGACCACCAATAATTACAACTTGCACTCTTGTTTATGATTATACGATGTTCACATGTCTCCTAAATTCTGTGGTTATGCTACTAGCTGACCTGAGTGAGCTCTTTGGGGTCAGGATGGGTCCAATATTATTTAATAATGATCTAGATGTTGGGGTTGAGTAATGATATAGTTTAAGAAATATGCCAGACTGGGAGAAGTAGATAAAACAGAACAAAGGCCCACCATACACACATTGGCAGATGGGAAAATGAGGCCAACAAGAGTGACATAAGATTTAGCAGATATTAAGGTAGTTTCTTGTAATGGGTTGATTCCAAGCAACAGTTAGTGCTTAGGTCTGATCAGCTGGGAGATGGTTCTGCTGGAAATGACCTGGAAGTCCTGGTGGGCAGCAGGTGAGCATAATGCAGCAGTGTGCCTTGCAGCAGAAATACAAGCAGTGTTCAGGGCTTGCCTCAGAGAGAGAGCAGACATTTTCATTGTACTTGGCACTTCCAAAGCCATACCTGGAAATCCTGTCTGGTTTTGGTCCCCTAGTTCATGAAACACGTAAACTGTAGAGGCTTCACTGAAGGCTTGTGGACATGATTACAAAGTTGTAGAGAGCAACCCATAAATAAAAGCTGAAGAAATTTTTTGTTTGGCCTACAGAGAGGATTTGTGAGAGAGTGCTTTTTACAGAATCACAGAATCAGCTAGATTGGAAAAGGCCTTTGAGATCAAGTCCAGCCTATGACCTAACACCACCTTGTCAACTAGACCATAGCACCAAGTGCCATATCCAAGTCTTTCCTTAACACCTTCAGGGATGGTCACTCCACCACCTCCCTGGGCAGACCATTCCAATGCCCAATCANTCAGTACCCCCACATTCCTTTCTGCCTGGCCACTGTCCAGTCACTCTGTCCCCAGCCTTTGGTACTGCAGGGGTTTGGCCAAAGTGCAGGACCTGACTCTTGGTCCTGCTGAACCTCTTATCCTTGGATTGGGCCCATCAATCCAGCCTGTCCAGGTCCCTCTGCAGAGCCCTCTACCCTCCAGCAGAGCCCTCCTACCCTCCAGCAGATG
The DNA here is from genome assembly GCA_013400215.1 of Cisticola juncidis. Classification (NCBI taxonomy): domain Eukaryota; kingdom Metazoa; phylum Chordata; class Aves; order Passeriformes; family Cisticolidae; genus Cisticola; species Cisticola juncidis. The sequence continues at coordinate 549,338 of VXBR01001544.1, read as the reverse complement.
AACACTCTCCCCCAACTTATTTGCAAATTTGCAATGCAAATTTGTAATGGTAGACTCAATCCCCTCACCCAGATCATCAAAAAAGATATTAAACAGGATTCGGGACAACAGTCATCCTTGGGGGACACCAACAGTGACTGACTGCCAATTGGATACAGCACCATTCACCACCACTCTCTGGGCCTGGCCATCCAGCCAGTTCTTAGCCCAGCAAGGAGTGCTCCTGTCCAAGATGGAGTTGCCAGCTTTTCCAAGAGGGTGCTATGGGATATGGTGTTGAAGGCTTTGCTGAAGTCCAGGTAGACAATATCTGCAGCCTCATGTAGGTGGCAAAGCAGCTTAATATTATCAAAGAGATAGTCTAAAGGGAAAGCTTACGCACATTTATGGACAGTTGTCAAGTCCAAGCTAAGTTATGGCATATTCAAAAATACAATTAAAAATGGACAGTGCCTTGCTCTGGGTTCAGTGCGTGAGACTTTAGTACGTCAAAGTGGGTTTCTAAGCAGGTCAAATCGTGTCTTGTGTGCAGAAAACTCATGATGTGACAGCATGCATGGTGACATTTTTAACACACTAGCATTTGTGTTAAATCTATTCTCAGTAGGAAATGTAAATCTGTGCTTGAAGGAGGGAGTGGTATTTCTGTGAACATCTTGAAGATTACTCTTCAAACTTCTGGAAGTATTTAAAAGACTTGTAGATGTGGCCCTTAAGGACATGGCTTAGTGGTGGACTTCACTGTGTTAGGTTACTGGTTGAACTGGATAATAGAGTTCTTTTTCAACCTAAACAATTGGCTGGAGTTAGCAAGTGTTCAGATATCAAAGACTCTAGTAAGATTGTGGGTGTTAATTGCTGAGGGAGAAAAGAACCTTTCTGCTGAGCTCTGCACCAAGAGCAACATATCATCCACAACAAACAAATTCCAAGTTTTGAGCTAATGTCTCTAAACTGCCTGGAGAAACTTCTCTTCTTGGCCTTGATCCTTAAGGATCAAAGGGTAATAGAGAGAAAGTAGTGCCATTTTCTTGTTGTTTACCTTGCCTCAAATATGTTTCTTTCTATGTTAGTGGAAAGCTTAGGACTTTGCATTGGGAAAATCTAGGCTTACTGTTAATGTAGAAGCTGGCAAAACACTTTGAATTACATAGAATTTATAATGAGGAATAAATTCCAGCAAAATTTATGAACGTGAATGGGTAGCTAAGCAGTCTTGGAATGTAACTGAGTTCAGTTGTTCACATACTTTTTGCTGCCTTTTTACTGCAGAATTTTGGTTTCAGTAAATTATGTACTTTCAACCCAATTTTATTTTAAAAGTAACTTGCAGACTTCTGGCTGCAAAGAACTTGTGTATACTTTGCTTCTAAAAAGTACTAATGTTCAATATCTAGAAATTTCTGTATTGGACAAAATGTTGATTTTGATCTAAAGTGAGAAAGTTGAGTTTTCTGGAAGGTACGTGATTTATAAAGAAACAAGGGCTACATTGATAAATCATCAGTTTTAGCACACTGTGTGTGCAAAAGCACACACAACACAGTGTGCTGTGCTTGTATGAAGTCTTAATACGTGTCTGAGTGATCATGAGACACTTAAGTACCACTGGAATGATGTGGGATGCTGAAATTTGCATAGCATGTTTGTTTTGCTCAAAAGGGGAAAGGAATTGGTTGCCTCAGTCAAAGTATACATATACGGTGAAAAAAATAACCCATTAGTGATACCTTATAGTTACAACATAGAGTAGGCTTATCAGATGAAAATGTGTGGCAAAAATTTTGAGTATGTATGTTTCCTTTTTATTTAAGGCTTATGGTATGTCAGCTTTGCCTCTAAACTTGATTAAAGGGACTACCAGTGCATCTTATGAACGTTTAGAGAACACTGAAGATATTGAAGAAGTGGAACAGCATTTACTGAGGATTAAATCAAAGGTAAGGTCTTTGTTGTTCTCACTTTCGTAATGATTTTTTTCCTTGCTTGTTCATGGTCATGCTGTAGAGTCTTTGTTCCAGAAAGAATACCAAGTCAGAAATGAATAGCTTGCAGTTATTTGAGTTATTTGAAACATATTCTGTCACTTGTGTAGCAATGATTGCATTCTTTATGTCAGTCCTGCAGCTGTAGTTATTCCTATTTAGCTAATAAGTGTTAAACTCAACTCAACCTTCTCCAGGCCTGCTTGGATGGAAGAGATGCTTTATAGATGTTAACCTTGCTTAGCCTGCTCCCAGAAACGGCATCCAGTTTGACAACTTCCTCAGTGCAGTGTAGTTAACACTGGACACTTGCCACATAGAGCTGTCATGATTTAGATTCATCAAACTATTAATCATCTTCATGAATAAATAACAGCTCCAGATATTCTTGCTTCCCAGTTAATGTACCTTGCTGTTATTAGTAATTTCTTTATGAAAAGCATACGTATGGGAAGCTGTTGAGTCCTAAATATCCCTAGGATGTGAACACCATCTGTAAACCCATGATGGTTTTGCAGCTAATGCTATGCCTCATATAAGCAGGACACTCAATAATCTCTGGGTGCAAGCCAAAGGACGGTAAGATTTCTTTACATACAAGATGATAAGGGAAAATCTCCCACCTCTTTTGTCAATCCATTTCAGGTAATGGCTTGACCAGTGTTTTTGTAGCCTTGATTGGGAATAGTGACATGGAAGTGCCAGGCTTCCTCCTGGCAGTCCAGCTGTGCTGTCGTGTGCTCTGTCATAGTAGACCTGAGGGATCTTGAAGCAGTTCCAGCAGTCTTCCCTTGATACTTGGCTTACCTCTACACAGTGTGGGCACCTTCAGTGTTCTAGATATTTTGTTGAATAAAGAAATCTAAAAAGTAGTCTGTTTAAATTATCATGTTTTGGTTTTGCACAAAGTACTGCAGTGTCAAAGGCATCCGTTACTGAAATCAGTATGAGAAAAATGAGAAATCGATGACAAATGGATCATTACTTATTATGGAAGACATTGTTGGATTATGATAATTTGCACTCAGCTGGTCTTGTTGTGGAGTGTGACTAAACTATAGGTTCAAAAAGTAGAAAGTTCTTGATTTGTGTTTATATTGTAATATGACCTTTAGTGCAAACTAATTTTTCTTGGTTTTTGGATACTGAATATGGATATTTTCTTGGATTATGGTCAGAATTTTGTCTCATTCTGTAATGGAAATCTTAGTTCTTCAGTTTTTAATGTGCCTTTAGTTGTGAAAAAGTGTTCCTGAGAGTATTATACAGTAAAACCTAGAAGTATGAAGGTATGCTATTGAGATTCAATATGTAGTATGTTCTTGTACATCTGGTAGGTTTATTGCATTAGTCTTAAATAATTGAAACTTGAACCTGCAGATTGGGATCTTGAACTATTGTCAAAAAGTCCTCTAAATCACAGAAGTGCTGTACAGGGTATAGTATATGTGCTCCTATTAAAAGTACTTTGTAATCTCCAATTTAAGTGTTATGTATGCCTATTATGTGGTTGTAGTCTTTTTGATGAACTTATTTAATTTTTTTTTAACTTCACTGGTATAAAGTGTTATATTATTTACAGGAAGGATCCTTTAACATAGGAGGAAAATTAGTTAGGAATTTCAAAACTTTAAAAAATGGTTTTAATGCATTTCCTACTATAAAAATCTTTTTTTCCACATATGAGTTTGTAATATAGAAACCTCAATGTTAGAAACAATTTTGGTTCAGCTACCTAATGCCCATTTTGTTGCTTTTGCTTGTTGCAAATGACTGAGGTGTGAGGATGTGCTACTCACTTTATAACAGAGTGTAATGGTTCCTGCTCGGTGTTTAAAGGCTCAAAATTAAAATACATTCTTAAACATAATAATCAAACAAATTATCTGGTATATTCAACTAATTCTTGGAGTAATGACCCAATGACCTCTTATCTGACCTATGTTTCTTACTCAAGAAACATAGCTGAATATCAAGTGGAATGTTGGAAGGAAAATGAGAAGTGCCGAGCTGTATATATAGGCTTAATCATGGAATTTAATGGGAAGTGACCTGAAAATCACCATGTTAACCTTCCACATAAAATATAGACATCTTTTAGGTTAGATAAGGTTATTTAGATCATGACTGTGCTTTTAAACCATTTCTAGCCAAGAAGACTATCTACCCTGTTAAAGTTCTTGAAAATTTTCATAGTGAAAGGTGGTTTCTGCTACCAATTAAGAATTATTCTTGTTGCAGCTTGTGACTTTTGCTCTTCATCCTCTTGATATTCATAGAAATTATACATGCATGAATTATATACTAGAAATTCTTTAGAGTTGTAAATAATTTAAGTAGCTGTCAAGTCTATTTTCTGGGTTTGGTTACTCTTGATCTTTTCCACTCTTTTTGTAACCAGTGCAGGGATGGTCGTCCTCTTTCATCGAGGGATAGAAGAACTTTGCAACAGCTGGAAGAGAGACTAAGGACACTTCGAAGGAGAGAGAGGCATCTGGAGTCTATTGAGAAAAGCTGGTGGACAAAGTTCTGTGAAGCTATTCGACCTCTAAAGGTAAAACTTGTCACTTTTTGGTACTTAAATTGGGATAACTTCCAACTTCCTTTTTCCCTCATAAATCAAGGTCAAGTTTATCAATTACCACCCTGAATATCAACTGCTTTTTTTTTAAATTTACTCCAGTACTACACAATGGTAACCCTATAGTGAACTCTGAGCTGTTGGAAAACGTTTTACTTTGTCTCAACTCTGATTAGGATTATAAATTAACAAATGCTGGCTGATGTACTTTAGTGCTACTGCCATAAAAAATCTGAATAGCTTATTTTTTATCAAACATATGAAAATGACAAGAAAAGGAAGAATTCTATAGCTGTCAGTTAGCTTAGGTTAATCTAAATTACATATGTCCAGCAGAAATAAGAGACACTTCGATAATACATGCATTTGCAACAAGCATCTTATCAAACATATACTTGATAAATATCAAGTAATCAAGTAAGATATCTCAATAGAACTTAATGTCATGATACTTAACAAATGCAAAGGAGATGGCTATTGGGGCAAAGCTTTTATCTTGGTCTCTTTGATCTTAGGATTTTGATTTTCAGTAGATACCTGGTTTTGAAAACTAGTACTTTTAGGAATGGTATTGACATATAAAGTATTTTTTGCCAACTAGATTTAGGAAGAAATTTCAGCATTACTTTCAACTGTACACTGCTCTTGGGAAAGCTGGGGAGAGTGGGGGTGGATTGTAAACATTCTCTTCTGTCACTGCTGCTGTTCATGCTGAGTGCTGAAGGCAATGGGCTGAAATTGCAGCTGAACAAAAGCTTTCAATGTGCAATTCTTAGTGGAGTTACCCTGCTATGATACATTACAAATATAGACTGAGGTCGAAAGGACAAATATCCGTAACTATTCATGTTAACAGTTGGGAGGCTTCCTTTTGATTTAAAAAATACCTAATACAGCTTGTGTATTAAGTATTAAGCTTCTGTAACTTTTCACATAAAGCTCAAATTTGAGAAATATGTTGGCCATATATTTTGTCTGTGGGACTTTAACAGTTCATTGTGTTCTCACAGGAAAGCATACAATATCATTTGTTACTCACAGCTTATCCCCCACAGTCTGGGTGGTATTCCAGTGTCTCTTTGTTTTTGTGGTTTGAAGGCTTTGTATTCTTTCAGTAACTGTGACAGTCACTGTGAATTGTTGACTTATGAATCACAGACCTAAGCAAACCTGCAGGTGGATAATTTTTCCTGACAGGTTTTTCTTAGACTATGGTTGTGCCATGAAGCATGTCAGAGAACTGTTTACTTTGACTAGAGCTGTCCTGTGAAGGTGGTAATGTCTATCACTTGATTACATGTTAACTCTTGCAGAACTGTTTTACTGCTGCTTGAAGAGCATGTGGGGTGTCTTTGGAGATATATAACTTGTCAGCTGTTCAGTTCGGCTTTTAAGAAAAGGTGAAAATCTGCTCAATATCCATATGTAATACTTGTATTCAATGTAGCAGTGCAGAAGGTATCTTGGACCTTTGCTTACTGTTTTATAACATTTTCACCTTCAGTGCCTTCAGTTTGGATATTACTGTTCAAATATGTGGCTTCTTCTCAGATTTCAAGAGAAATTCCAACTCTTGCAAAGCAAGTACTAGATAGAGAATCCTTTTTCCTGTTTTGTATTTGGCACGGTCAATTTATGAGTGTTGCAGGCTCTTATTGGGACTAACAGACTAGAATAACATGTTCAGGAATTGCACCTAATCTTCAGGGCCTTTTGCAGTGTTACCTTGGTGTTTACATTCAGACTTCTGTTATCATATTGTCTTTGTGTAGTGTCCTCAAGTATTACTGCTAAGTATCTATAAGCATGTGATTTGTTGTTAAAGGCAAAACTTTTTTCTTTAAGTAGAAAGCCTCGTTTGATGATTGTTTTACTCTCAAAGCTAATTCAAAGATCAAGCTGTTAGTTTTTCAATTCAGGCAAAGGCTGCACATCTTAGGATCCCAGGGAATTGAGTACTGGCCAACATGGGTTTTGAGTAATGCTGAATTAGTCTTATTTCTTTCTACAAAATGTAACATTTCCTGCCTCTCCTTTTTTATGGTTTCTTATACTTTCATCTGATACTCTCAGCAACAAGAGAAATGTGGTATACTATGAGTTTTTAAAAATTGTTTAGGAAAAACCAATTCCAGAACAAATAGCTAAGTTTGTTCAGTATGTGAGCAAGACTAGAGGATATGAAAGATGCAAATCTGCTAAAGAACAGTAAATTGGCAGTATTGCATCTGTATTTTCATGGTGTACTTCACAGCTGTTAAGAACAAACTGGAGATGCCTAATATAAGAAGATCAAGTGCTCTGTTTTGAGATCTGCATGAACAGAGATCCCCACTCTTTCTTTCCAAGGCTCAACTCCTTTTGTCCTCACTCTGGAGTGGCACAGAAGGAAATAGGGAGTTGCCATCAGTCCATAACACCTCTACTGTGTGAGTGGACTCTGTGAACTTTAGTTCCTGTCAGAGGCACCTGTGGGATCTCTGTAGGCTGTAGCTTCCTTTAGAAAATACCCTCTTGCTCTGATGTGGGATTCTCCATGGGCTAAGTGTGGTTATCTGTTCCAGCAGAGTCCTCTTAACAGGCTGGGGTAGAAATGTCTGCTCCGTTCTCCGGAGCAGCGCCTCTTTTGATGAGCTTGATGTCTCTCTACAGGGTGAATATTAACAATTTTTGGAAGTTATTTTTGCAGCTTTTTAAACAAGTACCAACTGTTCATGGATCATTTTTTCTCAGAGTAAATAAAGTCTGAAATTCCATGATTATCTTAGTGAGACTTCAGAATTATCCATAAATGTCCATAAATATCCATAAATAGTTTAGCTTGACTATTCTGGGTGCAGGAAGAGAAGGCAAACCCCTAACCCTAACATTTCTAAGTGTTAGATGTCACTTCAGAAGACAGGCATATTCCAGAGGAGATACAAATACCTGTCTAGTGCCCATGACTGGAAGAAGGTAGTGAAGCATTACAAGATTCAGACTCTTGGCCTCAGTTGGCTTTGAATATCTATTTCCCATACAGCTAATATCTAGCAGGAGTTTGCTATGGAAGGCTAAAGTCTTAGTACATTTAATTATGTGGAAATACACAACTCAATACCTTGATGTTGATCTCTAAATCTATATGTAATAAGATCTACATAATTTGAGTTGCTTTATAAGTGATGCTCTAATATTGTATTAGAGTTTGCAGATGGAAGTTTATCTTCCGAATTTAGTGAACAATAATAGCATTGTATCTCTAAATGTCTTTAATGAGCAGCTGTAATAAAGTTCTTAACCTTTTCATCGTGGTTGCGTGCCAAGTTTTGAGGCTAATAAAAAAACCCATGAAACTCCCTCATTCATGTGGGAGTCCATGCAGTGTACTCCTGCATATAGAATTTTGAAATAACTCTGTCTGGGTCTCAGGTCTAGCTATCTGAAAATGTTGTTTTGGGAAGTTCAGTGTGCTTATCTGTTTGTATTCCATGACTAGGGTTTCTAGGAAAATACAGTGAAACTGTTGGAACTGTAACTGGAAGGGTTTCCTGTCTGGGCTCTCTTCTGTGTATCATCCTCTAAACTCCCCAGGGAAAAGATTTTGAGGGAGAAAACCTGTCAGAAGGAGGGAGAATAGTTTCCTGAACTAGCTGATAACCCAGGAAAAACAGTAGGAGATAGCCTGGAGAATCAGTTCCTGGCTTGTGTGCTGTATTTGGTAAGCATAATAAAAACACTTTCCTGTGTTTTAATGAAGACCTGGCATTTGGGCTTGGTTGAGTTTTTCATCATTCCCAAGCGACCTGATCATAGTGCATTTCAGAAGAGTGCAACAGCAGGGAGCTTTTACTCAGGAAGGTCAGATCTTCCTTATGTGCTGTGCAGGTTGCCTCGTGTTGGAAGGGGAGCATGCAGGTGGGGTGGTCGAGGCAGCAATCTCTAACTTCTTTAATTAAACCTAAACGCATGTACATAGTTAAGGCTTTCCACATAATATAGAGAATACAGGTTGTGAATTCTTCTAAATACTATGTTTATTAAACCTAATGTGTTGTTTCTTTTCTTAATGTCACTTTTGACGTTGGTGAAGATTTGTGTATTACACTGGAGGATGTGATGTACTTGACAAACTATGTTGAACAGGGTAAAAGTTTTGTAAGCACTTCTCTCAAGTATTTACCGAGAAGTTACTGTTTCAAGTATATTTAAGCTCTGAAGTGCTCCAAGATCTAGTTTGTTATTGAAAGGAAGGCAAGTGTTCACTTCTTGCATCAACTGCAAACACTTGCAGTTAAATTGTTTTAAATTTTTACTTGTAGATTGTGTGGGGAGTATTCTTCATCATCGTGGCATTGCTCTTCACTGTGTCTCTGTTCTTATCAAAGTAAGTACATTTCAGCATTTTTCTTGACCATTTAAACTACTTAGTTTTTGCTCTAATGTAAAAATTGGGGTGGTTTGCCTCAGTCCCCTTCTTTTCAATGTTACATTTCTGTCAGTAGAGCTGCACTTATCATTATAATAGTAGATATTGAAATGGAGCAAAATATACCAAAACAAACTGAAGAAGGAACACGTTTCAGGTGGAAAGCAGTTCTGATTCAGCAGAGAAATTAAGCATATATGTTCAGGAAGTTTAATTCAGATTACAGAAATATTCTGCTTGCTTGAATGAATCCTATTGGAGGTACTTTGATTGGGTAACAGGTTTTTAAAATCTTGCAGTAAATGACATGTTTAATCCATTTTGATGTGCATTATATCTGAGTGGTTTCATGGTGTTGAAAGCAACACAGCCAGCTGCAAATCTGGTAGATTTCAATGCAGATTGACACTAACCAGAGGTCTCAAATGTTGGTGGTTTTGATATTTCAGACTGGGAGGATAAGCTTTATGACCCAAACTAGGGAAAAGCAAAAATGCTGGGGAAATGCAAAAATCAATATGTTTTTCAGAGAACAAGTGCAGTGAGTGTAGTAGAGCAAAGCATGTGTCTGTGTAGATGTTAGACAGCTGTCACTCACCAGGATTAGTTCAGTTTGGTTTTTTTCTTTTGAGCTGCCCTTTAAAATTAAACTCAAGATAAAACTCTGGGAGAACCACAGTACTTACACAGTTTTTCTAATTACTGCAGTTTGGACAAAGCTCTGCATTCAGCTGGCTTCGACTCAGGATTTATAATTCTGGGAACTAATCTGACCAATCCATTGAATATGCTGTTACCAGTTCTTCAAAGAGTAAGTAAAGAAGTGGTGATATACATACCTAAGGATGCTCTTGTTTTCTTTTAAACTTTTCCCCATGTAATTAATTTAAACAGAATTGCCTAAATATGTATTCACAAAAGAAAGACAAATTCCTTAATAAATCTTAGTTATTGATTACTGGTATGAAAATCTTGGATGAGTGGAATCTAGTTTGTGCAAGGAAGGTGGTGCTTGAAACTGATTTTGATGTGGTAAGAATACAGTGGCAACAGAGAATGACAGTATTTTTAGTTACTATGCACAGAATAAAAGCGACTTTGTCCCATCTTCTACATACATTCTAGTCCATGTACTGGATATCTTAGGCCTTTTTAGTGAAGTAAATGCCATTTTTCACTTTTTTAATGTATAGCACATTGAGGAATGTGCTACATTGGGTATGTTATAGAAAGGTATTAGTCTTGGAAGCATACCATAAAGCATCATCATAAAAACATACATCAGATAAGTTCAGTACAGTTGGAAGACAACAAAGACATAAATTTGAGTTTGTCATGAGTAAACTGAGAAAAAGGAAAGCTTTAATGTTAAGCTGGTGCTAATTCCCCCCAAGTTGAATTATTCCTATATTCTTGGTATAACGGGTCAGCACAATGCATTGCTTCCCCATGGCTTTTAAAACTATTCAACATCTAAGCTCTCAGTCATTACTGAGAAAAGTAGTGTTCAGCAGCAATATTATCTCAAGCTTTTATTAATGTAAATATAAAAATCAAGTTTTGTATGCAGATATGATCAGAAAAGTAGTCACAAATATGCAGTCCTAAAATAATTGTTGCCACTGTGGACGTGTGATTCTGTGGACATATTTAAAATAATTAAGTATTTTTTGGTCTAAAAATGTGTAACACTTCAAAAATAAGGCATGTCTTAAATGAATAAAAATGCTTAGTGCTTTCCCAAACTAATTGTCTAAGCTCTATTAGTAGCAAGCTATGTTAGCTATATTTGGAGTCAGCTATTGTAAAACTGAAATAGCACTCTACCTCAGATATAAGCTATAGAAGTAAAAGCTACTTAGTTTTGAGTGGGAGAAGACCATTTTTCCTTGTCTTTTTAACTGCTTGTGTTCTTGTTTTAGGTTTTTCCACTTGATTATGTTCTTATCACAACCATTGTTATGTACTTTATCTTCACTTCAATGGCAGGGATTCGAAATATGGGAATATGGTTCTTCTGGACAAGGGTAAATATGACTTGAGAGTTTAGTTTCTAATACTCAGATATTTAACAAATGTGTTCTTGATTATATTTAATATTTTTGTATTGCTTCATAAATATGGGATGTTGCCAATAGCATTGTCTGTATGCCTAATGAGCGTTACAAGCCTATTTTGCAATTTGCACTGCTTTTGGAAGGTGTTTCATTTTACCAAGGTAGCAGACTTTGCCAAGTCATCAAAAGTGATGTTCTAATTTGAGTGATAGAGTCAGCTGACTCCTTCAGGTGTTTAATCAGTGTCCCTTTGGCTTCTGATTTCTCTAAGTTAAAGCCATATTACTGGTATATTTGAAGTATTGGTCAAAATCTGTAATGTGGCGTGCAGTCAGAGGTTCTTGAATTACCATCTGTGTGACAAGAGTGTTTAACTTCCTAAGAGAAAAGACAGTGCAGTGGTGATAGGGCTATCTGAATATTATGTAAATAATACATTACTGTTTACAAGCAGCTTTGTGTCCAATAGCATGACATGCATGCCTCTAATATTTGGTTAAATATTTTCCTGCTAATGTGCCTAGCTTCTCTTTAAAATTGTCACCTTTTTGTATGGTGACACCCCAAAATTGTTAACAGTGACCATCAGTCTTTGCAATAAATTGTGAGATTAGTTGTTGGTTTTGGTGCTGTCATTTCTCCCTCAGCTGCCAGCTTCTTTACCCTGACACGGTACTCAGGTTGAACCCTTGGGAATTAGTGTGGTGTCTACATGGCAACAAGGAAGGATTGTGTTGTTCCCTGCACTGTTAAAGGAACAAGATGCCACCATACAGTGTGCCATTTTACTCAGAGCTTGGGAATCCTCTCTCATAAATCCATCCTTTGTTTCAAGATCTGATTAGGTGTATAGTGGTAGATGACACTCCACTTCGAGCAAAGGACACAATATTCTTTGAGAAACCAATGCCCAGTTTGCTGTAGGTGTGACAGGCACTTTAAATGAAATGCTAGCGTATAAATGTTTTGGGCCATTAATACAAATAGAACTTAATTTGGTTGAATAGCTGTGCTTTGAAAACCTACTTTGAACCACTGGAATTAAGTTGCCAGAAGATAATTGTAGCAACCTCCCACTTCTGGCAGTAAAATTAAAACTTACTTGAACTAAAGAGGTTTTTTAATGCCTTCAGAAAAAAAGAGATATTTCATTGTGTTAATATTTGTTTTTCTGATTTTAGCTTTATAAAATCAGACGAGGAAAAACTCGACCTCAAGCACTTTTATTTCTCTGTATGATACTCCTGTTGATAGTTCTTCATACAAGTTACATGATTTACAGTCTTGCTCCACAGTATGTAATGTATGGAAGCCAGAAATACCTGGTGCAGGTAAGATGCATTTTTTTGTGTTTCGATTTTATTTTCTACATTAAAATGTACTGTTTAGAACAACTTTGAAAGTCAGGCACATTTTCAGTTTTTGAAGAGACTTCGGTAGGCAGTTTTTTAAATACTAGAAGGTCTCTTGGTAATACACAAGCCAGAAACAGATTGCACAGAACTTAATTTCTAGGTCATCTCAAGACTTTGTGAAACTAAGGGTTGTTTTACTCCTTCCGATACAACAGTTATTGGCTTCCACTAGATTTTGTACTGGTCTGCTTAGATTGCTGAGTGACTGTGGTGAGCATTAGTTTGAATCTGTAAAGCTTTGTACAGAATGAAATCAATAGTGTTCCACAGTTGATGCTTTTTATGTGCATATTTGAGGAATGAGAAAGATAACTTGGAACAGTAGAAAATAATAATCTGAATGGAGCTAAGTGTGTGCAGATTAATCACATTTCAGGCACTTTGGACTGTCCAACTTCATGAAACTCCATGCAATTCTTGCATTGTAAAATCTTCTACAGAATTAAGCGGTTAAAATTTAGTCTCTGCTTTTGTTATTGCATTTTTATGTATTTCAAGGTTTGGATTTTTTAAGTCTTTTTATCTTCTGTGCGTGAAGAATTAAATTATTGTGTTACATCTCAGTTTGAGTGGCAGTCTGCATATTTATGGGGAAGTTCAAAGTTTCATACCAGAAGCATCTTGAGAGGTTTCATTGATGGCTGTTTATTAAGGTCTGGTATCTTACAGGCATAGGCTTCATTAGATCTGATCTTGCAAATGTAGGCAACGAAAAGGTCATGAACTGGTTGCTTATCCAGGCACAGTCAAGTCAAGATCTCTTGGTTGCTGTGTGATATTTAAGTTTCACAAAGACAAAACAGTTGAGCTGGAGTGGTCAAAAGAAAGGATTTAAATTAGATGAAAGTGATTGGATGCTGCTTTGAGCTTTGGGAATCTCTCTAATCCTCTAGGAGGATGTTCCTGTGGGAGGAGATCACACTTGCTTTACAAACTAAACACCTGCTCACTTCCTTCAGCTGCAACTATTTAGTCAATTTTGTAACTTATTACTGTCAATTCTCTTCGTTTAAACAGTGAATACTTGGGGGAAAAGGATTACAAGGAGAAATTGAAAGTGGAGTAGTGTTAAATAGGCTAGAGAAGAGGAACTTGCTCAACTTAAATGTGTTGGTGTGGTGGGATTGCCACTGCAGGAAGTAGATGTCTCAGTAAATGCTACTTTAGTGCTGTCTTTGTATTATCTGGTAATGGGCAATTGGTCATCCTGATACCAATCCAAGCACAGTAATAGAATCACTGTAGGGGATTTGAATATCTGGTATTTAGGAAGTTTAATGCATTTTATAAGTTTTTATGCAAAACTTAGCAAACAGAAAATAAACATGCTTAGGTGTGTATAAATCAGCTCAACCTGTCAGAATTAGGGTAGTAGCAGCAGGAAACTAAGATAAAAGTCAGTTTAGGTGCGTTTACATAGAACTTCTGGCATGGTTGCTTACTGTTTATGTAGCAAGAACATCATATAGTTGTATCTGAATTGGTTATGAGCTCAAGTTCCTGCCAAAGACAGTTGTTTTTTTGTTTTTTTATGTTGTAGAATGATTGTATTCCTCCAATTACAGTGCAGAACCAATGTGGGTGTAAGAGTGGGAAGAACATTTCCATTAAGGGTCCTACTAGTCCTTAAGCCTTGCAGTGACCTGAGTAGGGAATCCTTTGTGATGAAGTTTGTAGAGAGCATGGAAGATTTAAGGAGAAAAACAAGTAATGAAGGCTGTGGCTAGCAGTTTGTTTTGCTTTATGAGTAAAATAAAATGTGTGTATATTAGGATTGACACTTTAAAAATACTTGCATGTTAGCTGTTTGTGACATTAGCTGTTTAAGAAGTATCTGAAGACAAATACATAATTTTTAAGAAAATAGAATCAAGAGAATACAACAAGAGAAAGGCTCTTGTCATTTTTGCAGCTTTTGCAATATAATCCTGGTCAGCACTGCAAGGAGGATTAGCTGGAATGGTTGAGTAGAGCTGTAACATTCTGTTTAAAGGATTAAAAAATGTTTTGGTCAAGATAGCCATCCTGGCTCCTCAGCTTATGTCTCATTTCAAAAAGCTGTGTTTAAAGTGTATAATCTAATTTGAGTAGAAACTGGTTTTATTGTTGAAATAATATAAGACAGTAAAGAATATGCTGGTAAATTACATCTGGCTTCTCTGGCATACCAAATAGATATAAGATTTTTTGAAAACATCCTCTCAAAGAGTACTTCACAGTGTACACAGTTTCACAGAAACATTTTCTGTGTCTGACTACCTTGGTAACTAGACGTTATATTTTGATATTTTGAAGTGAGGAGAGATGGAGTCTGGGAATGAAGAGAAGCAAGATATTTTTCTGTGGATGTAGCAATTAAGAGAGTCTCTAAGAATTATGAATTGGTGATTATGGATTTAGGAGTGTCCAGGAGTAGGGCAAGTGAACTAGACACAGCAAGTTTCCTGATGAGGAGAACCCTATGCACCAGCTCACTTTGACAGTTCAGGTGTTCATGGTGCTCTCACTACAGTTGATTCATCGTTTAGAAGGACAACACTGGTAACCAACAGTGTGTAAGAGCCAAGCAATAAATGAGCATTATTCCAGGAAAGCTTAGTGGATGGATGGCCTGATGAACATTTGACATATGACAGTCTGGTGGCTCATGGACTGTGTAAAAGGAGTACTTCCCCCTTTGCTTTGCTCTGTGGTAATTCCAAATCTAGTAATGTGTCAAACTAAATCGTTATCACAGTCTATGGTAATGCATGGGATAAGTGAGATTCCTGTTCGAATCTTGAACTGTTTTCTTTGGAGACTCTTGGCAAGTAATTTGGAGGTGCTGGTAACTTTTCCTTTTAACTGAATATGTATATAAAAGTGGAGCTTTTGTGAGGCAATTAACATTAACTAGATCTGGGCTACTTTCTTTATTAACTCTGACCACTGGTGTGCTCAGAGCATGTGACCCCAATTCATTAAGTGTCTTGAGCTGTTGTGTCTGTAGGAAACTTGGAAATTTCTTCTGGATATTGTGCCCATACCAACTGAATCCCTCTGTAGGAATTTTTTATTCTTTCATAGCTTTCCAGACACCAAGGATAGCTTGGTTTCACCTCTTGAAGCAATTTGTCCTGTTGATCAGCAATGAATCTTTTCATAACCTTTCACAAAGAAAGAATTGTATCCATGTCCAGGCCACCTTCTTAGCTTTCTAGCAAAAGCATAACTTTGCCTGTACTTGTATAATTCCTATTTCTCTTCAATAAGGCCAAGGGTTATTTAGCCTTTGTCTGAAAGACATTGCTTGCTGATATTTGTACCCAGTGGACCTTTAAGACTTGATTGACCCAGACAGGAATTAAAAAGCCAGTACTTGCCATAAACAACATGGATACTTTTACCTGGTGGGGGACCAGAATAGCAGTGATCATTTTCTTTCTTCAGTCATCACTTTTTTAATTTAAAGGAGTGGAGACGAATTGCAGGACTCAGAGTGTCTCCTTTGTCAGCAGCAGGAATCCAGAAGTACCATTCCTTAGATGGCTAAGTGTAGAAACAGATCTTTTCAAGTTCTTGATCCTTAACATAAGCAGGAACTAATCATGTAGGTGGAACAGGCTGTGTCCTAACCCTTTCTATAATAGCTCGCTATTTTCTGGAGTGTCCGAAATGTGTCAGCTCTTGAAGCACACATACTGAATTACTGTCTGTGGTTTTGTCTCGTGCTTGGCCTTGATGCATCCTGCTTTCAGCCTTGGAGTATATGGGATAGCAGAACACTAAAGTTTTACTCTGCCAGTACTTCTACTGAAAATTAAATGTTCAAGGAGAACAGTGATATACAGAAATGTTCAAGGAGAACAGTGATATAAGACCTGGAATAAAACATAGCAAAAAAGAAAGCCCACAGGACTAGTTATTGTTGTATTTAAATCCTGTTAATGTGTTAGTGAATGAAGATAAGGAAGACAAAACTTCGAAATGTCTGTGTTGTGATTGTTTCATGCTTTTTGTGTGCTCCATGGAATTTTACAAGGTGTAATATTGCACTTTTGAAAGAAGTGCTTGCTATGACTGAGCGGTGTAAGCTGGAAAAGTGACAACCAGCTGGAAGACATTCTGGAGATGGAAAACTAAATATGCACTGAATAATTGAAATTTCATGTGTTCTGTTCTTACCCTGTTGTTTCTGTCTACACATTCTCTTTTGTTCCCTGTGACTAAGTCATACTCCTTTTAGGTCCATTTTTAAGGCAGTCTCTCCACTTTCATGGCCTTGCATGAAGCAAAATTAACCGCATATACAAATTTCTACTTTTTTAGATAGACACTGAGTTGTTTCTCTTGACTGTTTAAAGTGAAAACTGAATTTGCTTAATATTGATAAACTTCCTCAATTATGTTTTCAGAGCTCAGTTTTATGGGCCAGCTTGTACTGATTGCTGGTATGTTTTAAGGATTTTTTTTCTGTCTGAAGAAAAGGTGTTGACTCTTACTGATTTGTTTTAGAGGGTTTTCTGTTTAGGAAATCATTAGGGTGCAAGTACATAGAGTAGGTGTTAACCCTTTGAAGTGAATCAGGGTATAAAAAAAATCAATGTAGTGGAAAGGATTTACATTGGACTCTGCTAAAATTATTCACTGATTGTTCAAAAATGTGGAACGCAGAGTTCATGTTCCCTGAAAGGGTCAGTTTTCCAAAGATTTGAGATATTTAAGCAGGTACATTTGGGTTTTCCATAGTTCACTTAAGCATAATTTCTCTTCTTCCACTCTGGCAATCCAAGTATGTTGCATGCTACCATCTGGCTTTTTTAGACCAGAAGTAAACTGTTCATTATCATTATCAATCCTAACACTTCTGTGGTGTCTTCATCACCAGAGTTGATTTTCAAATTAATTTTATGCACAGTTAAAAGGTTTGATGTCAGAGCTCAAGTATATTTTTCACAAGTCTTCAAAAAGAGCATAAGCTATTAATTTTTTGTTAATGAAATCATACTTAGAAAATGTTCTTGTTTTACTGCTCACAGCTTACTTTGTATATGCTATTCAAAAATAATACTTTTGAATATTCTAAGAGATTTGCTTAAGTTTGTTTTTTTTAACTAATTCATGGGAAAATATATTTGGTTTCTGCACTATCATTATCTATGGAAGCACACTGCTGATGTACTAATGTACTGATTTTTTGTATTTATAATGCAGAGTAATAAGACAATTGATGGTCAGCCAAGGAATGTGACACTTGTGTCTAAAGACTGTGATGCAGATGCACCTGAAGGTAAGATAAAATTGTTTCTTGTATTTCCAATGTGATAGCTGCATGTTCAGGTGTAATAAGCACCTTAATCTTTGTCTTCCTGGTTTCATTTGCCTAGAATGAAGCTTTGAGGTACAGTTAAGTTAAAGCTTATTTTATTCATTTGAAGGAATGACTATTTTTAGTAGAAACCAGTGGTAACAAAACATTCCAGTTAACTTTAAAATCTCATGTTTTCTTTAATGTGTATGTAGAAGAGCTTAAAAATAAGCCCCAGCTGGTAAATAGCTTAGCATTGAAAGCTCTTCACTGTGTATGTTTATCATATAAACGTGTAGACAAGTATTGTATTTGGTCTCTCAGTGTACTCTGGAAAACTATGGTCTGAGCTTCTCTGTGGCACTTGAGATTCTCAGTGGAAACTTACAGATAAGAGAATTGCATAGTTTTTAGTGAGATGTAAATGTGGGCTCTTCCATGAGCAACAATATCAGTAGAACTAGAGGTCTTAGACTATTTTTTCTCTAGTTCTCTTAGTGTTACGCTTGCAGTTGCTGGGAATGATTTTCTCAGCTGTGTTATTAAATATCCCCTTTTTGACTTACTTAGGCAGAAAATGTATTACAGATATTCTGGAGTTAACTAGTGACTAGAAAGCAGATGGATAATGCTGGAATGTTCCTTGATTTTCCATCTATGCAGGCCTTAGTGTTGATTTTTTTTTTTTTTTTGAGAGAGAGAGAGACTGGTAACATTTTATTTAGTGCTTATTCCTCTGTGAAACTTGAGTAAGGCTGTGAATGAATTTTAGCCTGGTTTCATTAAAAGACCAAGCTAATTGAAATCATGCTGGTTTATTTTTTGCAGTCTTACTTTACACTTCCTTTCCCTATGCATATAAACAGTTTTTTCACAGTTTGAATTACAAAAACTGTTGCAGTAGTGATAGTACTCTTTAAGGTCACAATCATATTGCTTGCTAACTGATCTCAGCATAAGATTTATAGCCTTCAGAATGGTCCAGATTTTATCCAACCCAAGCCTTCAATTGTTCTTACTCTGGCCAACTTGCTGCTTCTCTGTGTGAAAAGCAGTTGTATTGTTTGTGCATTTCTATCCTTACGAAAATGCTTGACAGTGTTAGTTAATTGATAGAAAAGATACATAGTTGTTCTGTATTCTTCTCTTACTGTCAGTATTCTCTAACACCTGATTTTTTGACTGCTTCTAGAAGTTCTTAATAGCCACTCAGTTTTTCTCTACTTCCGTTATTGGAAAACATAAAACTTAATTTATATTTGTATTAGTAGAGGTAACTGGACTATTAGTTCTTTGTTCCTAGTCTGTCAAGACAGATCTCTTCTGGAGGGCAGTTCTTTTTTATTTATGCTTATCTTCAAATTTACTATGTGTTGGTCTCATTCCTGGTGGTTCATAACATTTCCCAAGGGTGATAGATTCCCCCCACCGCTGTCCCCTATACTTCAGATCAGTCATCCATTTTTTGATTGTTATTTTTAGACTTAATGCAGTTTCAAGTGTTCAGATATTTTGACAAATATAATTGTTCAATTCATGTTTAAGCTGCCCTGGTTTTGTGATTAAAATTTAAAAAACTGGCAAAACTTTGAAGAGCAAATATGTTGCCTTTCACAATGAGATCACTTTTGCTGAAGTTATACAGATCTTTGCTTCTTGTAAGTAGCTTCTTGACTTGGCCAGTATCTGCTGAAAGCAGCATATACTCACTGGCATTGATAAGTATGTTTGTGTTGATCTTTGTGAGAGAAATTAAAATAGTCTGATTTCCTCAGACTTTGCTTAATTATAGAAACTGGGATTGGATTTAAATAAACTTACTCAATTCCACCCATACTTGATTTTTTAAAATACTTTTAACACTTAACATTTTTTTCTTTCTTAATTTACTTTGGTCAATGGAAACAATATGCTGATGCCTAAAACTGGTCTTCTGATGTTGTGAACGCAAGTTGGTCTGTGTAAATGATGGCTTTGGTTTGTCATCATCATCATGTTGTTGCAGTGGCTATCTCTGAGTCATGGTCTCCTTTCTTAATTTTAAAGAGGTGGAGAAGATGTTTGTTGATAGGCTGTCCTGTGCTAAACTAGTATAAGTAGATGATGGATGGATATTTCTTAAATGTGAATATCAATGTGATCAAAAACCTTAAGTGGAGTTGTATTAAATGTAGATGTAGATTAAATGTAGATTCAGGCCATTTGTGTGCTTTTATAAATGAAAGAAAAGTTTATTTTGTAATAATCAACTTTAAAAAAAGTTACGTGAATGAAAATACTTTAGTGATTGTTTCATCCAGTCAGTTTTAGAAACTGGAAATGTAATCCTTACCTTGGAATACCTGGCATTTTTAATAGCTGGTAACAAAACTAATGAAAAAAGCAGATGCTACTCTTTTCTGTGATCAGACAAGTCGGATGTATTTCAAAGGTAGGAATTAAACTTCTAAATACAATTTCTCTTTTTTTCAAGGATATTAGACATGGGCAAAAATAGATGCAAATAACTTTAGCATAAAGGTTGGTCAAGCACTTGCACTTTGAATTACTCTTTGGTACTAGGGTTTTATGTAAACCCGTGACCTGTAGCTAAATGCAAACATTGATTTGTGTCCTCCATTAATTTTGTTCCATTTAAACTGATTTACTTTTAACAGGTGTTTTTCTTTAAACATAAAACAAGCAATGACCTTTTAATGGCTGTGCTGATAGATAAGCTTATAGCAATCTGCTGTCTTACTGAATGTTCAAATGTTCCAGATATGATCTCTACTTACTGTTACTAATTTTTTTTCTTTCTGAGATAGCAGAAGAGACCGGATCAGGTTGTAACAGCCAATACTTCAGGCTTTATTGGGCAGTGTTTCCTGTAGATATGTTTCCAACCTAATGTTTGGTTTGGTCCAAAAGACAATTTTGCTTCCTAGAGAAACACAAGGCAGTTAAAATGCAGTCTTAGAAAAACCACAATCTTGAGTATTTATAATTAGAGATATAATTCTGAGGGTTTTAACATTAATATCTGTTTTAATTCAGCAAAGCTTCTCTATTTACTTCTGATATGAAAGGGATAAATCTGTTTTATACTCAGATAGGGGCTATAATAGTGTCACTACATGAAACAGAATAGAAAGAATAATAGGGCAGGATACATCTTATAATCCCACGTACCTTTTTTTAGTTAAAGATCTTGTACAAAAGTTTTGTTCTGGTTAACTTAAAAAGCTTTTTAAGGAGTCTTTTGGGGGCAGCAATTTAATATATTTGTTATAGACAAAACAAGCTTTAGTTTTCAGTGGTAGGTACAGCTGGGCAAAAATATCATTTGCTGACTGTTTTCAAGGGCTACTGACAGCTGAAATGTTGGGTCCACAATTCAGTTGAGTATAAGGTAAAGCAAAGAAGTTCAATTATGTGATTAAGACTCTTTCAACAGGACTAATGTGTTGAAAACTTGGTACAGGTTTAGCTTAACAGGTTAATGGGATTTAATGTAAATGAGCAATGACTCAGCTGCAGGCCTGAACTATGAGGTCTGATAAACAATATCTGCCCCTCTCTAGATTCAGAGATCTAGTTTTTAGGCATCACTCACTTTAAATACATAACTTGCTCTGAATCCCCCTTGGATTCTCTTCCTTCACTGAGGAAATGAGCCTGCCCAAGGCCTGTTACATGCTGGGTACAGTTCATGTGCTAGGCCCTTTTCATAGACCATAGACTTGGAGCTACATGTGAAGTGAGAAAGAAAAAATAATCTCATTTCTAAAGTTTGAAATGAGGTCTTACTGTGCTAACTTATCTGTGCCCCCTTCTAAGATGCACTTATTAGCTAGAAGTCAAAATGTTCAGGACCTCAGGCTTTATTTTTGCCTGAATAAAGACTAGATATAGACATTATTCAAGCTGGAGGCCCAAATACAAATGCCAAAACAGGAGCATATTCTGTTTCTCTTCTAGAGAAATGCAGGAGACATGCAAAGGAAAGCCACAAGCAAGTTTCTCCAGCTCCTCAATATTAGTAATTTTGTATGAAGAGTTGCAGGACTGTAGGTTATCACTTCCAAACAGTTGTTCTAAATTAGTTAATTTGAAAAGTTAAAAAAATTTAAAAATACTTCATATAAATTAAGTATTTCAGTGAGTACTTTCCATTTTCCTGTTGCTTTGTGAATGACCTTACTAGTACTTAACCCTGAATCTATACTTACACCTAACACTTTCAAAGTCCTCAATAACCATAAGAACTCCATAGATAAGCACAGTGGTGCATGTCTGAGCACAGAAAGCCCTGTTTGTCAGTATGAGCAGCTAAGAGCTCTACAAACGTCTTTTTGCACTACATTGTTCATTGCAATGACACAGAGGTAGGTACGTCAATTCCCACAATTATTTTTCCTAAAGGAGGAGATTTTGATAAGAATTAAAATAATAGATTATGCTGTCTACTGCTTTCTTTGTAGAGTTTTGCATTTGTGTTCATCCCTAGAGTATTGCCTTTGATGTTTATCACTGGCTGTATCTTCATAAGAATTGTTTGTCTCTAGTTACTTAAAAATAAGGTTTTCAAGGGAGACTCAGAAAATGCCTCTTGAAGAGCTTTAAGTTTAAGGTGGCAATTCAAAGGTGTGAAATAACAATTACAGCTTGTCTTTAAACCTATGTGGCCAGTGCTTGTAATTAATCTTAATTGTACACAATGTTTCAAAGAATCTGTACTTCTGACAAAAGAATTGAGAACACTTTCTCCATCAGCAGGCTGATCCAATGGTTTATTGCTTCCCTGTATAAAATGGGCACTGTCTCTTTGGAATTAAAGTGGCTTCAGATTTTGCTTTTCGTAATGCTGTACCTTTTTACTTTATACATGGACTTATAGCATTAGTATTTTCCTCACTTGAAGGTACTTAATAAACATTAAAATCAAGTCATCCTTTAAACTTGTGAAAAATGAGATTAACAGGTTTAGCTCTTCAAATCTCATTAAATGTTTTTCACCTAGCCTGTTAATACATGCAAATCTTGGCACCCTCACAGATTCTCTGTAACCAAAGTGAAATAGAAACCCTATAGCTGGGTGAAATTTTGCATTATAATGCCATAACTGTGCTAGGATGAACTCCAAATCTAAAACGGCCAAAAAAGGACTGACAGGCTCTCTGAATGTATAGAGGGAAGTAGTGAGAACTCTTGCTATGTTTGGCTGAAGTTTGTTTGTGCTTGGTTGTAAGATCCAGAACCTTCTTTGCGCAACTAAATCCTTCATTCATACATAAATGCAAATCCTGTTCCTGCATGTCACTTTATTCAAATTTGACTGTTGGGGAAAAAATGTCACACCTAGATCACTCAATATGGCATTTTTTTTTATTATTTAGCATTTAGAAACTTTGATTAGTGACTTCTTTTCTTCTTTTGGCACACATTCTTGCAGGATCTTACTGGAAGTCAGTCTCCTTAAAGTCCTTCTAGCACTGATGGGACATGAGAATTCTCAAGCCATTTAATGTAAACATTGATAATGTGTAATTAGCATCAAGAAGTTTTGTGACTGCTGCAGTTGTTCATGTATTGTAAAATAACTGCAAATAACCGTTGGTTATCCAGACTTGTAACTTTTGTTACAAAATCAGATCTGACTGTTTAAAACCAGACTGATTCACATAGTTTACATCATTTTTCTGTCTGTCTAGTTTTATATCAGGTTGTGTTTGATTTGCAGATAGACCATGAGAAGTATCATATACAACTTACCTGTAGCTTGAAGCACTGAAAAGACAGAGTTTGTTTTGTAAATAACCGTGTCCCAAATAGCTATTCCAGGCTCTTCATTAGTCCCTGGTTTCCAGGTTTCTGGCTCCTCCTTAGCCTGCTAAATCTTATCCTTTGTTAGGATTTGATTCCAAACCTACTGAGCAGCTTCTGCTGAATAAGGTAGCTTTTTGGGCTAGATTTTATCTGGCTAGATTTTTGGTCTCTACAGGTCTAATTTAGGTGCCATCTCATTACCACTTCCAGCTAAGCAGAAAAACCCTGCACCAAAGCCAGACAACTGGGATGAAACAGCAGGCAGCTTTTTTTTTTCTTGTGTGTTAGACCTAGATTTCAGAAGATTTTAGATAGCTGCAAACTGTTTTTAACATCTGAGTGATTTGATACTCATGCTTCTGTAGTGCAGTGTAGTACTTCAAAGTACTGTCAGCTTGAAGTGTTGGAAGCTTAGTGATTCACATCTCTAAGTGGGGAGTTATTGTAGCTACATACAACCAGTTGGGAAATATTTTCAGATCCCTGCTATATGTGAATAGTATGTGTTCCAATATGCTTTTCAGTCTGATAAGGGATCGAAGGTGTAATTTTATTGCAAAGTTAACCTTGAACCAAGTGGTGCTAAAACTGTTTAATACTTGCAATATTGTGAAAGCTGAGTGAGGGGTGAATTAAAATTCAAGCAATTTCTGGGAGAAGTTAGCTGTTACATACCAGTAACTGGTATGGCATGTCACAACCCAAAAGTTGTAAAAACTTTGTTTAGGAGATTAATTTTAGCTTGTGAAACCAGAGAATTTGCAGCAGTGGAGGGGCTGGATTGTCAAGTGCAAAACCAGGCTCAACAGCTGAATGAGGCTACTATTAATTCTCTGTGTGTATTTATGTGTGTATATATATATATATATATATATATATCACAGTAGAGAAGAATATAGAATAAGTGGGGATATGCTCAAATAGTATGTAAAAAAATACTTGTAGAAACTAATGAGTAAGGAGCAACTGAGAAAGGAAATAAAGAAATCCTGTATTTGTGGCCAGGACAGCTGTTGCTGCTATTCATCTGTTTCTAGAGAAAAGTGGAAGTGATATGTGAAATACAGTCTTTAACATAAATTTCTGTGCACTTTAGAAGCTCTTGAGTGACCTTAACACTATGAAATATTGATCAAGATGTTAGGTAGTGAAATGATAGGTACAAAATGGGGAAGTTTTTAATATACTTGTTAATATCCTCCTGTAGAGACTCATGAAGCTTTCTTTGTCTCAACAATTTGATCTGTGTCCAAAGCCATACCTAGAACCTTCAAGCAGCAGCTGCTTTTTGTAACACAGCTTTTGAATTATTGGCAGCAAGGCTGTGTAAAATAAGTCCTCTTGGATACCTGAAGCTATGCCTTCAATACTTTTAGGGTCTGAAATTTTGCAGTGCTTAGCTGTTCAAGCACAGAAAGGATGCAGCTTTTCCTTTGGATGTAGTTTTGAGTAAAAGTTTAGTGAAAGTTTTTAAGTAAAACCAGGTTCTGTTTGAAAGTGGGAACACAGGTTTCATCTGTCTTTGGATAACATTTGCTCATTGGAATTTCCCATTCAAAACTACCATTGTTATTTAGATTTGTGTTGTTTCAATATCTACCTTCATATAATAATTTTGAGCTCACACAGGACCTAAAAGGTTGTCTGGTCCAACCCCGCAGCAGGGGGCAAGTAGAGCAGGTTGCTCACATCCATCCAGCTGGGAATATCTGAGGGAGAGCCTGCTTCAATGTTTACCTATGCTGATTGCCTCTCCTACTATTTAATAGTTGTATTTCTTGCTGCAGCTCTGTTTGTCATTATGCAGGTCTAGGAGGAATCTCATTTAGGACTTTGTAAGCCCCCACTAGATAGCAGAAGCAGCAGTAAGACACACCTGCAAACACCTTTACTTTAAGCTGAAGGAACACATCTTCATTGTCTGCTGTGTGCTGTAAGCTGTTGCTGGTCCTCCACTAGATTTGCTTCAGTAAGTCCATGCTGCTTTTGTACTGGGCAGGCCAAAATGGCACCATTGCACATGCAGTTTGTCACAGTGGAAGAACTGGTCAGTTTTGTGGACTTCCACTGCATTCCAGATAGTGAAGCCTGATATTCAGTTACATTTTAGGTTATAGATGAACACTGATAACTACATGTTCTGTTTCTCTACTGGGAGATGAGGTTGCTTTCTGCACAGTTGCATGATATCTGGTCAACCCTCAGCCTGCACTATTGCAAGGTGTCACTTTGTTCCAGGTACAGGGCTTCTGTCTCCATTAAACTTCTAAGAACTGTTTCAAGGGGCTTGAATCTGACCATCCTACCAGTGTGTTGGACCTCTGCTCTTTATTTCTGCCCAGTTTGATCTATGGATTTACAAAGTGTATAATCTGTTTCATTGGCTAGTTGATTAATGAAGAGATAAAACAAGTGTACAGTACTGACTTCCAAATAATGCCAATGTTTATAAATTACACTGTTCACAACAACTTGTAACTCTTCCCTAAGAAACTTATTTCCTTCTACATGCTTTTGTGAAAGCTCACTGTGTTTCGAAATGCATAAAAGACAGACTTCAACAGTAAGTTCTCATAATTTGAACTTTCAGTGCACAAAATCATGTTTTAGGCTTTAATACTTGCCTTTGAACAGAATTATCATTGTAATTAATCATAAACCAGCTAATTCACCTCTTGGAAGAAAACTTAATTTGAAAATAGTACATTAAGTATAGCTGTTTCTTACCATAATGGAAAACTTCATCAGTGGACTCAAAACAAAAAATAGTTGACTCTTCTGGTAGTAATGACTCTTAGTGCTTGTCATTCTTTATTTTAAATTGGTTTTTTGTCTGGAATCCTGGCTATTTGGCTTTGTTCCTTGGTCAGCACTACATATATACATAGAATACATTGTATTTTTTAAATGGTGGCAGATATCTATTGGAGGCGTGGTAGCTTTCCATGTGTACTTTTGTTCCACATAATCAAGATACATCTAATATTCACATTCTGGATAACAAGTAGGTGTCTTAATTCAGGCTATTCATTATAACTTATTCTAAATTGAGTTATGTGGAAGAATCAGTTAATGAAAAATGTCATGTCAGACTATTAAGTAACATTAGTTCAGAAACAATAGGTAAAATTTAGTTATCTGCTCTTGTAACATTGTATAGAAATATTCTTGCAAGGTCAAACTATTCCAAAATATTTATCATCATCTATTTATTCCAATTATTATAAAGAGCCATCTGAAAGTCTTTTGGTTGTTTTTTTAATTCAAGTAACCAGCTGGAGAGCTGCAGATGGTATTGACAATATTATCTGCGATTATGAAGCATCTTCACCGTCATTTCTTACTTAGGTGGCTGCTAAAAGTGAGCTGTGTAACAATATAAGTAGTCTATCACTCACAGCTTTAGAAGGCAGGAGATCTTTACTTCAGCTGCACCTAGGGAATATTTCCAAACTTGAAGTCTGAGCTGAGGGACAAACGGGCAATTTCTGGGTTGCTTACTTTGTCTAGTGTTCAGCCTGTTTGCACACCAATTCCTGCTCTGAAATGGGCTTTAGCTGGGGTTTGAAGCATAGTAATAAAAAAAAAATTTAAAAAAAAATCCCAAAAAAACAACCAGGAAATTATCTTTTACCTTAGCATGAGCTCAGTGTGTGCCCTTCCTTGCATTTGAGAGATTAATGAACTGGCTCACGTAGTCTGCTGGCCATACTCTAGCATGACCCCTTGGATGCCACAGGTTCAGTATCCTCTACAAGCCTTTATGCTCCCTGTCTGCATGTTGAAAATTCCTTGGAAATTTGATTCTTAATTTTTAAATCTACCAGTTAGAAATGAAGAAAAATACAGCCACATCAGAAAATATTCAGTATCCATGTTGTTAGAGGAGTAAGGTTTAACCAGTACTGTCAAGTCTTGTGTACAAATAAGATTTCTATTATCTGGGTTGCAAAAGGCCCAGTATATGTTGGAGGGTTTTTTGTACATGTAATTGACTTTTGATTTTTTACAAAGCTTGTGTAATCCTGGTAGAGACACAGTTTTTCATAGTCCTGCAATGTGTTTTAATCCAGAATCTGCTTTGTATGGCTGTGGTTCGTGCAAAATGGGAAGCTAGTTTCCTTTTGGACAGATTCTAGTTAGTAATTGACACATGTGCATGAGAAATTGCTCCCAGTTGTAATGGGGTTACCTGTGTAACTTGTAGCTTCATGTTACCTGTCACAGTCACTCTCCTACAACAAGTGTCCCTTTTGTATACCTTCTTGGTACAGGAGAGTAAATTAGATCTAATAGACTGTGATCGTTCTGCAGAGCTAAATACTCTCCATAACTGCTAAAATATTATCTTACTATGTGGTATTTAGCTGATTTTTTGGTTGTTGTTCTGTGTTGGTCACTACTATTTCCTTTCAATTTAGATCAGTGTATTGTCACTCGGACGTACCTCTTTCTTCATAAATTTTGGTTCTTCAGTGCAGCCTATTACTTTGGAAACTGGGCATTCATTGCAGTAAGTACTTGGATTTTCGAAACTTCTGAATCAAGTTAGATAATTTACAGTAGTTGTCATTGCATCATTTGTATCACCACACAACAAATTATTTTACTTATATTGCCCTTTATGCCCCTGAACTGAATAACAGTAACACTTTCTACTTCAAATTTGCAGGTCTTTTTAATTGGATTAATTGTCTCATGCTGCAAAGGCAAGAAATCAGTCATTGAAGGTGAAGTAGATGATGACGATTCAGATATGAGTGATGATGAACTGTCTGTTTATTACCATTGACAGCATTTTGCCTTCAAGATGAAAAAGTGTAAAGTTATGTTGAAAGTCAAGCCTACATGGAACTTGTATCCAGATAAGCATCTTTGCACCTGTAAAGAGAAATTAGTGTACTCACTTAAAGGGATAAAAAACCTGAATATCACTTTGAGTATCACTGTTAAATAAGAACAAATGTTGAAGCTGACTTTGAATAATATATAGAAAATATTGTTTTATGATTAAACATATATGTAACCTTCTGATGTATAATTTGATGAACTGTTGTAACTATTCCGTAATTCACAATGCTTTTGTGTTAACTTTGGTTTTCTTAAATACTTTCATGCTTAACTTGTAGGACTTTTTTATTCATAAATACAACTAGCTAAAATCCTGCAAAACAGTGCAAATATTGCAGGAAAGATTTGGATGAAGTTTACACTCTCAGAAGGACATGACTTTTGCGTTAGTTTTGCTGGAATTTCTATATAAAACTATAGTTAACAAGAGACTGTCCTTTAAAGTATGCCAAAAATATAATTTAAATGGTGAGTTTCCAGTCTGTGAAAAATACGTAATTTTCATACAGTGATCTCCACTGAGTTACCATGGAAGTCCTCAGGTAACTATGAGGTGTGTTGCTCTCTCAAAGGAAATCGTAGTGTATATTACAATATTCAGCACTGTTGCAGTGTTTTAGTACAGTTCATTTCTGAAACTTCCAGGTGCCTGATCCTAGTCATAACCAATGGAATAATTAAGATGTGATTAATTTTTAACTTATTTTTCTTGTTAATGCAAATTGTCTAGTTTAAAGTTCTTTCAATATTTAAAGTAAATGTTGTCAATTTGTTTACAAACCAATATGTTTATATAAACACGGTCCAGAAATATTTTTCTCATTTGTGTTGTCTTTGTAAATTAATCCTATTTTAGCTGTGGTAGTT
Organism: Cisticola juncidis; assembly: GCA_013400215.1. Lineage (NCBI taxonomy): Eukaryota > Metazoa > Chordata > Aves > Passeriformes > Cisticolidae > Cisticola > Cisticola juncidis. The sequence goes on along the minus strand of VXBR01001544.1, from coordinate 520,079 downwards.
GCTGAGCTGTATTTCTGAGGATGAAAAAAATCTTCATATATCCTTTGACAAACTGAAGGAGAAAATGTTTACAAGGACAGGTTTTTAAGCTTCTAACGCTACCTGAGGGACATTAGAGTCTATGCAAGCACCTGAAAATGTGATTAGGTGGTCTTTTTTATAAGACTAATTGCTAAATAGCTATTAGAATGTAGTTATTAATATTATGTCCTGCTTTCATGTTTGCAAACACTAAAGTTATTTCAAGCACAATCTGGCTCTTTCTGCGGTATTTCAGAACAGCAGGCTCTCAGGAACTTCTAAATTCTAATTTAGTTTCAGTATTGGAGGAGGTCTTAGGTGAGTTGTGTAGTTAGTGGAGGAACACAGGGAACTGATGTTTGGACTTTAGGAACAAAACAACCTGATGTCTTTTAACGAGCCTTCTGTGCCAACTGCTCCAGTAATATAAATGTTGATGTGGCAATGTGGAAGGATCACACACAGAACAAGCCGAGTTGGAAGGAACCCACATGGATCACTGAGTCCATCTCCTGGTGTTGTGGATCATGAGCTGAAAATGTGCAGTCAGGTCTGCTCAACTAGTATCAATCTGTTTGCTACCAATGTGACATTAGAAAGGACAGAAATGTATTCAAACCCTGAGAGTAGATACTGAAATTTGACTAGGCAGTCTGAACTAACAAGAATTAGCTGAATATTATTTTAAAATGACTACTGGGGAAACTTGCAAGGAACTAGTTAAAAGAAGTTCAAGTAATTCAGAGAGTGGAATGTGATGTTGAGTGTCTGGAAGCTGCATCCAGAGCATAGCAAGAACTTGAAGTATACTTGGAGTATACTTGTAGATGCCCTGGTGGCAAACTTACATGACATAATTTAAATGAAGTTAACTGCTCAGATGTCCTCCTTTTTAGGTTTTATTCATTTGTCATCTTCAGTTTTAACCAAAAATTGTCACTTCCTCCTTGCAGGTTTGTTTGTAACATAGTTTTGCAGAGCTATATCCATTCTGCCCTAACTTTGCCCTGGGGACATCACTGCTCATCTGGGGAAGATTGTTTGGAGAGTGTTGGTTTTGTGCCATGTAGCTGCTTCATGCTGTGTGCAGGCCTAGAGGATCACTGGCCAAGATGCCTGGCCAGTGCCTAGGTACATTTTGTTGTAGGTTTCTCCTGCTTCTAGAATTTCCCTAATTTCCAGGAATTTCTTCTCAATACAGTTCTGTTTCCTGTCTAAATAGTCCATATGAGTAATACAACAATTTGCCTTTGAAATGGTGTCTTTGTCTTTTTAATTGAAGGACTCAGTAAGTACCAGTTTTTCAAATCCAGGTATTAATCAGATTTATAAGCAGCCCATTGTTAATTGCAGCTATCAAGAAGCAGGCTTCTGTAGGAGAGTTCAAAAGTTACTTCAGACATCTGCTGTCATCCTCTCTCACAGAAGCAGTAAATAACTGCCAGCATTCATAATCGGAATTATTCGTCACCTGCCACATCCTCGCTAAAATTTTTCAGGAGTTCAATGAACCATTTGACTGACAAGGTTTTAAAAGATTTTCAACACACTAATGTAATTGTAAAGAATATACACTCAAGAATTCATCTCTAAATACTTCATGTGTTGGAAACTTGACTTTTTTAGCTGTAGTGTGCCTTTAAAATGAACTAGAGGTGTTTTTGAAGTTTACTTTGTGAACTCTGTTTTCTACATCAATTATCACCCAGTCAAGAAACCTAGCAGTGAAGTTTAAGACAGCCATGACAAAATACTTGGCTTTGATCAATACTTGCAGGAACTTCCAAGAAACAGAACTTCCAGTATATTTTTGTCCTAGTTGCCTCTTGTGCAGTCTTAAATACTTGCACAAAATACTAGAACAATTAATTACTTTTAATCCACAAAGTTATAGTGCTGCTGTAGCAGCACATCTCACTCATTTAGCTGTTAAATATAAACTAATAGTCCAGTTTTCTGCTTTTTTGGGACTGCAGAAAAAAAATTGAACTCTGCAGTCATGATACAATTGTGTTCTACCTTGCAAGCAAACATTTACTGTCTTCAACTGACTCTTCAGAGATCTGTTTTCTGGACTAAAGTCACTAAAACGCATCGCAGTTGTTTTACTGCTGTCTTTAAATGAGTGATATTTCACATCCATCTCTGAAATGTGAGCTTTCAAAACTTCTGTAGTGCTATTGTCAGACCTGCCTTAAGTTACCTGTGTTGTTGCACTTCTCCAGTTAGCTTCTACCAGGTGGGAGTCTCATGAACACTTAGCAACTAGAGAGCCTTAAGTCTTGCTGACATGTCAAATAACCAAGATCACTAGGAATATGTTGGATAGAATTCAGTGACACATGCCAAATAGGTGTTCATTTTGCTACTTGGACTACAGTGATTGGTAGTTTATCCAGAGTTCCAGGTCACAAGTATGATAAAGCTGCTTGTTCCTTATCTGAAGCTGAGAGTGTGCTGCAGATTTCCTGCTGATTGGCAGAAACAAGTGAAAAGCCTTTCCTGGTAAAGATGAAAAGAAATATCTGCTAACTTTTTGTATTTTCTGCTTTAATTTCAGGAAAATGATTGCAGGGTAGACTTGAGATTTTTGCACTGAAAATTATAATTTACTTCTGGGTAGAGTGTACCTGTACAAGAGCCATGCTGCAAAAGATGGTAATTGCATGCTCAGAAAATGTGACTATTTAAGCTGAAAGCTAATGAATCTTTTCAATGCTTATGATTTTCTTCTGAATAATCAGTGTAGACATAACTATGCAGTTTCTTTGAGAGGTCTTCTACCGCTTAGAAACTATATTTCTTGGGTTTTCAGCTGTTACTTGGTTTTGTCAACACAAGTTTGAGTTGGACAGTTTGAGTTGGCCTACAAGAGAGTTCTGAAAAGCATTACCCTCATGTAGAAATTATGTGGTTTATCCTAAAATAATGCTAAGAGCTGTTATGCATAGCAGAGGTACAGTTGAAGTGTTTATGGTAACTGATGAAGTGTAGAAGATAACTTCTTTTCTAGTAAGTAAGCAGATATTCAGTCCTTACAACTGCACTGATACAGTTCTGGGCATTGGCAGGGAAATAAAGCCTTGCTTCTGAGACAAAGCAAAGGAAAAATAGATTTATCCCTTTCTAAAATTATCAAAATTATTTGAAATACTCAGGCTGTAGCATTTTTCAGAATCTTAGGTTAAGATTATAGCTCATACTGAAAGTGCTTTTTACATTAGTGTAGATCGGTTCTCTTGTAACCTTCTGCAAGGTCATTTTTCTTGCAGATAAAGCAAAGAAATGAAATTTAGAATCACTATCTCTTCTCCTTCAAATGTGTATTTTGAATGTACTTCTGAAAAGAAATAAAAGCCTTGTTTTGATTGTGACAAGATACGGTTTTCTATTAATACTCTAAACCAAATTCTGCTTCTAAATTAAGACACTTGCCAATTTTGGATAATTAAATGGATCAGAAATTCTTCAGCTTTAGTGAGATGTGGTTGTTACAAAAATTATCTGGAAGTTGGGCTATTTTTAACTTCCTTCTATTCAGAGAGTTGCATAAGTGATAGCAATTCAGTCAAATTTATAGCTGTAAAGATGGTTATTTCTTTTAAATAAACAGACAGTTTAAACACATTTAACGACCCATATTTATAGCTTTCTTCATGATTTACCTCTAGGAGTGTGATGCATTTAGGGGGTCAGACAAGAACTTTGGTTTATAGAGGGCTGATAATAGTGGTAAACCACAGATGTGGTAAGTTTTGTGATCTTCCTGTATTGATATTGAGTCCTTATTTTGTATGTTATAAACATCTGTGTTTTTTCACAAAGAAAATAAAGAAAAGAAATAGAGTAGAAATAGAATGCAGGTTGCCTATGAAACAAAACAGCTTCATTTTTTGAGCATTTTTGCAGGACAGTTTCAAAATTGTTATCATGAGAATCCAAGTGTCGTGCATAAAAATGGAGATAACATTCGAAGTAAATGTGAAGCTGAACAAGTATGTAGTTCCTACTGAAATTCCAGTCTGGATATGGTGCTTTTCACCAAAATGTGTGGAACTTCCTGCAAGGAGGAAAAATACAGATTGTGTTAATACTTTGCTTCTGCTAAGCTGCCTAAACATTAATCATGACATTACCCCTTATGGTAAGTATATTTTTTCAACCAAGAGTACTTCAGAGTCAGGACAGCAAGGACTTGGTGTGAATGACTATGATATCTCTCACACACAAATCCCTTCCCAAACGTACAGCCCATCACTGTATTAGGCTTTTGAGAGAGTGTCCTGGGACTAAAATACTTGATTCTGAAACTTCGTATATAATTTAAAGGTACCATTTACACCTTAAGTTCAGAATTACAGAATCACTTTGAAAACTTGCAGAAGACTTGTAAGATGATTGAGTCCAACAGTAAATCTAACGCTGCCAAGTCCACCAGTAAACCATTTCCCTAAGCACCATATTTACATGTTTTTGAATTCTCTGAGTTTTATGTAGTCTTCTTTAAACTTTTAAGTTAGAAAAGTGCAAATCTACATCCTTACTGTCTGCTACTCTTACAATCTTTCCAAATGAAAATGGTAAGATGCTGTTTATAAGTATGCTTTGCATGGAATATTCTTTTGGAATGGACTAATGAAGAAAACCTCAGTTTACTGTAAAGAAAAGTGTTTTGTTCTATATTGAGGTGCAAAGTCCTAAATATGGAACAGCTTTTTTTTTTTCCCCAACTTGGAAGTTAATTTCTTAGTGCATGGAGAAAAAAAAATTATAACTGGAAAATATGAACTCTAGGGGAATCCTCATTTTCCCAGCTATGAGGCAGATACTTTATTTTTTGAGAAATTTGTATCAAATAAATGATATTTTCATTAATTTCTTTGTCTAGAAAGATAATGCCTTTTAAGTTGTGCAGACATTCCTATCAGGATTATTTTACAGTGTGATTTTCAAAAATATTGAGCTCCTGCTGAAAACCTCAAGGGTTTCAGATCCTTGGGGATTTGGAACACGCTGCTTTGTGCTTGAAGTACTTAAGGAAAATATAGACCCAACTGTCTTCCTTTCTGTTAATGAAGGAATTAAATATATTTAAAACATGCTTTTAATGAATGGAGTTGAAAATGCTGTCAGTTTTAGATATTTGAAATTACATTCCTGAAAAGTTAATACTTGACTAATTCAATCATTGTAGAGCAGGTTTCAGACTTACCTGGTCTTGTCCCTGGTTCTGAGAGACAGCAGAAGACTACTGTCAGAATTGATTGTAGATCAGTTGTAATCTATCCTGAACTGTGTTTTGAGAATAGAGTTAAGAGACATAAAAATAGAGAATGTTTTTAATCTTTGACTCTTAGTCCTGTGCTGTTCAGAACTTGTCCAAATGGTTCCTGACAATATTCTGGAAGGGCTGACAGCTTTAGGAAGCAATTGTTCATAGGAAAGACAATGGTTGAGACAAAAGACTCTTATATATGCTACATCTACAGAACTTAAAACTTGCACCACAGAGGTCCACACTTCAGACAGTCTGGTATCTAACAGCTCAGTGCTGCTTCACTCTAGACTCATTTGCATTGTACAGAGTCTTAATGCTGCAGGGTGTAAGCAAAGCTGATTGCTGAGAAAGGAGCTTGCTGGTTACAGGTGTGCAGGACCTAAACCTGATCTGTAGGTTTCTAAATTTTGTTCTATTCAAAATTTAGAAATTATCCTGACAGAGGATCAGATTTCTCTAGTCCATCACTGGACAGGTGATCTGGTTGAAGTTGTCCCTGCTCATTGCAAAGAAGGTTAGATTAGGTGAGCTTTAAGTTCCCTTCTAACCTAAACCATTCTGTAATTCTCTTTATGGAATCACAGAATTGTATTGTTGATGAGTTAGATCTCAAGAGCTGTATCACCTATTTTGGAATGTGGCAAAGAGGAGCATTTGGTAGAAGCTGAGTGGGTGCTGATTCTGGGTGATTAGACCTTCCACTTGAGTTCTTTCGCATTCATAGCAAAGGTAGATTAAAACATGTGGGCAGAATGTAGTCTGAGCAAGTCCTAGCTGAAAACTGAGCCATTTAATTTGAACAAACTTATTTCCAGGTATTTTTAAAACTTAGTTCATGGTTTGGGTTGCCAAACTTTCTAGATAATCTGTAGTTAAGGTCCCTTGTGTATTCAGATGTGTCCTTCTCTGTAGATCCGCCTAATATCTGATGTGTTTGAAGTACAGATAGTACACTCTACTTCATGCAGGCTGGCTGCAGTACCTACCCAGTACTGCTAGATCATGGCACTGTCCTCAGTTTGGGTGAAACAAACTTTTGTGTTCACACCTGGAAAAGAATCCTCATCACCATGCTCTGAGGGAGGACTTTGTGCCTGCTGTTGAATTGGATGTATTGCAGACTTTTAAACATCTCTTAACATCAAAAAGAAAAGTAAAAGCAGCAGCTTCTGTAGCCAGTTGCTCTATGGTGTGTCCACAAGGCAAGGGTGGTGGTCGTGGTCTGACCAGAGTGGTGCACCTGGCTAGCAGCAAATTAAAATTTTTCTGATCTTGGAGACATTCCAAGAGCAGCTAGATTAGTCCTCCAGGCTTGAAAAAAGCCATGTTGTAATACAGTCCAACCTAAATGTGCATTTATTGCTCATCCAGCTATGTTTTCCTGCTGAACAAAAGGTTTTTTATGCTGTAGAGCCAGTGCTATCATGTGATGTGTGTGGAACCAGCACTGATGTGCAAGGTTTGCTGAACAGACAAATGGTGCCAGTTCCAAGTGGTAACAGTAGAAATCCACATCCTACCAACAGGAGTCCTGTCTTCTGGAGATGAAGCATGTCTATTTTTTGTTTCAGAAAAAGCTCAAGATCAGCATCCTGACAAGCTGGCATCCTCCTACAGTGGAGCAAGGAGCTGTTTTAATGCCTTTCAACTGTTTCCACAGATTTCCGGTGTCACTGTAGAAATCATGTGAGGATGGTTCTGTCTCATCCTTTTAGCTATGTGTGAACAGGCCCTGTTTTGACAGGCTTGCTGGATGTGTGTTCACAGTTCTCAGTAAGGCTCCCAGGTCCCATGCCAAAGACACAGCGATGAGTACGTCATTCAGATCTGGCAAATCTATCATTGGGCTCGATGAATAATGTGGAGAAAGGCTGATCTTCATACATGTGAATTTCTGTCATAAGGAATGTACTGAAATAGAAATGTTTTCATATTAGTGTCCTATTTTAGGCCAGTGTCTGAAACAAATCTTTGTAGCAGCAATTCTGAGCTGTCTGATGCAATGAGAATGTTTTGAATTGAAGAGCTCATCTCATAAAAAGGTAGCATATCCCTCCTGATAGTGGTACTTCTAATCTTACTCCATGTGTTTCGGATGGGCCTTACTTAGATTTACCTGTTCCATTTAAATTAAATACAGGCCTTAACTTACTATTCTCCAATAACAAATTTTTAAGGTTTTCCATTTAAGATTTTCCATTTGTTTTTCAGCCTGTATTTTAAAATGTCTTTTCAGGACTCTAATCCAATCCTGTGGGCAAATGATCCTTAAATGCCTTGAGGAATCTACTCATTCTATGTAATAACATTGCAGAATTTATCCTCAAGTAGTGTTGGAGCTCCATTTAAATAATCTGGTTGTGTAGTTGAATTCTCCTAAGTCATGATCCTGTGATGGATAAAAGAAACTATATGTTCTGGCTGTACCTGGTGCCCTATTGTTGCTCTCTGTGTATTGTTTGGACTCTTTCCAAAACCATTCCTGGTGAGTCTTTGCAGATCCTGAACTCTATAACTGCAGAGATTATGCTGCTAGTTGGCAGATGTATTTTTTTAAAATTCTCTTACATTTCATCACAGTTTGTACAGCATCATAATTTTTTGAAATATGCCAGTACTCCTAAATCTGTAGTGTTCCTGTGTGAGTTTTATAACATTGCAGTTATAAAACTTTACGTGTTGGCCTTGACTGTTAAATTGCATGGATGAGAGCTGTTCTCTCTACTGTAATGGATTCAGCTAGCTGCTCTTGTTCCTGTTGTGCTGAACAGGATCCTGCTCTGTAGTCACATACAGTGGCAGTCATCAGTATGAAGGAAAAAATAAAAACTCTAATGTGCTCCACTCAGGAGTTTGTCAGATTGTCTCTGAAGTTGCCCAGTTCCAGTAAGCCATAGCCGGTTTTTAACTATTCTTAAAGCACTTCTAGTTCTTTGCTGTAGAGTTATTCTCCTCCACAACCAAGCAATGAATTGTATTGTTTGTGTCTTATGTGTTCATGTAGTTAGTTCTTAGTTAAGAAAAATGCTCTTCCACAGCAGTGAAGTTCAATTTTAAAAAGTTCCTAGGGTGGAAATGCTTGTGCCAAAGTATTAAAATAACTTTTGTTATGTCTGATCTTGCCCCAGAGATAGGAATGTGAAGCATAATTTTCATAATGTGGACACTTCTGTAACATTAATACAACGTGTAGTTTGGTAAAGCATATAAAGTTTAGTGTAAATTATGTTGTATTTATACAGAATTCTCAGAAGTAACAGTTATTAAAAAAGAGAAGGAATCAATTTTTTAAGTACTGAAATACAAAAGTATATATGCAATAGTGAAACAGTACCTATTTGTATTAAGAATTATCATACTCTGTCCCTTAGGATGAGTATGAAACTGAGTCATGCTGAACTGCTTTAGAAGCTTGCTGCCAAAAGGGACTCTCTGCATATTCGTGCAGCATGTAGTACTTGCTTAATCTGTTTGTGAGCTCACTCAGTTTGTCACTATAATAGCAAATCTAAACAGCAGCTGGGGAGGGAAAGGAGGGAGAGCTACAGCATGAGTGGAGTGGGGTGATGATCTGGGGAAGGATAGTGACTGATCTCAGGACAGCCAGCAAGTGATCACATTGTAAGGCTCTTCAAGAAAGATTTTCCATCTGTGTAAGACTCCAGAAAGACAACTGTAAGAACTAATCTGCTCTACCAAAAAAAGAAATGTCCATATAAGGACTGCAGACTTGGATATGAAGGTGCATATGATTCTGTTTCAGCCACGCCGGAGGTCACTTGTCTAGCTAAGGGAGAACTATGTCCTAGGGAAGTCTGGTTGCCAAGGACTTCTTTTCTTGCCCCTTCTCTTTCTCCACCTCTGTCATCATGCCATCATCTTATATAATTTGTGTCTCTGTACTGCTAATATATGGTGTCTTTTGGGCTTCTTCTTTTTTTCTTTTTTTTTATTTCTTTTTAAAATCTTTTTGGAATATCTTGCCGTATCATGAGTTGAAATAAAAGTGGTCTAAATGGCAAGTTGATAATGTATTTCATCCAAAGATGCAGCAGATCTCTGCAATGCCTTGGCTATGCCCAGATCCCTTCCATGTTGTTCACGTATCCAGAGAGCAACAGACTTGTATGGACTAGGGAACAGCTGTCATCTGCAGAGAGAGAAGACAGGTTTTTTGACAGATCACCACAAAGGGGTTTTTGACTTGTGCTGAAGCATTGCATTGCACACTTGATCCTTGAGGTCCACAAGGAACTGATGAGATAGATGAGCTGACAGACTTGTCATTGCCTACCAGTTCCTTAGAATGCAGGTAGGTTTGCACTGCTTGAGCAGGTGGGTTCAGAACTCATTATGGAGTAAGTCAGATTCAATTACATGCCTAAAGGGGGAGCTTAGAATCATCTTTGAAACAAAACTAAATGGAAGGGCTTTAATTGCAGTAAAAGATAATCCTGTGAACATCGGAAAACGGGGAAGGACTCCTCTGTGACTCAGGGATCTCTATATGCATTGCCTAAGGCCATCAGAGGATTTACTATAATTCTGTTGTGCCAATCTTCACTGAAAGGGTCAGTTAACTGACTCCTGTGTGCTGGTGTCTGAAAGATTTAATCCAGTGATGAAAAGGTAAAATTTAGCTTTGTGTAAAGATGGGACATACTAAGAGGGTACTTCCGTAAGATACTACCAGTTGGGTTAAGCCTGTTGAGCTTTGTCCTAAAATTGACCAGATTCCTCTGCTGATGCCTGCCCAAATGTATTCCATCTCCCCCCCCCCCCCCCCCACAAAAAAAAAAGGCTGATGAGATGTCACTCTTCCAACTCTTTTGGGTAAGTCAGGGATGATGTGTCACAACAGTGAAAAAAAGAGCAAGTCAAGTGTTTCTTTCACTTGTAGAACTGAGAGTAGTATTCAGAAAAAGCCAGCCCCATCAGCTTCCAAGAAAAAGTAGTTGAACAGTTGGTAGGTACCTGTAAGCTTGCCAGCAGGTAAGTAATAATTGCCATAGATTAACTGAAATCAGTTTTCTGCCCCAGGAGAGGTATGGGCATTGAGGACGGGGAAAGGCATTTAGAGAGTCTTGATAGTGTTTTGATAAGCAATATTGGGAAACCTCCTAGAACCTAAATGCAGAAGTGATTGGAGAACTGCACTCTAAAGGTGTTAACTGATCATTAATAAACCCAGAAAAATGGGTTTATTAATGGTTGGGTATTTCCTATTGGAAAGTCCCCAAAACCTCTGAGGGTCCAGCCTTTTAGAAAAATGGCTTAATAAATAGCAAGATGGCTTCTCAGGACATGCTTTGTAAAATAAAAGGTTTTAATAACAACAAAAATAATAAACATTATAAAACAAAGAAATACAAGGCAAACACAGTGTACAAAACACTCTTACACTGGCTAAGGCATTCCAAAAAAGCTTGGAGCACCTCTGTGCTGTCCCTTTAGTACTTGATTGTTTAGGTGGGCTATTTGGCACATTGCTAAATGAGATTGGCAACAAGCTTTGAGATGCACTTCCAAAGCCCTATCAGTGCTTCTGTGCTGGCACTGAGCCAGTTACAATCAGCAGCCTATAGAAAATTCTAGTTTAACTTCCTTACATGTTTCAAGGTAGGCTAAAACTCTTTCCCTTATACAGAAACATCTGTTTGGGTGTAAGAATGCACTACTACAATTTCCATCTTCCCTGTATGCAGTGTTATACTATAATAACATTACGATGGACCAGAATGATGAAATGTAGAATAGATTTAATAAACCTGCAAATAGTTTAAATTTGAGGAGGAATGCAAGCACTGTAGAGTAAAAGAATGAATTTTTAAGAGTTCTGAGAAACTACAGGAATGGTTGATGTGACCAGATGCAGCCAAAATAAAGAATAAAATGGCTACCAGGTCTAGCTTAGAAATGTCTCTGAAAATTACTGTGCATTACAAGATAAACAAGTACAGTTTGTGGCTACAGGTTTTTTTCACCCCTCAACAAATTCATGGAAACACATAAATGGGTATCTCACCTTCAACGACTACAAAATCCTTTTTCCACTTAAAAATGATCAGATTTGACCAGAAGGAATACATCCTGCTGCTCTGGGTACGGCCTTTAAGAAGCCTGAGAGCAAATCAGATCAAATTCTTGGGGGAGTAACAGGAATAATTAGGTGTCAACACATGACTTGGAGGCACAGGCTGGATGAACTTCTAAAATAACTGTTCTAATAGCAAGGACTGTGAACTTTTGGAACTTGTTGTTTAGGAAGGTTATGGAGTTTGTCATGCATGATCTGTGTCTAACCAGTTCTTATGCTTTTTTGGGAAGGAAGGTGCCTGTCTCAGGGCACTGCAAAATCTTGCATTATTCTTCCAAATGCTTATGCTGTTAAAGACAGAAACATCTGTTTGCTAACCAGCAAACATGCTAACCAGCACACACTAGAGCCCAGATCTCTAATAAACATATGTCTTGTGAAAGCCTCTTGTTCATGAACAATGCCTCTAACCTGCTGTTCAAGATTTTCTGCTAGTCTCTCTGTTACTCCTTACAGGTGCGAATATGAAGGTGTATTGGTTTGGCACGGCCTGGTTTTAGTAGTTGGGGCTACAAATACAGTTCCTGTGAGAAGCTGCTGGAAGCTTCTACCATGTCTGGCAGAGCCAATGGCTGATGGCTCTGAGGATGGACATGCTGCTGGCCAAAGCTGGGACAATTAGAGAGGTTGGTAATGTCTGTGTGATGACATATTTAAGAAGAAAATCTAAACAAAACTCATGGGGCTTGCTTCTAGTCAGAGAAGAGGAGGAGGTGAGAATGTGTGAGGGAAACAACATGGAGACACCAAGGTCAGTGTAGAAGGACGGGCAGGAGGTGCTCCAGGCACGGGAGCTGAGATTCCCCTGCAGGCTGAGGAGAGACCATGGTGAGGCAGCTGTGCCAGTGCAGCCCATGGGGATCCATGGGGGATGCAGAGATCCACCCACAGCCCATGGGGATCCACGGGGATGCAGAGATCCACTCACAGCCCCTGGGGATCCATGGGGGATGCAGAGATCCACCCACAGCCCNCTGACGAGATTTTCTTCTGCTGCTCGTCTTGTGGAACAGCAGAAGAAAATGTCGGTGATGAACTGACCAAACCCCCATGCCCTGTCTCCCTGTGCTGTTAGTGGGAAAGAAGGAGGGGCTGGCGGGGAAAGATGTTTTAAGGGTTTACTTCTCATTGTTCTCCTCTGTTAGTAATAAATTTCAGTTTGCAACTGAAGTTGAGCCTGTTCTGCCCTTGAAATATTTCTCCTGGTCCTCATGTCACTCATGAAGCCTTTGTTAACTCTTTTTTCCCCCTCTGCCCAGCTGTGGCAGGGAAAGGTGAGTGAGGGACTCTTGTGGGTGTCTGGCACTGGGTCAGTGTTATAGCACAGTGGTGTTTTTGTGGGGATTTAAAGCATTTATAGGTGTATAGGTTATGTGTTTTTCAGAGGTTGAATTCACACTATAGAAAGAAGTGGCCCATCTGACATTAATTCCCTATTTTACTGGTTTATTCAACAAGAAATTTATCTCTTTATTTAAAATATTGCCAAGAAGCAGATGAAGAAAAGTTTGCAACTGTGACTTCCACTGATTTCTCTTTAAGAAGGAAAAGCAAGGCTGAATATCCACTGTTGGTGACTGCCAAGATAAATTGGGGCAAAAATAAATCTTTGAAAAGCTGTAAATCAATTTCAGTGACAAAAAAAAATCACTCATGGAAACAGGGTGTTTAGTGACAGAATTTCTGAAAGTTAAGCAAATAGCGTAGAGCAAATCAAAATGTGATAATGTGCTGCACTTAAGTGGTGTACAATCCCCCTCCCTCCCCATCCCCCTGTTAAATAGCTCTCATGTTCCTGTTTTTACATTAGAATACTGATAGTAAGAGCTATTCAGTTAAGATAGCAAAAAGAAGTTATCCATAGAACCAAGTTTGCAAGAAAAGTATAGAAAAATGCTGTGGAAGAAAATGCAACTGATTTAATGACTTACTCTTGACAGGTTAAGCATTCATCTTCACTGTCTGTGTATTGCTTGAAAATATGCTTGATCATATGTTCTAGCCTTTTCTTTGGAATTGAGTTCAAACTATTTTATGATTCTTTTTGACTGCTTGTTGTACCCCTGTGAAAGGTAGATAATGACATTTTCCATCTTTTCTGGAATTTCTTCTCTTCAGCCCCCTGATTTTTACCAGTTCTAATGCAGAAGAATAGGTAAAGAACACAGTGTAGTGTGGGTCACACCAAAGATTTTTCTAGCCCAGGATTCTGAAAACCTAGAGATGATGATAATGTGGTGTGATACTTTCTAAAACGTCTCAATATCCACTGATTCAGTTGGGTCTTGCCTTTCCTCTCCTTTTCCACATAGAATTTTTGCTTTCTATTTTCACTTTCTTTGCACTTCCTCTTCTGACTCTCATGTACTGAATTTTTTTTGTGATTATCATGAAACAATGTGTCTCATTTTATCCTAGGCTTTCTCATTTGAGTCTTTTACACTGGGTAAAAGACCAATTTGAACCCATTTTTATTTCATGTACTCATTTTTTTCAAGTTTCAGGCTGCTGAACAGCTCATGAGTTCTTGTCCTTTGTCTGCTAAAGCATTTTTTCCTGTGTTTTTACTATCCCTTTGTAGTAACTGGAAAAATCTCCCCCCACCCCACCATATCTTTGTCTCCTGCTATTCTAACCAGCAAATTTCTCTTGAAAGCTATGTTCTTAAAATCTGTGTTCTTTCTTTGTTGCCTAACTAAAGATGCATTAGTATAATTTCACAGCCACTGGTGTACAAGTTTGTCTCTTACTGTCATCTTTTCAACTATCTTTTCTAATTTATATGAAGGAACTATAGGAAAATATTTTTCTTTTCTCCGACTTGGAAGAGGTGGTCTACTATTTTTAACTCTAAAACATTGATGAAGAATCCTTATTGTATTGTACTTGTTTCCACAACGGAGATATAGATACTAAAGTATCACTATGTCAAGCACTTCAGAACTTTTCAATAGGTATTAAACAAAAAACCTTGACTTGTCTGGTCTTCATGGTTTGGTGCTCTAAAATAGTCCCTATATGATGAAGGGCTCAGGGTTTCGATTTTTCTTTTTCTTCCCTTCATGTCCTCTAATTTTATTGGTTTGGAAACAGTGCTAATACAATGTAGCTGTTTGATATTTAATTGATTTACAGCATGGACAGATTCATCTACTTCTTAGACATGAGTAATAGTAATTGGAGAAAGATGAATGGGGATATCAATTGAGTATGACTGTAGGTGAAGACCTTACCTGGAAGATTTGGGTTTGGCTTTGGCTTTGGCTTTCATTTTTGTCTTACTTTCACTCTAGCCTTGTCCTCAGCTACCCCAGCTGTGTGCTCTGTCTTTCAGGCTGGTGGCAGTCCTAGCCAGCATTTCAGCCTCTGCTATCTGAAGTTACTCAACTGTATCAAAGCCAATAAAAAGCCAATCAAAGCTCTTGAAGGAGAGGTGTACACTGTCCTGTTCCAGTAATGCCCATGGCCACTGATGGTAAATATCAGTCTTGCTGGTGTAGCTGCAGTGGGCTGAGCAGGGCCAGCAGCTGAGCACCCACCCAGTTGCCCGTCCATTTTCTTCCCCCTCTCCCCTTCCCCTCGCAGCAGGAGAGAGGAGAGAATCAGAAGACCAAAGCCAGGAAACCTCATGGCTTGAGATAAAGACAGTTTAATAAGTGAAATAATCTGCACCCAAGCAAAGCAAAATAAGGAATTTATTCATTGCTTCCTGTCAGCAGAGAGATGTTCAGGTGCTTTCTGGAGAGCAGAGCTCCATCATGTGTAATGGTTACTTGGAAAGACAAAATCCATAACCAGGAGTGTCCTGATTCCTGCCACCTCCTCCTCTTTGCCCAAGATTTTCTTGTTAATCACAATGTCATATGGTATGGAATATCCCTTTGGTCAGTTAGGGTCAGCTGTCCTGTCTGTCTCCTCCCAAATTCCTGCCTCCCCTGCAGCCTACTCCATGGGGAGCAGCACGGGGAGCAGAGATAGCCTTGGTACTCTGCAAGTGTGGCACGGCACAGCCACAGCACGGGGCAGTAATCTATGCTCTTTTAGTCACAAATCCAAATGATCATGTGTGGGAGCCGAGCTAGCTGAGATAGATAATACCTTACCCCAGGTAGCTTATGCAGAAACCATAAATCTGGGACCGTGGGAGGAGGGATAAGGAAATTAGGATGCTGATGGCATCATTCCAAAATAGGTCATATCTGTTTCTCTGTTGGCTTGGGACCTTTGACATATAAAGTCATGTCCCTATCCTGTGTTTGGGATTTGACCTTTGCCCTCAGGTAATCTTATATATTGCTAAGTTAGTACCACCCCCGAGTCTTCAGATGTTGCCCCTCTGACCATGCAGTCTCTACAATTGTTATTTCACCACCATTAAGGTTCTATTTCTGGGCTCTCCATTGTCCCCACTCCTCTATTTCCACCACGCTCTGCCTGGCCAGACCAGACCTGGAATCACAGTCCTGACTGTGGTAATCACGTATTTCAGGTCCAAATTGGAAAGGTAGTCTATTTGCATCATTTATTTCTGAAATTAATGATAAAGTGATGTGTTCATTTCTGAGAGGTCTGATACCTGTGAAGGACATAAAGGGGCTGGTGTTGGTGCAAGCATGACCTGGCTGTCAATAGAATGTACTGTGCAATGACTGTGTGGTAAAACTTGTGCTGGCAGTAAAGCATCCCCTTGGCCATTTCACATGTGGGGCAAGACTGTTGGTAATTGAACTGTTCTGAACTTCTCTGGGGTCAGGCTCCAAGAATTTGTGAGGCTTACAGGAGCCTTTTAGCTGTTTTTTTTATATTTCTGTATTGCAACTTCTTGCTGCATGGTGTCTGACGGCCAACAGGATGGAAAAAAGTGCTTTTCCCTTTACCCTTCCACAGTTACACAGTTGTGCTGTGCTAGAGAACTGCTGAGGAAGTGGAGAAGGCTGAGGGAAGAACTGACACTGTGTCTGCTGTATCCTGCCTAAATTAATTTATTACCTTATGATGCTGACACAGATACTTTCTCTTTTGCCCTAGGTTGCTGTGGCTAAAATCTTTTTACATGTCTTAAAGTGTGTCAGGTTCTGAAACTGTTTCCCACAGGCACCCTATGATTTCGGGAAGAAATGATATGTTGTATGACTGACTTTGGCTCTACTTATGGATACCTGCCTTGATCCTAATTACAAAGCAAGCCAGCTGAGTGTTCCATTCTTAACTTATGGTCCCTATTCACTTTGCAAGGATCTAGCATCACCCAGTACCCTGAGTAAATCCACACTGGGTACTGGGTGATGTAATGCTTGAATATAATGAACTGCACCATTAAGAATTTTGCTGGTTTGTGAAGAAACAGGTGAGTGGCCACATCCTGTTGTTGCAGTTCCTAGCACTAATTTCAGAACATCATTTGTTGAAGGGTCAGGACCAACAATGCAGAAATTAAATACCAGGCAAAATGAAGCCTGTTTTGCCAGCAGCCTGACCATTCCTGTGTCTCAAGTGCTCCTCAGTGCTGCAGAGCCTTTGAACGCTATTCTGAGCTGCTAAAGTGAGGGACCTTGAAAAACAGTACTTGAGTACTTGCCATACTTTATTCTATTTGTTTGGAATTTTGTCACTGCAAATAAAGATCCAATATTCCTTTCAAAGCCATGGCTCATACACAGCCCTTCCTTTATAATGTCTCTTCCTTGAGCCATTTGAAGCATTTGTGCAGGATGACTAATAATATTATGCTCATTAAATTTTCCTTATTGTCCTATGGAGATTCACTCTGAAGGCTAGTACTAGTTATTTTGTTTCAAGGGATGTTATAACTAAAATTTTTGCTCTCAGGTGAAATATATTCTACTGAAAAGCTGTCAAATGTGCTCAGTTCCTGTTACTGTAGGAATTCATGAGCAGCAGAAGACTATTTTAAAATTTTAAAACCTTTTCTTTTTGTAATCCCATTTTATTTAAAGAGGAAGCAAGCTAATGTTTTGACTCAAGAGAATATTATCTGAAAGGTCAGGAAAACAGGCCAGCTTAATTTCTCTTAAGAAGTGTAATGACAATACAAAATTATCACAATGAAAAGAGAAAATAAGCTGGCCTTTGTGTCTCCTGAGTGTCAGTTCTTTTCCTGAAGGTTCTGCTCTGATTCAAAGATTCACATTGATCTTAAAATGTCATCCAGCATTATTCTACACAGAATTTGTGCAGGAATGTGCTGCAAATGAAATGGAACTAACTCCCAGCAGCTGTTTCTGCTCCAGTTTCTAGATGAAGTAAACCCCAGCTCCTCCTCATAGAACTAGGAAATCAAATGTGCTTGAGCTCAAAGGTATACACCGGGCTTTGGACAAGGCTTTGAAGTATGAAGAGTCTGGAATAATTGTATTCTCTAACCAATTTGAAATCCATTTGGGAAGGGATGTTGTACATCACAAGACCAGAAATCATCAGAACATCTGTAATTGAAGATAATTTTCCTTGATCTTCTAACAAGAAAATAGTGTAGCAATTTCACTGCCTGAAAAGCTTCAGTTTTCTAAAAAGATAGAGACAATACATCCTGGTATTTGCAAAAGAGTACAGGAAAATGCAAACACTAATGACTGAAGTGGCCACATGGCTGAAGGCCCATGTAAGACACTGGGATACTTTTCATATGAAAAGGGACTGGCAGAGCTGGGATTGCCCAGCCTGGAGAAAAAAAGGCTCAGGAGGATCTTATCAATGTACAGAAATACCTGAAGGGAGGATGCAAAATAGGACAGAGGGAGGACCTTTCCAGTGGTGCCCAGTGGCAAGATCAGAGACAGTGGGAACAAACTGGAAGTTACTTTTTTAATGCATCCCACCCTTTTCTACATAGCAGTAAGGCTCTTGAAAACTCCTTTCTTTTGTCTGCTCACATACTCTGTCAGTTCTCACTTTTGGCTTGATTCATCATCTGTTCAATCTCATGTTTTCTCTCATCTACTTGAGATACACAGTCTCCTTAGGTGCTAATGTCTTCATGCTCAAAGTCACTCTTCCCTTACTGACCTTGATGAAATACATGAGGAACCCACGGCTTCCTGTCAAGTGATCATGACAAGTGCCTTTATGCTTTCCTGTGCCTACAAGAGCATTTGCACATGCATAAAGACATGAATACATGAATAAGTATTCTTGTTCTGTTAGCCCTAACAAATGCTTTATGTTGGCTTGAATGGCCCTACAACCTTCCTGTCCTTATCTCATTCCAAATTTGTACGCTTCACCTTAACTAGATTTACTCAATCGTTGGCTGTAAGTGGTAGGAATGAGAGCAAACTTCTTTTAATGGCTTTGTTAAATGTCAGCAATAATGGAGTTCAATCATGATCTACATCTCTTGGGATTCCTGTAGCACAGATAAATAAATGGTTTCTGCTCCAGTATTGCTCAGTCTCACACCATGGGGACTTGTATTTTCAAGCAGAAATTAAGCAGAAGCCTCCATATATTTGCTCATTACTAAACAACACATTTGTTATTTAAATACTTTTTTCTTCTCACCTTCATATCCTTTGTTGTTAAAGATTATCCTAGGCTTTAGATTAAAGTACTAATGATACAGCTGGGTTTTTAAGGTATTCAGAAGAAACGATACAAAAATGTGGTACCTTGCAAAAATCTATTTGTAACAGCTCCTTAGAAGCCATGTGTGAGAGCTCTATTGTCATGCTGAAGAACTCCACCTGAATACTGATTTAAAAATTCTCTCCAGCACTTGCTTTTCTATTGAGAGTAGCGTTTCAGTCCAAACTAGTGCTTAGATAAAGAGAAAAAGAATAGCCTAGCTTTACTTTTCTATCACAGGTTTGGTTCTTTATGCCTACAGACATACTTCATATCTCCATCATTGCAACAGAACTTCTGAATGTTAAGAATAGTATTGACTTTGGAGAATTAATCTTTCTTTTTACTGAATACCACATGAGACTTTAGGAGGCCTGGACAATGTACAGAGGGTTTTTTTGTTTTGTTTTGGTTTTTTGGTGTTTTTTTGGGTTTTTTTTGGTGGTTTTTTTTTTTTTAATTGCAATAAGTGGTATATGTATAAATTCATCAGTTCTCTTTTCAAAAGACTATTTGAGCACTTGCAAGGATCAAGCCACACTAAATGAACCATGATTTCCTTTTATAACCTTAGTAGTTTATGCAGGCATGTCTCCTTCCCTGCCCAAATGGCAATGAAATAGGCCAGAAAAGGTGAAGATTAGCCCTATCTAGAGTTGCAGATGGTCTCATTTGCAAGTAAAAATGGTAACTTTTGTCAATAAATCACAGAATATGCTGAGCTGGAAGAGACCCACAAGGATTATTGACTCCAACTTCTGGCTCTGTACAGGACCATCCCCAAGAGTCACAACCTGTGCCTGAGAGCATTGTCCAAACATTTCTTGAACTCTGTCAGGCCTGGGGCTGTGACCCCTTCCCTGGGGAGCCTGTTCAGTGCCCAGCCACCTTCTGGGAGGAGAAACTTTTTCTGCTATCCAACCTAAATCTTCCCTGACACAAGTTCAGGCCATTCCTTTGGTTCCTGTTCCTTAGGTCACCACAGAGAAGAGATCAGTGCCTGCCCCTCCTCTTCCCCTCACAAGGAAGTTGTAACTGCAGTGAGGTCTCCCCTCAGTCTCCTCCAGGCTGAGCAGACCAAGTACCCTCCGCCACTCCTGTATTATTTCCCTCCAGACCTTTCCCTGTGGCTGTAGAGACAGCCATGACACTCAGAGTGCTTCAGTAAAATCTCACAAGACTTCAAGCATCAGCTCCTTGTTATCTAAAAGTCTTTCATACCTTTTCTGTGTAGCCTCCCATGGGCAGCTCCACAGAGCTCTGACTCTTTCTCTCCTTCTTCTCTCTTCCTTTTGCAATTCCATCTTGCTCCTTCCTGTCCTAGCACTAACCTAGCCATCTAACCCTGTCTGTTCCTTGTAAAATGTCTTACCCTTTCTGTCCCTTGCACAACCCCCTGTCCTTTCTTCCTCATAACACGGCCAGCAGACTCTCCAAGGAACTCCCAACCAGCCAACTCACTCCTTATGACACCCAGAGCTGTGAGGGAAAGGCTGTTCCCACTCCTTGGTAATTTACACGCTGCAATATATCAGAGGCAAGATTGCCTTTAGCATTGTTTGTCTCCCTATGTTTCACCACCTTCATTGCCCTCATTCAGATGCTCTCTAATAGTTCAGCGTCTTTCTTACACTGTGGCACCCAAAACTGCCCCCAGCACTGGAGGTGAGGCTGCCCGAGTGTGCCTGTCCCAGCAGAGAGGGACAATCCCCGCCCCAGGACAGGGATGTCCCTCCTGGCTGCCAGGAGGAACTTGGCATGAAAAGGGAGACCTTTTAGGTAGTAAGCGTTTCTTACAAGGATTATTTAAAAAGTATTTCTTTGTTGTTGCTTTACAAAAGGGTACCAAAGGCCACTGAAAATTATGTGGAACCTTTAAATTATCTTCCTGATAATTTCAGAAATTCAGGACCTCCTCTGAATAACTTTTAACAGCTAGTTTTAGCAAGACTTTTCTGAATTGGCAGTAATACAACTCATTGACTCATGATCTTAGAAAGTGCTATGGATGATTTGTCTAATGGCCCAGCATAGTGCTGCAAAGAAGAGTAAATCACAGCGTGAAAGACTTGGATGTGTGACCAATGTGTTTTGTTCACTGGGTCAGGAAGTAATTAGAGGGAAGATTCAAGCCCTGGCACACAACTCAGGCTATCCCGAGGAAGAAAAGTAATCACTATAAGCTATCAACTTTGAATGCTTCCTCTATGTCCCCTTATCTCATCTACATAAAGTCTAGCATCAAGTGCAGCACTTGTAGGAGTCATTCCTACTCACAAGTACAAAAGCAGAAAGATATGAAGCATTTGCACATCCTGTTATCTCATAAGTCCTCCTTCATCTCCTTTTTCTGTCTTTACATTTTGTTTACTGACATACAAAAGAAAAAAATATCTTTGCTTGTCTGCATATGTGTAAACTATTAGGAATACCTGACTAGTCCAGATAAGGAAGGTGCCAGAAAGAAAATTCCTTTTAATTAAGTATATTTTTAAAAAGTAAAATACATTTTTTTCCTAGAAAAAATAAAAAGAGAAAACATAAACAACATAAAAAGTTGTAATAAATACTTTTTTTCTATGAGGGTTGTTTGCTTACGTTTTTGGATGCTCTATTAGACCACATAACTGAATAGGAAAGGGAATGAGAAAGGTCTTTCAGTCACTTAAAACTGATGTGAGAATATTAAATGGCTTTTAGGCTGTGAGTTAGACAAAGGAATAATTTAGAACTATAGAACTTAATAATTAAGAAACTACAGAACTTAACTAACAGCAATAAATAAAGACGTTACTTAGATAAACATTTTAGAAGATGGCTGTACATTTTTTTAAGTAGTTTGTAGGAACAAATTAACTGCAGTGTTAACTGTACAAATCCATTAATGTCTTCAGCATAAAACAGCAGGTATAGTTAAAAAGTGGAATTTCTAAAATTAAAGTGTATGGTGTGCTAAAAGAAGACACATATTCTTAGAGGTACTCACAATGTGGAACAGAAGACTGATATTGATCCAGGGGAACCCATCCAGTCCTTGACTGCCAGAAGTAGAGGAACTCATGACGTAGTAAATTTTTTTCTTCTTTTACCTGAGCGTGGAGAGGTTGCCCTTTATGTTTTGTCAAGTTTCTCACAGGGCAAGTTTGCCTCTGCATCCAAGAAAAGAAAGAACAGAGCATGCAGGGTCAAATTCTTTCCTGCAAGACTTCTTCTTTATCACTTTCTGGATGCTATTTGTTTCAGCCAGGCTAATCAGGTGTTCCAGGCATGGGTGCTCTGAGCTGATGAGACACCATTTAATTCTTTTCATACAGCAGATGAGAACTGAACTTGTGTGATGGCCATCTCTCTTCATTTCCCTTTCTTTACACATGTTTAGACCTCCAACTTCCTTTCCAGACCCAGTCCTTTTTTATTTCTAGGGAGAAATGGTATGTCAGGTTGTCTTTTTTTCCCTTTTCCTCTTAAAGACAAGTGGCATTAAATGCCATGTATTTGCATATGCATATGCATATTTGGGATGCATATTCTTGCTTTCTCTGTTGCTCAAATATGTCTTGGCTTGGAAAGACAGGTATCTGTCGGGGAAACTGGAGTTTCCATTGACATGGAGAATGTAAAACCTCCTCCCTCTAAATTGTTACAATTTCGCAATTACAAGCTTTCAGGCAAAAATATGGAAATAGGAATAACAGTTCTTCAATAGGAATATTAAAAATGCAAATGCAGTAATAATAAAAAAAACCAAAACCACACACACACACAAAATGCCACAACAAAACAAACAAACCACAAAAAAAAAACAACCAACCAACAAACAAACAAAAAACCCAAAAAAACCCAAGCAAGCAAACAAACAAAAGTCTTAGAAAACCCTGAGAGAGTCAGGAACACAACCTGACACCCTGTTGGCCAGGATGTTGGAAGCAGTCTAAAGAAGTCCTCCTGGAGTGACAGATGTGGTTCTGTTGGAGTAGAGATGATCCTGTAGACAGGATTCAGCGGTGGTGAGATGAGTCTGGTCTTCCTCTGGGAATCCAGTGGAAAGAGGATGTCTGGGGTCTCTATGTCCCCATTTTTATCTGGGTAGGGAATGGTTGGCTCTCCTCACTGGGTGGGGCATCTCACAATGGGATGATGTAATGTGTCATGTCACTGGTGAGCCCTAATGGACCATCAACAGCAGATATCACCCGGAGGATGGACAAAGTTGATGGAAGCGATAAGAAACACTGCCCCACCTGGTTTTAACAGCTGGCCTATTGTCAGAAGGCGTCCACCCTCCTTCCCCCTGGAATTAGAAGAGAGAAAGAAAAAAGAAACCATCCCCCAACTGCTTTCTACAGATGAAATAGAATACACTTTTTTTTGGTTACATAACGCAAGACAAAATAGGAAAAGGTCAATTTTTTATTGAACTTGTTTACTCAGGGAGTGTGCTCTATCAGAGCTCTTTTGCCTCTTTCATTACTAGTGCCATCTTTTCTGTTGATACAAAGATGCTTCCAGAGTGACTGGTTTTGTGCAGAGGTAGAGAATAAGGTGTTCATTGTCTTCCTAAGAGGCCTGCCTCTTGGCAATAAGTAGTGTAAAGGGCCGACTTCTTGCAAAGCTGTTGTTTCAAATATGTGAAGGCTTTTCCATATCATCTGTCCATGAAGTTTTAGCTCTCCATAGTTGTATCCTTATGGTATTTAAGCAACCAAGTAGGCTTTTGGCATAGCTGTCAGGTACTCAGTCCAGTGATAGGTCTCAGTAAATTTGTGTGGTGAATCCATGGGTGTTTCCTCTTCTGTTTGTAAAACCAACCTTGTTTAATCAACTTACTGTCTTCTTATCATAAAGTCCCTTATAATATGCAGGATAGGTTTGATGCCAGGTAGTCTTTCTCTCCTAGCCCTATGTTTCAGTTGTGCAGTGAGGAAAATTTGAATGCTTCCTATCCTGCCTACGTTGTTTTACCCATATCCACTGAGGTGAGACTGCAGTGAGAGAACAAATTCATATCTTCCTTTTCTTAATGTCATTGATACCTCAAAGAGCCTGTCTTCTCAGAGCTTTATTTCATTCTGCACTTTTTCAGAACAAAATCTTAATGAAATTTGCTTCAAGATGTTTATTGCTTCTTGGAGACCATAATAGAGCCTCGGAAATGTTGTGCTAAAATGACTTGCTATTATACAATGAGATGATGCTGGGATTGTTTCATGGATAGCATGGATTTGAATTATGACAGCACGTTCTCAGTAAATGGGTTTGAATTCTTAGCATGCTTCACTTGGCATTATTTTTGTCATCAAAATTAGAAATAATTAAACCCAGAGAAAATTATTTTTCATTCAAGAGCTCAGTATATTTCCTTAGTTCTCACTCACTTGCACTTCATCTAGAGTTGGAAACCACCCATAAAGGAATGAGTGAAATGTGGAAAATTGATTCCACAGAGCTCCTAAGGATGACTTTCCTGCTGAGGTTGTTTAAGAAACAGAAAACTATTTGTTGTCTCTGTAGCAACCAGATAAGTCCTGTAGAGTCTGGATACCCTGTTGTGGATATATCAAAAATATGATGTACGCACATGCTCCTCCAAGTGCTTGAGTGTAGCACTTAGCTCCGACTAATGTTCACAGAATATCCATTAGGCAAGCAGCCACTGAACCTGACTCTGCAACTAAATTTTACTCATCATTGCCTAAACTCTGGTACCTTCAAATCACTTATTTTTTATCATATTATATCATATCAACAGTGCTGGCAGAATCGAAAAGGTGGACATTTGCTTTTGGAACACAGAAGTCCCAATAGACATTTAGATGTCATTTAACATGATTAAGTGTATGTCTTTGCCCCCCTTCTTCTTTTGGATACCATTTATTTAAGAATCAAGGACTATGAAGGTTTTCCACCATTCCTTAAGTTTTATTGTCTTGCAATAAATCCACTTTGTACACACTACTTAAAAATTCATTAAGTGAAAGGCAGAAAGCAGAAAAGGCTTGAGCTGTACAGGCCAGTAGTTAGAGTCCCTGCTAGGGTAGCAAAACAGCATCATTTGATTTCCTGCTCCAATGAACACTTAATATAAAATACTGAAATATTCATTGGTTAGTGGAAATGGTATCGGACCACATAAGAAGTAACATGAAGGCAATCTTACAACAAGCCTGAGGAAAAGGCAGGTCCAGCATCTGACATAGTGTATAATTAGCTGGTTGTTAGGAAGCATTGAAAGAAAACTTGCCAACAATGCTATGGAGAAAATGGCTTTTTGTGGGCTTTTATTGGGAGTTGAAAATAATGCATATTAGTTATAATGTAAGATATGTACCATTTCTGGTCTATTAGGCCTGATGGGACCATACAAAAAAAATTATTAAAACCAAAAACAAACACCCTCCCAAACCATGACAACAAACAAACACCCCAAAAACAAACAACACCCTTCCAAAAAAACCCAACATCAACAACAACAACAACAACACAACAAAAAAAACCCCCACAACCAAAAAAAAAACCCCCAAAACACCACCAAAACAAAAACAAAATACCCCAAAACACCAAACAAAAAAATCCAACACCCTATTTTCATTCAAAATAGCTTGGTCAGTACTAGAACTAAAAAAGAGACTGCATATTAAATAGCAGATTAAATCTTCCAAAAGGAATAGTGACATTTGCAGTGTGCCATAAAGTGATGATCACTAAACTAATTTATTTTGGTGGGGAATTTGTTATGCTGAACATTAATATTTTGCTCCATAAAGTACAGGACAGCAGGCAATATATTATAGTGAAGTAGAGAAGTCCAGGCTTTCTGTGAGGGCTGCATAGGTGTTAACTCATAGAAATATCTTGCTCAGTGCAGTCCAAGTCCTAATAATGAAGTGGGCATTCAGTTATTGGGAAGATGCAAGTGGTAGAAGGTTGTAGATGGATGTGCATGTCACAGAAACTGCCACCAAAACAGCCATTAGATGAAAATCTTCATTGGTGGCTTCAGCTGAAAGGTCAAATCCTAAATGGAAAAAGAAATCAATCTGATGTTTCTTTCTTGCCTGCTGATAGTATGATAGTAATTAGTCTGATGGATCTTTTTTGCCCCTTTACTGATCTGAGGTGTTTGCAGTCTGTGGCATTTTAAAAATTTGAATCCCCTGTAAATTCTGGTATGTCTGGAGCATGGGTAGGTGATAGGTAGAGCTCATCATTCATAGTGCACTTCTGCCAATCAAACACACCTCCTTTTTTCTTGGTGCAAAACACTGGGTGCAATTTTGATCCTCTCTAAAAAGCTGCGAGGAATTGTTTTCAATAACACAGGTAGTTAGCCTTTAGACATTACACTCTTCTTTGAAAACAGAGTAATCATTAACATGTTTTCTTTGTCGTCAATAGCCTCTAAAAATTTTAGAACAAAGGTACTTGTCTGACAATATTTGATGATATAGTATAAACATGTCTGAAACTATGTCTTTTCATTACCTTTTTAGCATTCTGTATTCAGGTAATTATTATTTATTGAGAAATAATTTATTTGGGGTTTTCTTATCTCTGATTAAGTGATATAGAGGTAATGATCCATTCTGTCCTCCCAGTAAAATTTGGTTACAAAATTAGCTTGTGTTTAGTTACCATGGTGATAAGAATTTTTAAATACAACTTTGTTCTTTTCCCCTTTTATTCTTCTAATGAGCAAGTGTAAGCTTCAAGACTTTTCTTAAACCTTCACATGAACGAAAATTTGATGTACAAAATGTTCAAAAAGTCCAGACAAAATACTGTATCCTTGAGGTCAAGAAGAAATATTTGCAGATGTATCTTTTTTCATATTTGTAAGTAGCCTCTTTTAAAGCTATTGATCTAGGCAATATATCTCTTTAAAAAGTGCCAAAATAGGCAATTCAATAAAATATGGTGATTTTGGCTTCCTCTTTCAAATACCTTCTAAAGAACAAAAGAAATTCAGACCTATCCCTCTCCAGCTGCTAAGTGATTATTCAATCATAGAATCATAATTGACTAATAATTAAACTTCCCATGGACATGTATTGATAAAATCACAATAATGGCAATTTTTCCAGAACCAAGTATTCTGTGCAAAACTGTAATGATCAGAGAATATGTGCTGGAAGAAAAATTGGGGGGCTGTCTTATCTATGTTCTACTTCAAGGGTCAGTTAGATTATTTCCTAGAGAGGTTTTCTTTTTCCATTCTTGATGGCCTGTAGCCAAACTTCCACAGTTTCTTATGGATAAAAAGAAATGGGTGAAGTAATGAAAATGCTTGAAACTCAAATGTGATAACCTCAGATTTATATTCTTTATTCTTGTGGGCATGTCAGTGAAGCCAAACTGATTGTAAATTTCTGCAACAAATCCTGTGCTATATAACCCAACATCTGTAGCAACTGTGCATGAAAAAGGTTCTCAGAGACATCATCACTTTTGTGACAGTATTAGGGAGAAGGGAAAGGAAGAGGGGGCATTACTGATGGACACAAGTGTAGGAGTCTTCTCTCAGAAAGAAGTAGTATTCTCTGTAAGATAACACTCCTACAGCCTAGCTACCTCTCTAGTCAAGCTAGAGAAAATTTGATTATGTCTTTACTCTGTAGCTTGACTATAAGATCCAAAGATGACAAGATTAAGGCAAATTCAACTTAAATTTTGAGTCTTCATGCATTTTAAACCTGAAGACATATACAGTAGTACCAACAATGAATAAATTAATTGGAGTTTTTCAGGAGGATTCAAAAGCAAGATTCACAGCATGTAGGAGGCGAGTGGTATGGACAGAAATAGGAAATGACAGGCAATGTAAAACTGCAGAATTAAAAATATTTAATTGAATTTTTGTGATTTAAATAACCTGTCCCTGAATGCTGAGGCCTGGACTTTGGTGCAGAAAAAAAATATCACAGCTAGAAATGAAAGCTGATCTGTTTTTTAGGGCAAGGACCAGCACTTTGGTCCAATAAAGAGATAACTTACTTTTAAATACCTGGTGTGTGGGCAGTCTTTTTAGTTTTGTTTTGATTTTTGTTTTCCTATTATCTTAGAAATTTTTAAAAAAAGGCAGCTTGAAAGTTTTTCTTAAGGTAGTATTTAAAAATAACTACTGTCCTTTTTTTTTCAGAACAAACATAGAAACACTTCAGATGATATAATTTTTCCAACTTTAAAACACTTCACTTAATTTCTAAAATGTTTTCTTTGTCTTTATGGTTTTTTATATTTAAAAAATATTGAAATTGTGTTTACGGTCTAATTGTAAGTTTGGCGATGGAAATGGAGATGACCAAGAAATTTTCATGTATGCCAGAACCTTAGTTGAGAGACTTCAAAGGCAGTAATTATATTAATGTTTGAGTTCAAACAAGGAACAGACTTTGGATGTGACTCCAAATGTGCTAAGTTCCTGCTTACGAGGCTTGGAGTTGCACTCCAATGTCTCTCCAATGGAGACATTTTGTCCTGTGTTAACTGAAATGAAATCTAAGGTGTGCTTTAGCCACGAGCAAGTGTTCACTCTGTTGACCACATCAGAAGCAGACTGAATCAAAACTTTCAAAATTCCAGTACCGGGGACACATATGTTCTCAGCACCAAATAACTAAAATTCTACAAATTTGAGTTGTAGGTGTTCTAGAAATCCATCCTGTTGCACAGAGCTATTTTTCAATGTAGATATATCCTGCAAAATCTCTGTTTCTGTCTGATCTGTTTACTTACTGTTAAAGGAGGAATGAACACAGTAGGCATGATTCCTTTCTTCAAATCATATTTGATTAGAGCTAACCTTTTTTCAGGTGTCCCATTAAGATTAAATCACAGCCTGTGCACCCCTGACTGCCTGAATATTGAGGTAGAAGTTTAACAGCAAAACCTCATCGTGTCCTTTAGGTTTTAACCTTGCCTCAACCACTTAGCACTTAAGGTAAGAAGAAGAGAAAATTGTTTAAAATTAACCTCATTCAAAATACATGAAGTCATCTTTGGAGTGATGCAAAGGAAACAAAAAGGATCAGTGCTGGAGATTTTTCCTGTTATTCACTCAACATTTTTTTGTTTCCTGTTGCCCCTTGGCCAAGTGGCAAAATGGCACTGTGATAAATTAGTCCCTTAATGGATTTATTAGGATGCTAATCAGATGTTTGAAGTGTATTTTATTAGCACAACTTTCATGATTGAGCCCCTTAGCAATAAGAAAATAACACAAGTATTATTTTGTTACCAGGCTTGCTTTCATCTTGCAAGCACAGGGAAAGCATTCTTCAGAAAAATTTGCCTGCTTTGTGATTGCTTCTTCAGTGATTTTTCATGAACTCTATCACACAAAGGGTGAAGAATTTAATTTGTTTCTAGTTCCTAATTCAAGTACTGCATATAGCAATATTGTCACTAGCAATCCATAGCACCCTGCTGTAAAAAATGGACTCCTGTTCCACTTAAAAATGTCCTGGGGCTGGGACTCAGCATGAGACTGTAATTATTTGGGACCTCTCTGTCTCCCCACTAGCTCCTCCTGGTGTGAGGTACCAGCTCTTCCCAAATCTTTGTATTTTCTGGTAATGGCAAAACCTTCTTTTTATTGTTCTTAAAGGAAAAAAATAAACAAACAAAACCAACAACAGCCCCCCCACCCACCCCACCTTGATGTACGTGGGGGGAAAAATGGTATTTTGCTGCTCCAGAATGTTTCAAGTGGGATCCCAAGGGAGGGAAGAGGAAATCTGTGTCTTTCTCCTGAACAGCTTGGGCCATGCACTCAGGGAACACTCTTGGAGTGTAGGGCAAGATGGCCTGAGAGAACCTGCATGACAATGCTGCATTTTATGCTCTCTATAGAAATATGTTGTTGGTGGGAATACACTTGTGGATAGAATTAATAAAATATTTGTCCTTCTCTAGATTAATTTTTCCTACTAATAGTTACATAACTTATTTTAATTGTGTCCTAATTGTGTCCAAGGTTTTGTGACTACAGGAGGTGCACAGTGAAGAAAGGGCACAATTTTCAAGTCTTTAACCTGTTCAAGATCCTTCCCCAATACTGCAAAGTCCTCTCTATGTCCCCAGCCCTGAAGGAGGAAGATGATCCCTAAATAAAGTATCTCATTTTTTCCATCCTGTCTGCACATTTTTTGTTGATATAGAGAAACTTAGGTTTGGAGCTTTTGTCCTAGCTCTTGTACACATCCAGTAATAGCTGCTTATTTCTTAGAAAACAGTAGAGGATGTAAAAGACCTTTTTGCAATAGCAACAGTTTTTCCATTTCAGTTTGTGTTTTCTGAATCCTCAAACCACCAAGTAAGACAAGACTTTTGTAGCCAGAGGACAGAATGAGCCACAGAAGTTATTTTTGTCTTAAGTGGTAAGTAGAAGTGAAAACACTTTGCTTATCCTGCTAACATAAAACTTGAGTTTGTGTCAGCAGAGCAGGACTGAAGTTCACTGTACAGTACCATGGGAACCCGTATGAAAACTATGAGAACTTCTTTCAAACACTGACATCCAGACCTTGTGTGAACCTGATTCTGAGCTCCCTTGCACTGGGAGGGCTGTGTTTGAACCTGTGAGCATTTATGTGTTCTGCCTTTGGCTTTCTGCCTGAGCTGCTTGCCTTTCAGTCTTTGAGTGAGAATGTGCATAAGCAGCTAAAAGATGATTGCTGCACCCTCAGGGTTACAGGGGTCAGAGGGATATACTGCTGCCTGTAATGGGGGCTTGTGCTAGAAAGTTTGGTGACAATTTCTCACCCAACCTAAACCAGAATTGTTGATTCCACTTCTCCTGTTTGAGTTTGTGTCTTCTCAAAGGGAAGTAGAGATGACCCTAGGTGGTTGAACCAAGGTCCCAGCTCAGCCAGCACACACAGTGTTTGGCACTGAAGGTGTCTGGGAACTTGCAGAAAGCAGAATAGGACTCACCTGTTTAATACCCCGTCAGGATTCAGAAAATGATGACATGAGGTTGGTATTGAGTTACTTATGATGATACATTTAGATGTGTCAGAACACATTCACATACATGCCCTCTGACAATACCCTTTTGACCCTTGTGCCTCTGTGGCCCCGTAAGCAGAAGGGTCAGGAGTATAAAGTGTGTTTGTTGGGGTTTTTGTTTTGTTAGGGCTTTTGTTGTTGTTTGGGCTTGGTTTTTTGTTTGTTTTGTTTTGTTTTTTCCCCTGGCTTTGCTTTTTAAACTTAGTTTAAATTAGTAGTAATGTTCTGGTGTCTTCAGACAATGACAAATCTAAAGTTTTAAAATAAAGCCCCGTGAACGAAATCTATGAACTGCCAATGCCAAAAATTGGATACAAATGTTGTAATTTAACCTTATTTTAGATGTAATTTGTATGAATGTCCAATGTAATTCTTATGTGTATAATCATGGTTCCTCTTAATTTACTGCTTAGCAAGTGATTATCCCTGGGCTTTAATATCTGTAATAAAATAATGTTTGCACTCTATTTTCTGAGTTGTTTAGCAGCTCCAGTAAGTGTGGCCAAAGTTTTCTCCAAAGCACAGAAAAGCAGCTCAATTGGTAGAGATTTTGGACATAAGTAACAGACTGTAGTTAGAATTTAAAATTATTGATTTTCAGGGTGATTTATTATTTGAAGATTTATGCTAAGAGCCATACATTCAGTGTTTATATCTGATTCCAAGTTGCAGGAAAATACTCCTGATAATGTTTTCCTTGTGCCCTGTACTGACTGATTGAAATTTACAGCTGACCTCCCTGACAATAATTCTGTCAGAGGATCAGTCCTTCAGGCAAATTGCCAGCTCAGACATGAAAGTCAGAAATGGAAGAATGCAGAAAGCCTTTTCCTTTAAAAATTTAGAGATGTAAATTTTCCCTGACAAAGCTGGCATTGTAGGCTTCTTCTGCAGCTTTCTCCTTTGTCATTTTTCTTCCAGCTGAGGAGGGGAAAACAATATTTTTCTTCTTCCAGAGTGTGTCCAATCATACTAAAATGCAGTTGTACTAAATGCCAAGGACTCATTACTGTTCTTGAAAATTTGTCTCTGTAATGGAAATTTGTGGCCTCTGAGAAAGTTTCAGTTCTCGATTCCAGGTCTCAAAATTACTTCAAAATGTCAAAATAGAAGAGTTACATTATGAATTAATGTAAGGGAAATATTATTTTCATTGTGGGGCTTTGCTGGTAGGTCACGGCCCTTAAGAACTTTATGGCTATCAAGTACAATGTACTGTAAAAAGTCCCAGTGATTCATTAGGACACAGTTTTTCATTAACAAATTGATATATGTACATTTTTACAGGCATTATGTTGCTGAAGGTGCTGTTTTTTAAGCTGGAAAATACATTCAGCTATGTAATTATGTTCTGCCTTATGATTCACTTATAGTTTAACTAACAATTTACTTCCCTACCCCAGTTCTGTACCCAGACTGTGGCTGTGTCCTGTAGAATAACTACTGTGTATCAAAGATCAAGAAAATGAATCCAGAGTTTAATAAATCATTAACATACAGATTTCATGAGTAAAGTGCCTTGGAAACCCCAGGGATGAAAAGTACTATGGAGAAGTACTACTCTGACAGTTAGGGTGAATTTATGTTAAATGCAGACATGATCTCAGTTCAATTCCTGCTTCTTTTGGACCCTGTCCAAGTAGTTACAGGTAATTTATTTAGACTCAGGTCTTTGTGTCTGCTCCCTGTAATAGACCACTGCCCTCATGAAGGTGTTTTTCACAGAAGCAGTCAGGAAGATGAAATAAGATCCCTTAGAAAGGCCAAAAAGCTAACAGAAAACTCCCCCAAGCAAGAAGCAGCAGATGATCCATTCAAATTTAATTTTCTTTTTTGCCAAAAGGAAAGACATTATACATGCATACATATGTATATGGAACTAAGAATTTATTGTTATGCCAGCGAATATTTTAAAAGTCTAACAAAATACACCAAACATTTATTACTAGTCCAGTTGCAGGAATACCAACACTCATTGTCCACATTGATTGAAAAAGTTTAAAATAATGCTTCTTAAACACACAATAAGAAAAGCTTACAAATATGGATCTTTTTCCTTGGGTATCATGCTTATCCTTCCACTGCAGCTTGGCCGATGCAGGCTGACAGCTTCCTGCCTCCTGGAGCACAGGGGCAGAACGCGTTGTGACAAAGCGCCAGCATCCTGCTGTCCTCAGCAGGAGGAGAGTGATAGTCATGGTGGGGCTTTCTTCTCCTCAGTGGTTTCCCTCTCCTGAGCTGCCAACTGCAGCCTGGCAGTGGCCCCCAGCCAAACACAAATGGCTACGATTTGTCAGGCAGTGGCTGGCGAATGGGGGTAGGTGTGTGTGTGTCACCTCCTCCCCAGCAGGGCCATCGCCAGGGCTGAAGCTGGAGCTGGGGTGGCAGCAGTCCCTGGCCCCAGCCCAGGGCTTAAACCAGCACCATTGATCAGGTTCTCCTTCTTTCTCTCTATTTTATATTATTCTCTTGTTAGCTTTTCACTAGTAGACTTGGAACTGAGCCACAGATTTGTGATTAATTCAGGTTTTGCTGATCTAAGCTCATACTTCTGTCCAGTCTTTTGTTTGGCAGCAGTAATGTTTATTTCATTGTCTGATTTAAATATTGTCAAGACTTGCTTGGAAAGCACAAGCATTGCTTAGGTAGTTCAAAATATATCACAAGAGATATCCTTAACATAAAAACTAAAGATGATGTTTCTAACATGAACAGTTCAGTTCTTGTCACCTCAAAATGAAAGTTGCTTACAGGTAGCGATTATGTCCTTCCTCTAGGGAAAACTTCAGTGGATTCCAAAACTCATCAGGAAACTTTCATTTGACAGCTGCATTACAGGGAGTCAGGCTGGATGGGAAGCCACTGAAATATCTGTAGAGCCTCGAAGCCTCAGCTGTGCCTGCAGCAGGTCACACCAGGGAAAGGCCCTGGTTATCTTGGAGCTTTGCTGTCACAGTGCAGGAAGGGGAGATACCAAGGTACTGCTAGGAACACTGGGCCTGATGAGAAGCACTGGCCAGTGCCACCCCTGAGAGTCCAACTGCAGGGACAGTATCGGATGGTCTTGCCAACAAGTGTTATCAGCTGAGCTTACTCTTCTATCTATTTTCTACAAAAGGACTGACACATCCCTTTATACCATGTTAACATTCAAAATTATCTCCCCACTTGCCCCTTCTAGCCTAAGGAAAAAATCCCTTAGTTCCATATATAGGATGTGTTTTCTCCTATCCTCAAGATTTTCAGTGTTACTTTATGTATCTTAAATTGCCTCTCCTGGAAACTTCACTGACTTGGAAACTGTATTCTGTCGAGAGGTGCTTAATTAGCTGCTTCCAAATAGTGAAAATCCAATAATTTAAAGATTTTTCTGCTTCATGGCAGAGAAAGACGTAGCTAGGTTTCCTCCTTCATCTATTCCATGTTGCATGTAAGGCACTCATCCAGGATGCAGAAGACTTGGCTCTACTTTCTCAAGGAAAAGGATTTCAATTCCATCTCTTCTCAGTCCCATCTCCTTGGAGAATGTCTCACGGCTGGACTGTTAGGGGATGGGAAAAGGAATACACATCTCTGCCTTAGAAGTTCTTTCACTGACCTAAGTACTTGAATCCTTGTGCCTCCAAGTGTGGCATAGCTGTGTATCCTACCTGGTTTTCACAGCTCCCTCTATGTGGGAGAAGGCCAAGCTTTGACTTCTGCACTATCTGGGTGGATAATATGTTTATAGAACATTCAGCATGAAATTAATAGAGAGACCTATAGACTCATATAGAGGTCTTTATTTTTAATAATTTATTTTAGTAACTTTAGTTTATTTGAAATATGTAATAAACATCAGAAATAACAAAGCTGAATCGATGGTAATCAGTCATAGGGATGTATACACTGTGTAAAAGAACCTCCATCCATGTTTCTTGACCTACATGATATTAAGTTCATAAAGTACATGTATTTTGGTGGAGTCTTCAATCAACAGTTTTACGTGACCAAATAAAAAGGTTTTAAGCTGAATAAAGATGTTTTAATTTATTGATTTTTCTTCATTGTTAATCTTGCTAGAGCAGATTAATCACTTTGGTAACAGGTAGAATGTTCTGAGCCCTGGAATTCTGCATTTTGGGTGGAGAAAATTACACTGATGGATATAAAAAAATGAGTGAAACCTGAACAATCAAATGAGATTTAATAACAAAACTTGCTCATTTTTCTGTGCAAATAGTTCTATTGACTTTTGCAAGACTACTATGAAATGAAACTAGTAATTATAGCTGTCAATTTCTAAAGGATTAATCTCTTCCTCCAACAGAGAACTGTGCTTTCTCCTGTGTTATACAGTTAATTAACATCCAATTCTAATTTTTTTTCTGCAAAGGATTATTTCTGACTTACTTGTACACTTAGAGGAGTATTCTAATTATAAGGATAGGTGTAGGTGAGATATTAGGAAGAAATTATTTACTAGAAGGAGGGTGGGGCACTAGAACAGGTTACCCAAAGAAGTTGTGGATGAAAGTGTCCAAGGCCAGGTTGGATGGGGCTTTGAGCAACCTGGTCTAGAGGAAGGTGTCCCTGCCCATGGTAGGGGGGTTGGGACTAGACAGTCTGTAAAGTCCCTCCCCACCCAAACTGTTCTGCTGTGTTCTGTTCACAGCGCTGATGCTCTGGGCTTACACACTGACAGTCTGTCCTAGCTTCTTAAGATAGCACCATGACAGATGTCTGAGCTCTGTGAGACTGTCCCCTTGTAAATGCTATTTCTGTGTCTTGTTGCTTACAGCTATTCCATAACTATATCTTTTGTGATTTTGAACTTCTGTTGTTAAAGAAAGGAGAAACAAATAAACCAGACAACTACAAACCCTGATGTCTGGATTCAACAGTGTGCCACACTTTAGTAGTAATACTGATGAAAACAATAATTGAAAAGTTGGAGGTGAAAAGGGGTAAAATCTAAAATGATGTAGATTAGGCCATACTGGCAGCACTAGGGGCTGTGTTGGGGCCCCTTTGAGGAGAGACTGGAGCTGTTGGGCATGACTAAACCTGCAGCCAAGGTGCTGATGCTTTGAGGAAAACATATTTAGGGACAAAAAGTACATCCTGCCTTCAGGCATTCATATTCATTGAAGAGATTCCCTGCTGAGGCTCCTCTTCTTTAGGCTGAACATGCACAGCTCTGTGCTTTTCCTCACAGAGGAGATGTTCCAGTCCCTTCATAATCTTTACAACCCTTGGCTAGACTTTCCATTATATCTCTCATGTGAAGGGCAGCCCACAACTGCACACAATATCTCAGGTGTTGGGTCATCTTTGCTGAGTGGAGTAGAAGGATCACCTCCAAGGACCTGCTGGTAGCACTCCTGCTAATGCCTCTCAGATGCCATCAGCCTTCTTTGTCACAAGGGTCCTTGCTGGTTTGTGTTCAGCAAGGTGTCCACCATGCCCTCCAGAGCCTTTTCTGCAAGGTGGTTTTCCTGCTGGTGGTTCCCCAGCATACACTGGTACCTGGGATTGTTTCTTTCCAGCTGAAAGATTTTTTATTTCCATTTGTTCTATGTGGTGAAGTCTGTCAGTGCATTTCTCCAGCCTGCTTAGGTCCTTCTGAATGGCAGCACAAACCCTTGGCACTTCTATGGAAAGAAAGAGGATCAAAGTTGTTGGAGCATTCAAAGTAGGCAGTATTCTTTCACTGAAGAGGGAACTCTCCCCTAGCCACAGATGGCAAGAATCCCATTTGAAGTACAGTTAAGCAAGGTTTAGAAAGTTTTGTTAGGAATTTGTTTGGCCTTTGGAGTAATAAAGTCTGGGAATACACAAGACAGAGAGTCAAACAGACTTGATCAGCATAGCTAGTTTGATAACCAAGATGCCAGGATGGCAGGAACAAACAGAACTGTGAAAATTACAGGAGATGGGATAACACCTGCTTACGGGAAAAGAGAAGATTCAATCAACTTCTGCAAGTAAAGAGTTGTTGTAAAATGCATGAGTTTTCTGTGTGATTTTTAACCTGATTATTGTAGTAGAAATTATTAACCTGTTTGAAATAGTATATAAGCTTTTGGGAAACCTGAGGAAAATCGAATTCTGATCACCAAATCAGTCTTCCCGTCTCTCATCAATCGCCGATAGTGAAGTAGGGGTTTTTTTCATGCTGGTTATCAAAAGAATAAAATGTTCATCTGGCAAAGGCAAAAAACGTTCATCTATTTTACCATTTGCCCAATTGAGCCAGGGAGCTTAAATGAGAAACTCAAGTCTTAACTTTATGGAAATGCAGCCAGGAAAAATGTGGACCTGAGAACCACACCCGATGTGATTTGCGTAGTAAGTATGCTGAAACATAAGTCACCTTACCTTCTAGAATAAGTTGGCAACTTCAGTTAAAGACAAATAAAACCAATGTATTTGTGTTTGATTTTGTAAGAATTGTTTGCATATGGGAAATTGCAAAGGGAATATTGACATGGCAACAAATTAATGTATTGACACCAGCTTGGTGAAGACAATTCCCATAATTAATCATTTAATTCTTAAATTAACACATTTGATAGACAAATTAAAATGAAAAGCTATGCAAAATAAAGTGGTTTTTAAGAGTTTTTCTATCATTAGTGCTCCTGGACATTGTGAATTCTTTCTGCTAGAACATGTTAAGGTAAAATAGGGAGCCACATCTAGACACTGAACAATAAATTGGTTCTTGATTTCTGTAGTGTTTGCCGTAACTTTATTCTGCAACTTTATTTGTCAGTGACAAATCCATCTGGTGTAATTGATGTTTTGTGAGCCCTGTCTAATCCCATTCTAGCTGGAGGACAGCAGAGGAAGAGTCTCCTCCTGATCTGAAGGAGCATCCTAGGTCTTGTAAGTAAATCTGCATAGCCAAAGCAGCTACAGGGTGGTGACAGATTGCATATGGAGGAAGCTCTGAGGGGCTGAGTAGTGTAGAGGTGACTTGATCCAATCAAGCTCCTTGTTTAGGTAACTGAATGCTGCCCTAAAGGAGTGGAATGCTTCCAGGATGGACAAGGATAGTACAGTAGATAACTCCACTGACAAAGGTAAATTACAGTCCTACATAGTCATGGTTTGTGCTGATTTTATTTTCAGAGGCAATCTCAAGGTGGTTTATCTAAGCCCTTTGTTGATGTCAAAAGGATGCTTGCAAATAATAGTTATTTCAGCTTTAACATCTATAGACTGGAGTTTCATGTAGTGAGTTAGAAATATGTGGAAGAAACATGATAATCTACAGTGGTGAAAGTAGTATCATGGATCTGTACATTAGGAGTGATATTTCTAGACTTACGAGCCAAATTCAGAAATGATCTGCTGAAGTGTAAGTGGGGGAATTTATATCTTCATAATCTCTCTTAGACTAGGTATATTACAACCTTGTTTTATACCATTTTTTAAATTGGATCACTGCTTGCACTAGAATTTTAGAGTTTACTTATTCAGAGTCTAGCAGAATGGTGTGAGATAATCAAAACAGAATAGGTAATTTAGAGAATGGTCCTTGAGCCTCTTGTATTCTCCTTTGGCATGGGAACATATACACCAGCAGAGATAACTTTGTTATTACATGT
This sequence comes from Cisticola juncidis, assembly GCA_013400215.1. Classification (NCBI taxonomy): domain Eukaryota; kingdom Metazoa; phylum Chordata; class Aves; order Passeriformes; family Cisticolidae; genus Cisticola; species Cisticola juncidis. The sequence goes on along the minus strand of VXBR01001544.1, from coordinate 481,498 downwards.
AGTGGGCCAAACTAAAAAGGTCAGGTTTAAAGGTTGCAGTGTAAATGAATCTGATTCTGTAGGAGTAGAGAAGAAATAAAAGTAATAGCAGCTCAGGCTCCTTTGCACCCATTTGCATTCGCCTCTCTTAAGCTCAGTGAAGCTGGGTTTTAATGAACCATGATCTCTGATTTTAAAACACTAATGTAAACTCTTCCAGGTTTGATTAGCAGAGCCAGCAAGGTATTAATTTTTAAATGGGATGTTCTGTGTGAGGAAGATTTCTGCCAAAGCGTATGTTGAAGTCCTACTTAAGATGGAAATCTAAACAAGGTGCCAAAGGAAAAAAAAAATGAAATAGAATTGTCAGCTAAATTCTACTAGACAAGATTATATAATGAAGACGGTAATATTACATTACAGTGGAGTTCTACTCTAAGAATTAGTAATAAAACACTAAAACATTTATTAGGCTCAATTATGCATATCTGAAACCATTTTGTGGAGCTCTTCATTTAGCCATAGTTTTTAAATGAGTAAGATTGAACAGAGGCATTAACTCCTTGTCCACTTCCCAAGCCTTTATTCCACCATTGCTAAACTGAGGTTTTCTGTGTTTATTCTACAAGTCTCCTCTCAGAGGACAGATTCAGAGTTGAATATGGGCACCTCTCAGTCTGCACAAGGCTTAGACAGCAACAGCAGTGCCAGCATGACACACATGGGTTGTCCTCATGCTTTGTCTCGTGTACTGTTTGTGACAGGCTGTTTGTTCTGAGTCATTGTACAGTTTAAGAAATGGGAAGGCTGTTTAAAACTAATTTGAAATTTAATGGCCACCATGACAGAGATTAACCTAAAGCAACCAGTGTATTCTTGAGCATACAGAGGATCATATTTAGGAAGGGATTCAGTGTTTTGACAGAAGATAAACTTTTCCCCATACCTTGACAATTGCATCTTGCAGTTTAAGTCATAAGTTTGTCCTTGTTTTAATTATGATAAAGAATTTTCTTGTTGGTTCTTTTATGAAGATCACTATGTACAATTAAGTCTAAAAATTCCTTAACAGTTTATAATTTGTAGCCATCTGTCAGTGGCCTGGTTATGCATAATGACTATTTCTGTTCTCAAGCATTAATACATTACTCTGAAGCCTCTTTCTCCTAAGCCATATAAGTCATTATAATTTACCCTACATCCATTATACTTTAATTACCTTATCATCTGTGCAGATTATGGTTCAGTATTAAAAATAAAAGGGAGATTCACAATGTTTGTCAGAAGCAAGTACCCTTTTCACACCTTCACCTGCTGTTTATGTTTGCTTCAAATTAGGCTGAGGTCCATAATTGGAAAAATGAAAGAAATTGTGTGGACTGAAAACCAATTTGGTGCACAGAAACACATGGCACAAAGAATGCTTTCTTGTGAGACATTTTTAGGTTTTGCCTTTTTGTGTACCTGTAATTATTTATACTAATTATAACTAAAATATCTCTCTCTAACATGCACATGAGACTGGCGATTAGACATGACCTCCAAACACAGAAATTTGTAAGAAACAAGTTTGAATTAGAATGCTGCATCCAGGTCTGCGTTTGTCCTGGAGCAAAGGCAGTGCTGTCTCTCCACTGTGCAGCAGCACAGTTTCAATTTAAAGCAAAGGAATTGGCTCTTCTGGTAATGTGCTATCTAGTTACATCATCAGAGGACATGTTTAAAACCCCCTTTCAGTTCAGTTTAAGCCAGATCCTTAGCTGGATAAATTGCCTTGTCTCTGAATCCGACGGCGCTATGTTAACGTACCAGCTGAAGGTCTTGATGCATTATGAACAATTGAAACCATCTGATTACCTAAAATGCAGGGTGGTGGCACCTCTGTGGTATGGAACAGAGACTCTTGTTGGTGGGGAGCCCTTCTCTCTCACTTCTGAATGGCAGACTTCCCTGTTTCCTCATTCCCCTGTTCCCACTCTGTGCTTGGGAAGGCATCTCACCCTGAAGATTTGGCTGTGTCCTAATCTGGTCAGAGTCAAGACCAACAGCATTTTAGTAGAAGGTCCTAGCAAAATTCCTGCCAGGTAATTTTGAATCATGCATAGAAATGCCCTAAAGACCTTAAAGGCCTAGAAATAAAACACACATTTCTGAGACAATGTTAGAATAGGAGGTAATATAAAATCTGTTCATTAATTGGAGGTTTCCAGGGCCAGATATGGAAAAGTCCCTGCACCACATAGGGCAAATACAGCTTTATAAGTTTAGAAAATTAGCATAATTGACAAGAAGTCCTAATTAGAAGCACAAGTAATGAGGTAATTCCCCCCATTGGTTCCACCTCTTCTGGACCCCTCTCCCCTCTTTCTTGCTACTACCTGTACTAGCTGTTCTTTGTTTATGAAAGTATCTCGAGAAGCTGGTTTTAACCTTGGCTCCCAGTGGAGGCAAGGTAGGAGAGGAGCCTTTGGAATGTGTTTTGTCTTTCTGCCTGTCAGGGTAGGAAAAGTACTGGAGTCAGCTAGGAACTATATAACTATACAAAAGTAGTCTACAGCACTACTGTATGTAGTGTATAAAGGAAAATAAAAGTGTATAAGGGAAATATAAAAGAAAAAAAAATCATTTTGGCATCACTGCTGAGAAACAAAGAAGGATATGAAGGAGGATTTTCTTTATTACTTTATTTAGGAAACTAAGTCATTGAAAGTAACTACGGTAACATAGTTAATTTTTTTTTCCTTTGGGCAGTAGCAGACCATGCCAAAATTATGGTGTGTTATTCAGGGTAATGCTCTATTTGTGTGGCCTCATCAGAAGTTTTCACTCAGCTTTAGTTGATGGGGTACAGATGCAAAAGTAATGTGGTAATGCCAAGAAGTTAAATTACTCTTTTCCCTGCAAGAAATGGAAACAGCCTTTGACCTTCCAAGTCCTACACTTGAGGGGATGGATGGGTGTTAATTTTAAAATCTTGGCTGTTCTACATGCTGTTCACTTCATGCTATGACAGTAACTGTTTTAAAGTACATGCCCACTGTTTCATTGCTCACCACATTGTTGCATCTTTACCATTCTAGTCCTGTATGTTTTGAAAGTTATTTTTCTGTCACATGAGTTCTTGTGGATTGTATGTGCTAGATGTATCTTGATGCAAATGGGAGACAGGAAGGCCACAGTCATATAATTTTAGACAGATCCCTTGTCAAACAAGGACATGTGGCACATTGTCTGTGGCAAAGGACTGAGTCAGGCCTGTGACATGAAGGTATTGGCATCAATTTTGATTGCCAGTAGAATATTTTGGAGAAGAGTAGGATTGCTTGTAGAGTTGTGAAAAATCCTACAGATGTCCATAATGGCATATTGCGGATAACGTTCTTGGCTACAATGCTGTTACTCTCATAAAATAATAGATTTGTAAGTACTTCAAGGTCTGAGGACCATGGATGAAATAATTTGTTTCACTGTAATGACTGGAAAAGCTTCATAGTCAAAGAAATCATACTTGATAGCCTTTACCAGACTACCTAGAATGCTTCATATGATCATGTAAAATTGAGTTTTTCTTGTAAAGTTATATGGTCAGAAGTATCATGTGATAGCCAGTAACTGGAGTTAAGCACTAACTTCAGATCTGCTGTACTGCTAAGTGTCTCAGTTCTTCAGTTACAAAAAAGCACAAATGTATCTTTTAAACTAAAGATTGAAGTTTGTAAATTCTATGGTAATGAGACATAAATATTCTTAAAATCAGGTATTCTCACTCCACTATTCAAGGTAATATATATAGTAACCTGAGGTGCAGCAAAGGCAAATCCAAATTGGCACTGAAAGTGCCAGCTGGGATCTAGAAACCCTGTATCTCTTTTTTTTGCACAATGCACACCCAAGCTGAGACTGCCTGTTGATTTTGACAAAGTGTCAGATGGCTTATTCTGTCTTCAGCTCTTGGTTGGATGTCCATATTTTATTTAAATTGTACCATATACGATGAGAACCTTTTTCTTCCTTGGTACGGGGATCTTTGCATCACCCTTCACAGATGGAAGCAAGTAAAATGTTTTTTTATGTCTATGCATTGAGTAGTGTTAGCCTGACCTGGATTACAAGGGAATATATTTCAATCTTTTTTAAAATGAAGAAAGATTTCATGAAAGATGCTTCTAGTTTTATCCCATCATATATATATCACTTTGATTCATATTATTTTTAAGGTATTAATGAGGTACGACAATATGGGTGATATTGAATATTAAAAAACTTTATATTTTTCCTTGGATTATATGTCTCTGTATTGTATATTGGATCTTGCTGGTACACTTTAGGTGAGGCACCTAACTAAGTGCCAGTTTGAAAGAAAGTAGACTTTAATAAACAGACCTAAAAATGCTGTGAGAGGCTGAGTAATGTACTGAAGAACAAACAGTTGTTGGAATCATAAACATATCATTAATATAAATTACAATATTCCATGATAGTCTTCAAAGACCATTTCCTGAGGACAAATGAATAAAATGAGAAGATATGTTTATGACCAGTTTCTTCGCAAGATTAAAGAAATTAATTATAAAGAATGGAAACATATCGTTTATGAACCTGACTTACACATAGCTCTGTCTCTTCCTACAAAGACAAATAATCACAAAAACCCCTCCACAATCTTCCCTCTCAAAATCTTCACCAGTCTCAAGAATTTGCCTCACCAATGACTTTGTGAGACTGAGTGTCCTAAACACTTTTGAAAACAGTGTGCTGGAGATAATAAAAGAGTGACTCAGTGCTTTGGCACACTCCTGAAAATGTGAACAGTTGGGACCCCAGCTATCAGCAACAGATGGGGAGTGCTCAAGCTTTGAATGTTCAGTAGGAAACCACAGTAACTCTGTAAGCATGCCAAGGAAAACATCAAGTTGTAAGACACAATTATTAGATTAGTGGTCTTCTAGGCTCTTTAATCCTTAAACTTGTTATTCAGCGCTTTCCTTCATGTCAACCTGATGATTGGACCTTTGTGAACTTTTCTTATGAAAAGCAGTGGCAAAACCAGAATGAGAAGTACCTCTCAATTTCCTACATCCTTTAAGAATATCAACTTATGTTGTCTTGTTTGGAGATTGGCTGAGAACCTTTCATGTGGAAGTTGCAAAGTGTATGGACAGTTTATTATTGACAATATTAAAATCATTTTACACTGCTGGCAATACTTTTCTTATAGCACTGTTTATGAAAGTCCCTAGCAGTTTTCTTTATAATTTGCCCATGTCTATCAAGGTGTGTGCTGAACATCCCAGCTCTCTATTAGGCCACAAGAGTGGGCAACAATGTGGAAAAAAATGCAGTGATTTTGATGTTCTACTGACATTCAGCTTTCTATCACCATGCCAACCTAAGAGACTAAATACTGAGGCTGTTACCAGGGATGATGGAGGCACATTTGACAGCCAGGCAGGTAGGGGCCATGCTGTGCTCATGCTACCGATTTGGATAAAGCATTGGCCAGGGAGGAGAGGCTGAGGTGACACTTCTGACACCTTTGGACAAGACTTGTGATTTGATGTTGCATGTGGCTGCAATACAGAATACTTATTTTCTCTTGGATAATCATTTTGCAGCACCCAGGGTAGGATTTTATGGGCACTATTCTGTTTTCTGTGCACAGACCTTGCCCCTGAGACATCAACCATTGAACCAACCATTTCAAGGCTGGAGGTTGGAGGTGTAACTACAAGTTTAACTTTTTCAAAACATAAGCAGCTGTGACAGGTGCAGCTCATCCATGAAGTAGAGCCACGCAGTGCTGCTTATTACAAGGCTACCCAAACTGTTTGGTGGTATCCAGATGACTGCAAGATAGCAGTTTTCACTATCAGAACATACACTGTGTGTGAGTAGTCAACTGGAGATAAAAAAGGCAGGATTCCACTCAGATTACTGGAAACCTAATCAATACAGCTAAGAAAATTTAAAATGCAATTTATCTAACCAAATTGAGATGTCCAAGTGATTTGAACTAATCCTGAGTCACCACTGACTCTACTGGCTAGATCTCCCTTGACCACAGCAGAAACTTGGACCCCTTGTGTACCTGTGGACACTTGTGTACACATGTGAAGGTAGGTGCTTTAGTCTGATGTCTAATCACACTTCACCTTTCTGGGTCATGTACTGGTAGAGTACAGAGAGTAGAATGGAGATTACCCATTACCTTAAAAATAAAGGCTTGTAAGATAGAACTATTTTTCCTAAGCTTAATTTTCAGTTTCAGATTTAGAATATCCTGTGTCCTGTGAAATTCCATATGTTTTGCAAAGACATGCCCTTTAGTGGGCACTGTAAGAAGACCAAGCAAAAGTAGTATTTCTGATTAGTTGTTTAACTCTGTTTATATATTTTAACTTAAATCTGAAAATTGTGAATTTAAGCTTAACTATATAGAGCAAGTAATCATTCATCTCAACCTCTGAAATTAACAGCAAATAAGCCTGCATTTGAGAAGCAGATATATGTGTATAGCTAAGTCTATATCTTTATATAATTAAGCATAGCTTCCTAATAACTAATCACTGGGGTTTTTTTTTCCAAGTGGTATTTTGGAAAAATATATTAGACTGACTTGTCACAATATAAAGAACAATAACTTCTCTATGAGTCTCATCGATTTGTTGGTTAAGTCCTCCAATTGTCAGGAATCTGTATGGACTCAGCTCCAAAATCTACCATAACAAACTGTGGTGAGCAGTCTAGAGATTGTGTTCCCTTGTGATGGGCAGAGGGAGCACTACAAGCTGTGTCTGCCTCCCTGGCAGCTTGGTCCCTCCCTGCAGAGACATGCGCAGAGAGAGGAAATAGTTTTTCCCTTGAAGAGCATGTGATAAATAGTCATGACAGCAGTCAAAGGAAGGAAGGTATTTTTAACTTTTGCTCAGGCACACAGCTTGAGCAATCTTGTGCTAGATAATGGAGAAAATCTGTGGTGGAATGGGAAAATGACTTTTGATACCCTGAGTCACAGCTCAAGGCCTTGCCAAGAACATGCTTTCCCTTCAGGGAAAGTTTCCTTTTTTCCATAAGAATACTTGTCCTGTAAAAGTAGGATGATGTCAGTTCCCTGTTGCTTTTTAATATTCCTGCTATTATGCTACTGCTGGTCAGACAAAGAATATCAAATAAATAAAACCACCTCCACATGTCAGTAATGTACTCTTTTATTAATCATCCTGAAGGTAATTATTTCAAATGAAATCTGAGGTGGTGCATTTTTCTAGCTTTTTAAGTGTGGGGAAAAAAATCCAGCATAGAAAATAAGTTAAGGATAAAAATGATCTGAAATCTATGTATTCCACAAGGAATGAGAAAAATAAGCAAGAACCTTGCCAGTCTGTTAATGAGGTTGTGGGAGGTAAAAAATATCAATAAAAAGTCCAAAAGAGCTTATCTAAGCAATGATCTAATGAGCTCCTATTTCATAACATGGGATTTTTTCTTTTAAAGGGACATAGTCAAATAAATAATCTTAGGCACAATCTTGTTTTGAGGTCATTCTGATTTTGTGGAAATGTCCCCAGTTATGCAAGCAGTTATTTTGTTCCTAAAATATTTCACTTTAGGAGAAATTTGATAAGATAGTAACAGCTTATAGGCTGTTATGTCCTTATTTCCCCCCAGTTTTTGTGCAGGAGCCAAGAAGTCTTTCCATATGCTTCCCCCCCTCCTCCACCCAATTAATCTTAATAATTTCCTTATGATGAAACCAAATCAATTGCTTGTAATCAACTGGGAATTAAATGCAACTCAATTTTTAGTAATTTAAGTGGGTCACAGATCTTTTTCTGAAGTTTGACCAATAAAGAGAGGGGTGTTTCATCCAGATCCAGTTAGGTCCTCAAACTTCCTTGTTTCAGACTATAATGATAAGATTGGTGATTATACTTGGATTTTCCTTTGTTTAAGGATTGCTACTGTGAAATCTACCTAGTGCCTTGAGCTGAAGTTCCACTTCTTTTCCCTAATCCTTTCCCTATCTTTACTTTTCCCTCTCCCTCTCTTCCTCTCTCCTTCCCTTTCTTTTCTTCCTCACCCTCTTTTGTTTAGTCAGTGCTTCCAAAGACCAGAATCCTATTTTATAACAAAGGGAGGGGGACAAAAAAAAATATAGAGAATATGTAATTTCCATTTCAGTTCTGGCCCCTACTGGATAAACAGGTATGATTATTCCTGAAATCAGCTGCCAGTAGGTCCATATGCAGCTCTGTCTGCTTCCATCATCACTGCCTCAGGAAAATCAGTGAGGTGCTGCTTGCACACTGCCCAGTCCACAGAGTATAAATGAACAGCAAAAATTGCTCAGCCTCTCTTGGGGAAGGTCAGCCCCATGTTGAAAAGGAAGGAAGCAAGGAAGAACTTATTCTTGTGTTACCAGAAGTGAGAAGTTTCTGGAAAGGAAGTAAGAAGCAAGAGCCTGGTAGGAGCTCTGTTGTAGTTGACGGAGGAGTAGTGCAAATGCAGTTACCAGATTTGTGGCAAGGCAGAATGGAAGGGGTCTGACCTGAACCTTACCTGGTCTCAGTAACATCTATAACCTGTGAGCCCAAAGGTACTCCCAGAGGTGCTCCCAGAGGTGCTCAGAGTCCAGAGGGATGGCTGAGACATGCTGTGAGTGAGAACATGAGTCCTGTTTACATGAGAGGATGTAATGCACATGGTTGGTGCCCTGTTCTTTCTTAACTGAGAAGTTGACCCAGAGAGGCAAATGGGAGATGCAGATGGTTGCCTTGAGCTACCCAAACTGATCAGCAGAAACCTGCAGAGCTTTTCTGGCACAAATATACAGAACATACCAACTTGCAAGTGGTGGCAAATCAATAGGAATCCTATCACTGTCATTCATGTGTGAAATCTTAAATTTCATGGTACCTTAAATCACAGTTATGTGTCACATTAACCTACCTTTGAGAAAGTTTCAATGAGTAAGAGGTGTCTTTAAATGGAAAAATCTATCTTATAGTTGGTCAGCTATTAATCTGAACAGACTTTAAGTCTTTCAGACTTGTTGATTCATATATCAAAAGCAGGGCTGCAATGTAAAGGTTTATGGCTAAAGGCAAGGTAGGTTAATTACTAACCAATGAGCTGAATCCTAAGTACTCTGCAATGTGATTTAAGATTTAAGTTTTATATAATGGTGATTAATTAATGCACAGTGTGGATTAAGACCAGGTAAAAGAGGGAAAAATGCTGGTTGAACAATAAAGATGATAATTTACTGTGGTTATATAGAAACATTCTGTTCTGTTTTTCCTAAGTGCCCAATAAGTCCCTGAGAACCAGGGACTTTTTGTAAGTAAACATACCATTATTTCTACTGCCATTTGATGCATATGGCATATTTTCCAAGGTGTTTCAAGATAAGTCTCAGCCTATAAATATGAACTGTCTTCCTCATCCAGCTCTTAATTATAACAAATTTCTAACTGTAGCCTGTTAACTTATATATGTGTCTTTGGATTTCAAGGTCTTTCTTACAGAAGTATGTTCCATTTGCCCCAGATTCTGCCCAATGATCTCTAGATAAAATTAAGTGTATTCTTAGTGGAAATAAATTCTCATTTTCAGACCAAGAACCGGTTTTACTGCTGGTAATGTCTTTCAAATAACTTTGTTTTACTCCATGAGTTTTCAACCAAAATGTCCTTCCTCTGCTCAGATGAGGCTATGGGAAATATAAAGTGGTTGTAAACTCTGATGTTTAGCATTCGATTTTACCAGACTAATTGATTCATGATATAAATTCCCTTCCCTTCCCTTCCCTTCCCTTCCCTTCCCTTCCCTTCCCTTCCCTTCTGTAGGTCGGAAAAGAAGCAAAGCAGGAGCAAGGAGAGGGAAGCCACCCCAGCCTGCAGAGACAATAGATCATGTTTTGTGATGTTGTGCTGCAGCCTTCTTGTGTTAGCAGAGGAGGAACTGACCCTTAAAGACTGTATTTTCTATTGAAATAATTTTAAAATTACCCCCTGTTCGTCAACAACACTTTATAAGTACCATGTTTGTTCCTGTTATTCTACTTTTAAATATCCTTGGGGTTTTTTTGAAAACAAATGCTGACTCTAACCTGGATTCCTTATCTTGACAGCATCTGCATCAGACCACTGGCTATTGTGAGGCCAGGCTAGTGGAACTGTAGGAACAGCACAATCAGAGGTCATTAACCCAGCAGAAAAATAATTTGCCTCATTGGCTACGGGTGAGAATAAATTTGTGAGATAGTGAGCACAGATTGTCCCTTGTGAGTGGCTGAAGTCACCCATTTCTAAAGAATTGCCAGCAGGTTGGAGGCAGTCATTAAAAAAGTGATTGATTGACACAGCTTTAATTTATAGAAACAGCAAATTATCATTTCAGTGTATGCCATAAGGAAGGTATTTTCTAGCACAGCTTTGGATTCAATGCCTACGTTGTGATTTTTTTATTCTTATGAAGGCAATATCCATAAACATTGATGGAACTTATCTGGTGATTTGAAAGCAATAACTGCAATCTTGGGTGAAAATTTGCAGCTTTTAGTGCAGCTGAAATCTTGAGTAGCCATCAATAAATCAATGCAAAAAAGGCCCTAAATTGCTGTACGTATCTATAACTATTTCTTTCTGACTGCAGTCTAATCTATATTGAGACTATAAATAATGGCTTTTATGCTTTATGTGAGAACCTCTCTTTTCTGAATTCAAGAAATATGATATACAAATACAAGTTAGATGAAGTAAGGCTGTAACTCACACTCTATGCAGGGTTGCTTTATATTGAACAGTCATTGAATTCCTGGTCATTTAAATTCAAAGTGAATAAAGATGGAGTGCACACCATTTTCCTAGGGATGCCATTCCCCAGCCAAATAGATGTCAGTGTCAGAGATATTGGCTGATTCCTTGATTTTTTGCTACCTAATTGGATTCCATTTCTCCTAATTATACAGACTTTTACTATTCTAAAGGATTAATCTTCTTTTAAGGAATGTGTATGGGCATTATTAGCATTTTTTAAAAATAAGTTACTTTGTGCCAGGTTGAAGGGGTTGTTCTGCTCAGTCTATAAAGATTGACTAATTAAAAATGTCATGCCAAATATCTGCAATATTTAAGGAAGGAATTCACAGTGTTAGGAATTCACAGCAGTAGAATGTCTCACAAACTTCAGAAAAGAAAAAAATATAAATTCCAGATTATTAAAGAACTTTGCCCTGTCACTCTTAACTGCCCTTAACCTCATTTTCAGTCCTCAGTGTTTCAGAGCTGAAATCCTATGCAGTTTTGTCTGGGAACTACTTGATTTCTGTGTTTAGAGCAGGCTCAGGAGGCCCACATAGGGGACCCTTTTCCTATCTTTTTGTCAATTCACAGCCCATGATGTCTCCTGAAACCCACTGCTTTTTTCTTATGACATGTTGGTTTGTCTTGAATATTAATTTTCTTATTAGAGGTTGCATTCAGCATAGCTGGTGGAGTGTGTGTCTGGGGAGGGCATGGTTAGTTCCACATGGCTTGGCCACAGCTTGAAACACCACACAGTGCCCCAAAACTGCAGCCAGATGGAGCAGTGTGATCTTCAGATGTGTCCAAGAAAGGGTGGGAGCTGACAGAGGCAAGAGATATCTGTTCATTCACCTGAGGAGCTGCATGAGGACACATCTGAGCAGACACAGAAGGAGAGGTGCAGAAGGGGGCACCTGTGGGGGCACAGCTGGAAAGGCACACTCTTTGGAAAGGAGTGCTCTGTGATGAGCAAGGGTGGCTCTGAGGGAACTGGGGCTGTGGGTGGCCCATGCCATGGTCCAGTCATGGGTGACCTCTGGATGAGCAGAGGGGCAGTCAGAAGACAACGAGTAAGAAGAAAGGAGGGGCACAGAGAAGTCATTACATCCAGACTTTAAGCTCCTGCTCCATCTACCCCCTCAACCCTGGGCTTAGGAGGGCCAGAGTGCAAACATACTGAAAATAAGGGAGCAGGGATTAATAAGGGTGGAGGAGTACACTGTCTTTTATTTATTCATCTACATCTCTGAATCACTAGATAAAAGTTTATGTACATCGCCTCTAAAGTAAACTAGGTACAATTTTGTGAGCTGAGATTGTTTCCCTGTTTTGGTAAGACCCAGCAGTGCAGGGGCTCAGCCTTGTCATGGCCTGGGCTGGGTGTTGCTGGTTTAAACTCTGAGCTGGTGCTGGTGGCTGCTGTCCCCCTGCTCCAGCTTCAGCTCTGGGTGGCCCCTCCCCAGTCACTGCCTGGCAAACCATTGCCCTTTGTGTGGGGGGTGCTGGGGGACCTGGGGGCCAATGCCCAGAGGCAGCTGGAGGTCTGGGAGCAGGAAAACAAGCAAACCCAGGAGTAGGGGGGAAAAAACCCACCACAAGCATCATGCTCCTCCCACTGCGGATGGCAGAGTGCTGGTGGTTGGTCATAATGTCTCCTGCCTCTGCTGCTCAAGGGGCAGGAAGCTGTCAGGCTGCATCCACCAAACTATGTTGAAAGTACAAGCACGATACCCATCCAGGAAAAGGGGTCTGTATTTGTAGGCTTTCCTGTATAATGATTTCAGAAGTATTAAATGGGCATTTTTAAAGTCAATTTGGACAATAAGTGTTGGTATTTCTGAAACGGGGCTAATGGTAACTGCTATGTTTTTGACTGTTAAAGCACTCACCAACTTATCAGTACATTTTTAACTCCTCAGATATAGTCCTTTTCCTTTCACTCTTTAAATTTTTGAGAATAGCGAAGGAGGGCGGATTATAGGCAGACTTCCTGCTAGCATATTTTTCAGATGGGGCTCTGAGGAACAGAGGTCTTCTTTTTCAGCCCTCGTGTCTCCTGCAGGTCCGGGCTTTAGTGGCAGGATTGTCCTTTGTCACTTTGTTTCATGGGACCATGTCCAGAGAGTGCAGTGACACTTCTTTAAACTGCCAATAAAAGGATGTCCCCATGGAAATGCAGGACTGGAAATGACCTCACAGAATTATCCAACATAAACCTCTCTTCTCAGGCAGCAAAAAGATTCATTCAGAGATGAATATCAGAGGCATCAGAAGCTTTGAAAGTCAGCATTTCTACAACTTAGCTATGTGGCATTTCATTCTCTGTGTCCATTAAAGAGTTTATCGTAACAGGATACTTTTTGCCTTTGAAATTTATTTTTTAATATATTTTAATATATTTGTCCAGGTTTTCTGGACTGTGGGCAGCTCTGACAAAGCAGTAGTGCACTAGCTGCAGTACAGATCAGTTGCCAAATTCCAAACAACTTGAAAATGTCAGCACATTGAACAATGGGACAATGGATTCACAGTTCACTACTGCTGCCAAAACAAAAATGCATTTAGCTACACTCTAGTTTACCAATGCAGGTTTCTAATTTACCTGTGGAGATTTCAAACCTAGAATCCACTGACCATCTCTGCCTCTCCAGCTTGGTTCCCTACCTGGCCTGCTCCTCAGATGAGTATTTAAATTGAGATCCTACCCATATATTTCTCACTGCCCCTGTTTCCTTTTATCACATTTCCCATTTCCCTTTCTTTCATTCACTTAAGCCTCTCTCTGATTTCTATAGCCGCACCTTCCTTCTCTCCCTGCCCTTGCAGCTAAGCCTGAAGTGCCATGTCTCACACCTACTGCTTTTGGTGCCTGAGCTGCTGCTGCTGAGCCTTGCTTTGGAGTGGCCCATGTAGCACTGCTGTTTGTATTTAGGCTGTGGGAACAATCGATCTAGGTAATATTTCTTCAGCCTTCTTAGAGGAATGTGTCTCAAGACAGTTTCTAAGTCCTTGCTAAAGCAAGATACATTATATCTACTGCTTCCCTTTAATCCATTATGCCAATTATATTGGCAGACAAGGATATCAGATAGGTTTGAAATCATCAGTTCTTAAGACACTCAAGTGAGCTGTCTTTTATCATCTAACTGTCTTCTGCTGCTTTTGAATTGATTGTTTAAGAGTTTGTCCTAGAATCTTTCTGGGAACTGTAGTCAAGTGCTCTGTAATTCTCTGGATCCTTCCCTTACCCCCTCTGCCCACACACCCCACACCTTCCCATTTTCAAAGATTCCCATTTCTAGTCCTTTGGGACTTCTGTGGTTAAAACTAGGTATACTTCTGAAAATGTTCTTAAACCCAAAGGGATGAAAATGCTTTGTCTAATTCCTTTTGCCTAGTGCTTGTGGGGAATATCATAAGACCCTGCTGAACTGAATATATTTACTAAATATTGAACCTCTTTTTTTGGCTTACTTTCCTGCTGGTCATTAAAGTTAATTTTGTTAAGCCTCAACAAACAAATTTCAGGAGGAGTGAAGTCCAGAATATAAACATTTTCTGCATCACTTGTTATTGTTCTTTTTTCCTGGTCCTTTAACTTTTTTAGAGCAAGGGAATTCCTTTAATATTTGTTGAAATGTGTTTTCCTCATAGAAGAAATAAATCCCTTTTGACAGACTATAATCTTCTTCATCCTTCCTCCTTCTTACATACTTAAATCCAAACAGAGAAACAGACCCTTAGAGATGCCTAAGACCTTATATTTGAATGAGGCAAGTGTCTAAATGTCTGGATTAAGAGAGATAATTATACTAACATGGTGAAAAAATAGCGTTGAGATTAGAAGCAGCATTGTCTGTTAGGCAAAATCACTGGCTTCCCACCTTTTTAACACTGACTTTGGATCTTCTCTGTGATTAGATTGCTTCCATCTTTGTACCTTTCAAACTAGCATCTGTCATAAGCATAAAATCCATGTACATACTTTGATGAGTTCAGTCATACACCTGGGGGAGGGCTGAAACAGTACCAAAAATAGCCTTTCAAGTGGAGAGCAAAAGCTCCTGGTATGAGTCAGAAAATATTTTTGTAGGAACTACTATTCTTTTAAAATATCAATTTATATTTATATAGCACTTTCCACTGAAAGAACTCCATATTTTTGGAAGTGCTGGCTAACTCTGCTGTGGTGAATCCTAAGAACTGGAAGGGAAACACCTAAAGTTTAGATCAGGATAATCAAGAAAAGAGCATAAATCACTTACCTAATATTACACAGCCTCTGATGGACCAAGGTTAAAAACCAGGTTCCTAGCTTACAATTCTTTGTCTTGCTAACCTTTCCCAAAATAATTAACTGCTTATAGTTAAATTACCTTTTTTGAAATAGAGTTAACTAATTTGATTTCATCACATTAGGAAACTAAATAATAATATTAATAATAATGATAATAAAACCCACCCAAATCTCTTTAGTACCCATCTGTTGTAGCTTCCTTTCAAGGATCTGGTCTACAGAGAAGCTTCACTGGGCATGTAAGATTCCTTTCTTTAATTAGAATATTAATATTCTCACTGTTTCCTTAGCTTCTAAGGCTAATGTTAATTCATCCCCCTCCAGTCACTTGGCAAAGAATGTGACGACAGTATCAGGATGAGGTTCATTATGCAGGGCTTTCCAAGTGACAAAACATAAGGCTGTGTTGTTATACCTGTCAAATTTTTTTTTGTATAACAGTACCCATGCAGACAAACTTCACATTATCTCTGTACCACAGCAGGATTCATTTGCTTTGCTCCTTCACTCCCCTGAGCAATGTTTTCCTGTATTTTGAACTGAAGCGAATTATGTCATGAAAGTGTGTTTAAAATTGTTGCAATACAACGAAAAGTATACCTTTCCTAATAATAACAACAGCAACGACAATAATAAAAGCCCTACCAATAAGCAAGTTGCTTAGCAACATGACTCGTGGCTCTGAAGGGACTGCTGGAGTCCTTGGAATTGACAAGGGATCTGCAGATGAGTGATGGAGCCACCGTAGCCGGCAGCTTTGGGAAGCAGCTGGAAGAAAAGGATGACAAAACCCCAAAATTACTAATAGGAGAGGGTGGAATGAACTTCACAATGAGAGGGATAGGGTAATACAACAAAAGAAAAGAAATAGCAGAATGTAAGGAAAAAAGTGAAGGGAAAAACCAAAATAAAATAAAAAGAATATTAGGACTCCATTCAAGCAATTCCTCTGGCCAGAAAATATGGTTAATGTTCATCCCTAAACAATTACAAGAAATAATTCCATGTGATAAGTGTGAAGTGACATGAGTAGCAAGATTTGGGTATGTGCATTTGCACAACCCAAAGTGCAGTGATCCCTGCACTTGTTCACTCCCTCTTAGTGACCTGTATCCCAGCTCCACTGCTTGGGATAGGAACAGCATAGCAGCAGTACCACAGTGCAGGGACTGTTCCTCCATGCTCTGTAAATTTGGTGTGCTTGAATATTCATACCATTTGAATAAACATGAAAACAGAGGCCATATCAGTCATTGTCAGTTGTGTGCACCTTTTGGATCACAAGTCAGTCATCACATGCTTTAAATTGATACATGGCTACCAGATTTTCAGCTCCAGTTTAGATGTATTCAGCCACCAAGCGTGTCTGAGCCAAGCCAGGTGTGTGTTAGAGGAGGTGTGGGAGTAAAAAGCATGTTTTCATTCCCCAGCATTTGAACTGGCTTGTACTATGTCTCTCACAGGATCCAGTATTCCCTTTCCATAGTCTTTTGCAGTTTATCCTCAGACTTTCTATGTATGAAAGTGTGCACACTGATAACTGTTAATATACTTCACATTTCTTTTAGTACTTCTTACCTGAGGGCTTTCAAAATGCTTTAGAGTTTTAATAAAAAGGAATATGCATTGTGCCCAAATTCTGCTTACTCCAATGTCAATTCATAACTGTGTGTACTTTAATGGTGGGGCCAGATTTACACCACTGCCTCTGAATCCAGGATGTAAGCTGCTGTGCCTGCACCAATAGCTTTGGATGTGCAAGAACACAACTCATAGCAATGGCTTCTCTCTTTTTCTCTGAAAGATTATCACCTCAGGAGTACAATGTGGCAACCCTAACATAAGCAGGGTAGCTTTTCAAAATGCCCTAACAATCTTCTGGGGAACGATCAAAAAAAAAAGTACGATGGGTTGTATGACTTCAAGAAGTGTACAAATTATGTATTTGATTAGTTACAACAATCCATTTTGTACTACAAGGCAGAGACATTTTAAATCACATTTTTTATAATTTCTAAAACTGAAATTGATATAGTGTTTTGACATGATTCATTATTTAGGTACTGTTATAAATATAGATTTTTTTTCCTATTTCAGAGAGAATACCAAGTGTCTTTACATTCACATGTTCTTAGTTACTGCATAAATATGTGAAAGTGAAAAAAAAAAAGGGACTTTCCATTCAAAGCCACTAAATACCTCTAGGTCAAAACCATGTTCCATTAGTTATCTCAGTGAGCATGGGACTTAGCCATGCTTTCTACAGAATTTTTTGAAATATGAACAGATATTATTGAATACTTTCCACATTTAATGTAATGAAGACGCATTCAGTACCAGTCTTGAGAAACAGGAAGAGAAGATAATCTTACCAATTATTATGCTGGTTAATCAAACAGATCTGTTAAACAGATCTAAGTTTCCTTTCTCTTTCCTTTCTCTTCTGTGGCATGTTGGGTATAATATTTGAATGTCATAGCTCATTTGTTTCCTCCTCTGAGTATTCTCTCCTGGCAGGCTTTGGTCATGAGGTTTCTGCCTGTGATTAAAGTTTTCAGCTGTGCCTGGATGGCTGGAAGCCTATGGGCTGAGGTCAGCAGGCCTTCTAAAACCATCCTATGTTGGTTTTTTTTGACATCCTATGTCACTTTTGCTGTGTGTGGTAATACAATCTATTTGACATCAGTATTGAGGAATTTCTCATTGATGCAGAGCCCTGTGTATTAAGTGATACATGTTATCAGTGTTGGACCTAATACCAAGTCAAGTTCAGTATCCTGATCCCTGCTTGCCCTTCTTGTTCTGAGCTCAGAGTTTGTAAGGTTATGTCAGCATTGCATAGCAGAACCCGGGGCTGTGGTTCCACAGCTTGCACCAAAGCAGCTAGCAGAGGGTGGAACAGATGTGGTAATAGGGCAGGATGTCCAAGATGACAGATTCAGGACACCAGCAGAGGTGCTTATACTGCATATGCATGGATGCATATGAGCTCTTACAGAGAGACTTCACTGCTTTGCTCAAATGGGCATAGTCTAAACTGTCTCCTGCCAGTCTGGAAAGATCAAATTATTAGAACCCTTACTCAGGTACAAATGAACCCAGTAACCCATCTGTTCTGTGGGTGAAGGTTTCTTAGAGGTTGATTTGAACAAAATCTGTTAGGAACAATGAATCACCTCTGTATCAACTGCTTTAATATGTCAGTTTTCCAGAGAAATTACATGGCATGTATATTTTTCTCAACAAAACAACTTCCAAAATCTGGCAGTCTGGGAATCTGTGTTTCCTGTCTCCCTCTTCAGAAAAATCAAGGGAGTAGAAGCTTCAGCCTTGACCAATGTTACTTTTGTCACTCTGTGTACTGGTGGCAGGTTCTAAATTCTGGGATAGCAGGAATGGGATAGGCACTTGTGTGGCACCAATGACTGCTGCTTGCAGGCAGCTTGGCTGGGTCAAGCCTGGCTGGTTCCTGCTTGTGTATGCAGCTTCTGGGGTTGGTTTCACTACTGGTATCATTGAGATTGATGATGTATTGTGGGATAACTTCTGTTCCCTTACTTAAAAACAGCTTGTGTGACATAATGTCTATGGTCATTTTACCTAGCACTTAACCACTTTTTAAAGGGTGGCAGCTGTCATTTCATGCTAGCTAAAATGGTTTATTTCAGAGTTTACTGCATTTCTGGTCAGATTTGAAGAGATAAAGGAATAGAATGTCCTTCCTTTTTCTGGTCCTCTGTTTTCATTCCCCTTGCTATGCCAATTTGAGCGCCGAATACAGTGCCCTTCTCTTCAAATGCCAGTCTAAATCTGCTGCAGCCTAGGGTTGCTACATGTGTTGGTCTGACACTCACTACCTCTTCGGGCTGTGTCAGTGCCAAGAACTGTCATCTCTGCCTGTTGCATACACTGTGTTTGTTTCTCAAAAGTCTTTAAGATAAATAAATGAAAGAATTTATGTAGTTTTTTGTTTTTTTTTTTTAATTTGGTTGTTGGTTTTTTTTTTTTAACTCAGCTGTCACCTCCTTGTTAGAAATGTTCTGTTCTTGGTCTTGAGGGAGCTCTTAAAACCAGATATGGTGGGTGGCCCAGATGGTGCCTCAGCTGAAAAGGAGGTCTTGAATAGAGTGGAATATAATACTCAGCAGTGTACAGACCACTGCTGCGTCTCTCAGGCGTTAAAGGGTACAGTGTATTAG
The DNA here is from genome assembly GCA_013400215.1 of Cisticola juncidis. NCBI lineage: Eukaryota > Metazoa > Chordata > Aves > Passeriformes > Cisticolidae > Cisticola > Cisticola juncidis. The sequence goes on along the minus strand of VXBR01001544.1, from coordinate 462,215 downwards.
CCACCTCAGAACCAATTAATAAATGAACAGAATTGCTGAGGAGAGGGCAGAGAGTGCATAATTGGCATCAACTGTGTTATCAGGACATGCTTCAGATAGCAGTTTTCAAAAGACATATGAGAAAATGACCTACTTAAAAAAGACTTGAGAAAAAAATCCAAAACCAAGCTTGTGCCCGTTTCTGGTGGTTATTCAAGTGGAAATTTAAAGATCCCTCAGTGGTTTCTGAACAGAAAGAAAAGACAGCTTTTCTGGCCTGTACTCCATCAGCCAATAAAAGTGACTTTTAACTTAAAAACTTCATGTGAGTTACTGCCAGACCTCCAGTAGCTATTGCAGTTGCCAAAAGAGGCATTTACAATGCTGGTATTTTACTTATCCCTGTGAATCCCCCTGAGATGAAGACAGCACTCCACATAACCCTAGTCTTTATTGGAAAATACATTTATAGATACATAGTTTTATGTAGTAATTCTGTTTTGTCCCCACTGTGATACTCACCCTCACCTTGTCATATCAGTCTCCTGTAGGAGAAGATAGAGATGTTTCTCTGCTGCCTTCTGTACTCAGAGAAATGTTGTATCTATTACCAGAGCTTCTGATAACCCAAAAGCCAAACTGAAAGGAATTCTTCTATCCAAGAAATGACAGTGATATCCCAATAGCTTCAAATAGTTGAACTGAATTTCTCATGAAATATAACTCTTATTTTTTTTTCAGTCCATCCATTTCCTAGGCTTTCTCAGCTACCTAAGATAAAGTACCATTTACCAAAAAATCTGATAAGAATTCTTTAATACATTGTGAACCGGTAGATTAGGGTTTTCCACTCTGGGTTAAAAGTGGAAAGATGCAATTAAATGCTCTTGTATTTTTACATTACTTTCAGATTATACTGGATAACATTTTCATTAGCCAGTGTACAACTATCATAATACTTACACGGGAGCACATGTGAGCAGAGCAAGTACAGCTCTGTGCACCTTTCACCCCTCTAACTGTCAATTTGCTGATGAAAGCATCTGCAGTGAAAATGAGGAGGATATTTTAATATGTCAGTGAACCTGAAAGAAAACTTAGCTATGTAGTCTGTAATTTTTACCATTTTCATTTGAAAGTTAATGATGTCAAGGACTGAAAACTCTCAGGTTTTTAAGTGTTTCTTTATTCCCAATTTTATGTGGCAGATAACACTTGATGCAGTTTCCAAAGGAGCTGCTTACAGAGCTGGTATCTGGTATATGAAAATCCTGTGGGCTGGTTTATGATGAAAGCTGCATTGTCAGCTGCGGGCAGCATTCCTGACTGGACTTCCAGAGTCTGCACCCTGTACTTGCAGCACTCAGCACAACCAGAAACCCCTCTAGCCTTGCATCGTGTCAGCTGTCATCAGCTGGGACATGGACACTGGGGAAAGCTGGGGGCTGAGCTTGGAGGTGACAGTGAAAACTGAGACTGAGCTGTGAGACTGGACTGGGAAACCTGGTGGACCTGGAGTAAGAAGGAGAAATGTGAGGAAAAATGTTACTTCAGGTGGAAGCTGCTTGTGAAGGAAGAGCTAATTGGCTTCTCCTACATTGTGGAACAAGCTGGTAGCAAGGCTATCTGGCTCACAAGAAACTATGCCAGAGACAGTTCTAACAATTTATGGATATGAAGTATGGATGGACTCTTAGGATCAATGCCTATTACATTTACTAGTACAGACAAAATCTGAAATTATGCTAACTGGCTACTGTAATCCGTTGTCCACTTCAGGCTGCATGTTTTTTGCATTACATAATAGTTTTCCTCTTGAGTTATATGACAGAAAAGGCTTCATAAAGAAAGATTAAAAAATGTTAGAAGAGTATTTTCGAGGCTGCAAAATCAACCTTTCAAAAATTTGGAAATATACCTCTGATGGATATTGTCCTGCTTATTGTCCTGTCACCCTAGGACAGATATACACTAAGATAGCCTTCAACCACATAAATGCACACTGTTTTTCCCAGGACATTTTCCTGGGAAAGTCCTGGGAAGGACATTTTCCATACAACAGATATCTTGTTTTTTTAATCATGATATCTTTTAGTAAAGATCTTCTATTACACACCAGGTACATCAGGCTGACCATCATGAAAACCATCTGAGGATGTTATTTTGTAACTTGTGTAGGGAAAATTATGGAAAATCGAACAGAGGAAGAGGTTATATATTAAGGGAAGAAAGATCAATCAGAGTTATACTGAGTATATTCATAAGGATGTGGTAGGCACTGCTGTAGTCAGTGTGGCTTTCAGCTGGGTCAGACATTAGGTGGAAGCAGCAAGCCCAGCTGGGTGTAGGAGTGTTCACTGGACAGTAAACCCAACATAGCTGTGGTTTGGTATCAGCACGGGCTTACAAGGACACTGAGAATGTGGGGGTGGCTGTAGCTGTCCCTGTAGAAACATTCACAATGCTCTGGGGGAAGCTGCCAGCGTGGGCTTGTCAATTCAGCAGCACAGCCATGCTCTGCTTGTGCTCCCCTTTGTTTTTCCCTCTGTCTTAGTTTGAAAGACAGAGGTGTCTGCTAGGGAAGGCAAAAGTCTCCCTTGGAATGGAGAATGTAAACCCTTTCATTCTGAATGATTCTAATTTTGAAATTAAGGAACTCTTAGGCAAGGATATGAGGGGTAGGAGTAATAGTTTTTTACTAGTATGTGTAACAAGGCAAACCAAACAACTACTACAGGATTAACAACAAAACAGGACCAGGAACCTTGTGACGGCCTTCTTGCCGAGACAAGAAGGGATGGAGGAGAGGCTTTGCTTCACAAAACCCTGGGGCAGATGATCCTGGTGCCCCTGCAGGACTCTGAAGAGCACCAAGCTGGAACAGCAGGAATCAGCAGCAATCCCGGGCTGGTGGGTGAGATGTACCAGAAGCTGGTGGCAGCTGGAGCCCGGAATGTCCCGGCAGGGCAGGAGGTGCGGGACTACAGCGCAGCAAAGACCCAGGGCAGTGCCGGAGAAGTGGCAGGGATGGGACAATGGCAGCCTGGCTCCAGCAGGGCAGGAAAAGGCAAGCTCGGGATTCCTAGGCACACGAGCAGATGGTGGTAGGTCTCTAGGACTGGACTTTGGTGACAGTGAATTCTCCCCACAGCAATCAACAACTTGGCTATCCTCCTTTGGATGCTGGGCCTGAGAACCCAGCTGTCCCCAGCCCTGTCCCTTAGCTGCCCCCAAAACTTGCAGTATCTCGCCCGGAGAGAAACTCCCAGAGACCAAAGGAGGTGTAGCCAGGTGCAACACTCCTCTCCTCTGACCACTTTCTTTTGCTTTTTGCTTAAGTACCTATAGGTACACAGTAGTTAGTTTCCTAGCAACTTACGGGAACAAGTTCTGTAAGTAAAAAAGAAACAAATCTAACCCCCAACACCCTCCTTATTGCTAGGGTGCTAATAAAATGGAGTTGTGTGGCCTGCAAAGAGTCAGGCTGTCTTGCCTTAGTCTACTATGAAGAAGTTATAGCTGACAAAGAGGTTTTTATTTCTACATTATTTTTATTTTGTGAATGTTACTATTATTCTGTATTTCTTATGCTATGAACATATTTTATTATTATTCACAGAATCACAGAATCAACTAGGCTGCAAAAGACCTTTGAGATCATCGAGTCTTACCTATGGCTGAACATCAACTTGTCAATTAGACCATGGCACTGGGTGCCACATCCAGTCTATCCTTAAACACCTCCACGGATGGTGACCTGACCTCTTCCCTGGGTACATCCTTCCAATGCCCAATCAGTTATCTTTTCTGTGAAGAACTTCTTCTTTATGTCTAAACTAAACTTCTCCCTTGGCAGTTTAAGACTGTGTCCTCTTGTCCTATCACTGGTGAGAGAATAGACTGACCCCCACCTGGCTGCAGCCTCCTTTCAGTTGTAGAGAGGGATGAGATCTACTGAGTCTCTTTTTTTCCAGGCTGAGCAATCCCACCTCCCTCAGATACTACTCATAAGACTTATATTCCAAACCCTTCACCAGCCTTGTTGCTCTTCTCTGGACACACTCCAGCATCTCAACATCCTTCTTAAACTGAGAGGCCCAGACCTGGATGCAGCACTTAAGGAGTGACCTTGCCAGGGCTGGGAAGATTCCCTGCCCTGATCCTGCTGGCCACACTATTGCTGATACAGGCCAGGATGCCATTTGCCTTCTTGGCCACTGGGCACACTCTGGCTCATGTCCAGTTGGCTGTCCATCAGTACCCCCACGTTCCTTTCTGCCTGGCCACTGTCCAGTCCTGTGGTACTGCAGGGGTTTGGCCAAAGTGCAGGACCTGACTCTTGGTCCTGCTGAACCTTTTATCCTTGGATTGGGCCCATCAGTCCAGACTGTCCAGGTCCCTCTGCAGAGCCCTCTACCCTCCAGCAGATGAACACTCTCCCCCAACTTACTGTCATCTGCAAATTTGTTAATGGTAGACTCAATCCCCTCACCCAGATCACCAAAAGATATTAAACAGGATTCGGGACAACAGTCATCCTTGGGGGACACCAACAGTGACTGTCTGCCAAGTTAAAGAAGAGCCTCTATTTCTACTACTTTTCCTCAGGGGGTTCCAAATGACAGTTACTTATGGATGGAAGTACTGTCACCTCCTGTTTCTTGGGCTGTACCAGCATTCAAAGATCATCTAGGAAATGGGCCTTATCCGTGACAGTATGGACATTTGTTCAAATTGCCAGTGGCTAATTCACTGGTACATGCTCTTAAATCTATTGGATTTTGCTCACTCTTTTACCTGCACTCTGGTCTCCAATTTAATTAATCACTGACTAGTCCTAGCAGTATCTTTTACCCTATTAAATTAATCACTTGCTCTTTCTTCAAAGCTCAGCTGGCTTTCTATAGAAATAAAGAGTTACTTAATTTAATCTGAGCCCTTTTACAGTGCTTATCACATTCAATCTCTCCACCAGACTATCTGTGAAGTTGACCTGGCTTCTCAGAAAAGATTTCCTCTTTCCTTGTAAGTGATTTCTTGAGTGATGCCCCATTTTCAAGGAGACAGCATAATTCTCTAATGGCTCTTTAAGAAATTAGCCCTCTTCTTATGGAAGGGTTGAAGAAGTCTGGGCAGCAGCTTCCTTATCTGGCACACTTCCATTCCCTGCAAATGGTAGTTCTCAAGCACTGATTCCACTACTTTGATGACTGCAGTCTTGACCTTTTTATGAACTTTCTTCCATCTCCTGGAAAGTGTGTTTGAAAATTGTTTCAATTTATGGTGCCTTGCTTGACTGTGCAAGGTTTTTTCTGACAAACACAGAGGCCAGTTACGTACAGTGAGGGTCCTTTATTTGTCCTTCAGATTTGCATAAGAGATTGCAGTTTTGAAATAGAAATGGTTTAGAAAGAATATAAGAGCTTAGAATTTTCAGGAACTATGTTTTACTATACTTCTAACAGAATGTGAGAAATGGTCTCTTTTCCTGAAAAGCGTTTAGTCCTTAGCACCCTGTTACCATAACCAGCCTTCAGTAAGAACAGTCCTTTAAACATCATTCTTCTGGAGTCCTTCACAACTCTCCAAAGTTTCCCCAATGGTGGTCCTAAATTGAGGCAAACATTGTTTTTCAGATTGCCAAAACTTTACATGCAAAACTTGCTAACTTTAATAATTCATACTGAGCAGCATTCAACTTAACAATTGCTCTTTTGGCTGAACAAACAACATGTGGTGCTAGCTCAGCTGGAGTAAATTAGTGTAATATTTTTTCAGTCACTAGAGTTACAGCAGTTTAGACCAGTATAAGTTTTTATCACACATCTTTATGTAGAATTTGTTTTAGTTTACCCTGGCATTCTTAACTGTAGTAGATGGCAGCTTCACGGATATAATTAATTCATCCAGATAGCTCCTTTGGGAACGATCCCCTAACTAGTCCCTTTGGAAAGTAGGGAGGTATGGTATTCATTTTACAGATGATCAGTTAAGGAACAAAGTGATGCTTTTTAAAGACATTGATAATTCTAAAATGTCCACTGTCTTGATGCTGTAAAAAATTTGCATCACAGTATTGCAGAACCATAGAAATGTTGCCTGGAAATGACCTCTGTAAACCTTGAGTTTGTATGCCTCCCCAAAACAGAACAGGTTTGCCATAGCCTTGTCACATCAAGTCCTGAAAACCCGCAAGCACAGAGTCCATAACCTCTCCAGACAACAGGAGTCAACACTGAATTGACCTTTCCATGATTTTTTTACCCCCCTACTATTTAATTTGAACTTCCTAAACCACAGCTTGTGGTGGTTGCCAAAATTTGTATCACTTTAGCTCCAGAACTTCTGTAATTGTTTAATGTAGTTGTAGGCAGGTAGTTAAATCCCCTCTTGCCCCCTTTTCTGTTGGATTAAATCGACCTAACTCTTTCTACTTGTCCATGCAGGCCACATGATCTCAACCTTTGATTATCTCAGCTCTGTACTGGACCCTCTCCAGTTTCTTAATATTGGATTTATTTATTATATTTTGCCCTTATGTCTTTAAAAAAAAATTCCAAATACAAAAATACTGACTAATTTTCTCAAAGCCAACCAAGATAACTTTTAGTAATCTTTTCTAAGGAACTTGGGAGCTGAAAGAGATAGATAGGATATTAGAGATATTTTCAAAATTACCCAGACATTCATCAGCTTCTGTAAGTATTGAGAATAACCTTGGCCTGCTTCCTACTGACTCTCAGGTAGACTTTCACTTACTGGCCCCAGTGTACCTGCATATGAAACAAAAAGTGGGTGGATATAGATTAAAATCAAGACAAGGCATTGTTTGTGGAGCAAGGATACCTATAAAGGTTTGTTTGGAATTGTTCACAATGATTGATGACCTGCCATGTATTGGATTCTTATTGAATCCACCAGAGATTCACTTGAATATACTTGCAAGTATTTCTTCAGTCTGGATACTTGTTGGTTTGCACACAGGCTTTTAACATTCTGCATCTTTATCCCTATAAATATTCCCAGAAATAAAACAAAGGTAGTGTGTGATCTTTGGATATTGTTCAATCTCTAGAATGAAGTGACTAAGATTATTAACATTGTTTAATTTATTTATATTGTCATTGTCTCTAGGAGCTGCAATCATTAAGCAGAGGATCTACTTCAATTCCATGCATTGCTTAAATGCAGAACAAAGAAATAATCCCTTGTCCAGCCTATATTCAGCATAGCATAAGGAAACGGGAAGCAGCCGAGTATAAATACAAAAGCAGGAAAATGGCTTTGGTTCAAAGGAAAAGCAGGACTATGGGGGTACCAGAGGATACTATGAATTTCTGTAGGCATCACAGTATTGGAAAAGGTGTGGGATTCTCCTCTGTGACAGAAAAATGGGATTGAAGTAAGGTCTAATAAGAGAGAATAACAGCTTTTCATCACATATGTTGAGCATAAACTGATGGCAGAACACCCATCACAGGACTCCTGTGTGACAGTGTAAGGTTTTAGTAAGGACACAATAAAGAAGATAAAATTATCTTTTATGTTTCCCTGTTGGCTGGTGTAAACAGCTGCTGGAGGTGCAAGTACATCTGCTTGGAAATGTGGATGCTGAGGCTACCTGTGGATAACTGCTGTCTCTGAAAAAGTAAAAAACTGTGGGAGATAGCAAAGAACTAGGTGTGTGAGCAATTAATCTAGGGCAAGTTTTTTACCCTAGGAAAAGGTAGGGGGTAACCTTACCCTAAGAAAAGGGAGCAGTGGGGATAACTACTTTGTAGAATACTGGTTTTATCCCTCTTCTTTAAGCTGTAGCACTACTATAATTTCTCCCCTTTGGTGTGTTTGGCTCTATCAGCTTGACAGCATTTCTCCTTCAACATAGCAGAACCACAGAATCATGGAAATCAAGACTGAGAGAGACCTTCAATATCATCCAGTTCAACCATCAACCCAGCACAACCATAATCACTCCTAAACAAAATCTCCAAGAGCCATATCCAGACAACTCTTGAACACTTCCTGAGGAAATGATTCCACCACCTTCCCTGGCAACTTATTCCAATGCCATATCACTCTTTCAATGAAAATTCTTTTTTTAAATATCAAATCTGAACCTCTCCTGACACAACTTTAGGCCATTCTTTCTCATCCTTTCACTTGAGACAGGGCAGAAGAAACAGATCCCCACCTCATCACAACCCCCTCAGGTAGTTGTAGAAAGGAGTGAAGTTCTCCCCAGAGAATTTTCTGTTTGCCAGGTTAGACACCCCCAGCTCTCTCAGCTCTCCTCATGGACTTGTGCTGCAGACTCTTCACCAGCTTTGTTGGCTTTCTTTGGATTTGCTCCAGCATCTCAATGTCCTTCTTGAAGTGAGGGGCTGGGCATGATCCCCTGGTGGTCCTGCTCGTGTTCTGATGGCACTCAGGATGATCTACTCCATGGCCTTCCATAGGTACTGAGGTCAGGCTGACAGTACTCTGGATCATATTCCCAATCCTTCTTGTAGATGGTGTTACATTCTCTAATTTCCACATTACTGGGATTTCTCTGGTTAACCAGGACTGCTGCTAATTTTTTGAAAGTGGCTTGGCTCTTTTGCCAGCTCGCTCATTACTCTCAGGTGAATCCCATGGGACCTGCAGACCTGTGGGTGTTCAGTTGGATACCAGTTCTCCTGGATTATGGGGCCTTAACTCATCTCCCCATCACTAGCTTCCAGCTTTGGGAGCTGAACAGCCTGAGGGTAACCAGTTTGGGGCTTAAAGACTGAGACAAAGAAGGCATTAAGTGCCTCTCTCTTTTCCTCATCCACTGACACTATGCTACCTCAGCCTGCCTCAGCTGCATACATATTGCAATTCACGTGAGTCCTGCAGCAGGCTGCAGTGCTCTGCAGTGCTGGTGGCATGCAATGGTGGCAGTCACTTTCATCCCTTTTGCTGTTGACTGCTGAGATGGCACCTAGTGTTCAGGAGCTGCAGGGAAGTTTTGACCACCTGGATAAGTTTCTGTCTCATTAACCCCTTCCATTATTTCTCAGCTCTTAACACCAGGAGGTGAGCAACAGGAAAATCACAGGCAAAGCAGCCATTTAATTAACACATTAGTTCACCATCTGCCCCACCTCCCTGACTCATGAGACAAGAGCTCTGCTCTTACTGCTCTCACTCTCCTTACTATAAACTTTAGTAAGAGTTGAGAGATGGGGCATGTTAGGCATGATATGTTAGAGAAAACCAGAGTGGCTTTTGACAGACAATGAATGGCATGAGCAATTATGCTAAAAGTGAGGTCATGTCCTCGTAAGGGGAAGGAAGTGGGAAACCAGAGAACAGGTCTAGTGGAAGAGTGGTGGCTGTACCAGAGGGTAAGAGTTACTCACACTGATTAGTGCCTCTCTCAGACTTATTAAAAAATAATTGTTTCTTTTGATACCAAATAGCAGGGGTTTGGGTTCCAGCTGATTCTGGGTTTGCCTGTATGAAGTATCTTTTTTGATTGAATCACTGTGAGATAATGGAAGCATGTCAATTAATCTAACATGATAAACAAAGAAATGTACAGATGAGGTAAAAAAGGTTTTGTTTCAAATTCTAAACATCATTCTGAAACACTGTGAGGTGTGCCTAGGAAATAAAATACGTCTTCCTTGTCTTGGCAAGCATATATTTATTTTTTCATTTAATGATAAAAATTATTCCAGTGGTAATTAAGTATAACTAAAGAATTTAAGCTACACCTGTGAGTGTGGACCCTGTGCTAGCTACTGTATGGAGGGAGATCCACTTCTTAATATGTTTTCTCTAGGAACACCAATAGCATTTGAATCTCTGAAATGAAGTTTTATCAGAATGTGTACACTAGAGAAAATGTGGTATGGGAAAGAACAGAAATAAATGGGCAGGAGGTAGGAAGACCTTTACCCACAAAAAAACATGGTCAGTTATTTGAGCATTCCCTGGGCACAGTAGTCTTTCAATGACATCCTAAATAACAATCCCCTCTGACTTTTGTTTTGTGTCCTACTCTTTGCTTTTCTTACCATCCTGCTGGCTTTCATTACTTTTGCAAGCCATGTTTTTCCTAAGATTTCACACTTTTCCTGAGTTATAGATGATCTTGAGGTTCTGGCTCAGATGCTCACAAGTAAAACTGAACCTTTTCTTCTCAGAACATTTTGCCTAACCCACAGTCCAGAAACCACTACTGTTAAGCCCAGGCACACCTAATACTCCTTTCTATGCAAAAAGAATGATGTGGAAACGTATTACAAAAATGAAGAAAGAGATACGTCTTGCCATAACTGTGAAATAACATTTATCTGCAAAATCCTTCTAACAATCTTCTTTGCATTACCTCTAAATTTTGTAAACAAATATGGATGGCAAAATTAAAGAACAAACACCTACAGTTAGCTTATATTATTTTGATATATTTTGCATTTAAAAATTACATGAAATGTTTATGGTGATAAAGTCTAAAGCTCTTTGATCTTGAATAAGATGTAGAAGTTCTGAAATAATATGCATATTAATATGTTATTCTTACAGGTCTTGTTGGACTCAAATAACTCCAGAATAAGACAAGCATTAATAGGCAGGTCGAGTCACCAAGGAGACTTTTCTAGCTAAATAGTTAGTGTTTTGAAAGGTTATAGCAGATGAAGTTTTTCTTATTGCGAGACAACTAGTTCTCCAAGGTGCATGACATTTCAAATAACTTTGTGGAACAACAACAAAAAATTCTTATTGGATTTTTCTCAATTGTGTTGCTGAATTTGAGGCAGAACTCTGTGACAGAGCTCTGAAACACACTTACATTTGCTCTTTAACTTTATCTGAAGATCTTAAATTTTTTTCCTGCAGTTTGTCTTCCAGAAATTTCTTTCTAGATGGTCTTTCGTTTTTCCCTTCAATGTTATGCTTCTCACCCAGGCATCTAGCACAAAGCCTTAAGAAGTGTCAGGTTAACATATGGAATCCCTGCTCCAGCTCACCCTTCGGTTCCTAGCCAGGCTCAGGGTCTCCTACTGCTCATACATGACTTGGTAGGGATAATCTTTGCTTGTCTGACCCTGACTATTTTATTCTCATCCTCCAGGCATTTTGTCTGGCGTCTGATGCTATCAGACATGACATTCTTTCAAGTCCCTAGAACCAATGTGCAGTTTTAGATACATTGATCTGTCATTTTGTTTCACCTTGCTTTGTCTAATTTCTTCTTTCTGTGCCTGAAAGCCTCTATTCCTACACTTGGACTTACCTGCTAGAGGCTTCTATTAGCATATCTTAATTTTCTACCTTTAAAAAAACCCAACACTGTGTACTAAAGCTATATATTGCTTATCTGACATGAATTTCTTATATCAACAAACAAATTATTTAAGGAGTTGTCCGGTATTTGGATTCAGGAGCATATATTTCTTAAGTGTATCCCAGTTCCTCCTTAATTTAAAATGTAAAGGCACATTGTCATTTACATTCATATTTTAAAACAGAAAGGTCAAGAAAAAGGTCTTTATTTTCCTACCTTGTCTAATAATGACAGGTCTGGATGTCTTCAAGGAGCTGAAGCTGTTCTTTATTCAAGCTATTTTTTTGTTTCTGGGCAAAGTATGAAAAATTAGACTGACTAGAAGGTGTTACTTTTTTATTTGCATGAAATGAAACAAAAAATATAATTAACGGTCCAGTTAGGCCATCTTCCCCGCAAAGTATTAGATGCTACTATTACTGATGCAGAGAGACAATTTTTCATGCTTTTTTAATCAAATACCGTTCCCCTCTGTGTCTTTTAAAACCTCAGTTGTTTGCTAGAGCTTTACAGAAAGTCACTGCAGAATTCTTGAATTACTAAACATTCAAAATTACACTAATAAAACACTCTGTTATATTCCTCTAAAAGTCACCGTGGCCATAAAAAGTCAAACCCTTAAGTAAGTCATGTAGCACTTTTGAAAGTCTACAGTAAATACTTCAGGAAAGCAGCTCATGCTGTTACCAACAGCACTGGAGATGTTTATAATCTTTTATAATACAACGTGTCAAGAACAGACAGACCTTGCATTACAATTTTTGCATTATGCTACATGCAGTAAGCAGTGCACATGACTACTATAAAAGCCCAGATACATTGAAAGAATATTTATCCTTTTATTAATGATCCTTTGAAGAGGATTTTACATTTTTTCATGAATTTTCTGGCAGAATCTGTCCACTTGATTTATTATATCCAATAAAGAGGCCTTGTTTGCATTGACAGCTACGGTCTTGGAAACAGATAAATGGAAACTCTAGAAATTAATGTATCGATAACGGCTATCTTTGTACTCTTTAGTTCTGGTGTGTCAGAATCCAAAATCACATATGGTTTTAACTAATCTGAAGGAAAGCAGACCCTATTTTTCTTTTACATGGTATTACTGCCATGCTCTGTATCATAAAAAAAGAAGTGAGCACAGGGCCGAGATACCAAGGTACCCTCCAAACCCAGGCTGTCAGCCCTCCTGTGTCCTGGGGAGCAGCTGCTCACTAGAGGAGTCTCTCTGACTTCAGCCAGCGGTACTCAGCAAATAATTGGTGCCCACAAGTGACTAAGGACATGAGGACTTGAACCAAGGACGTGAACTTTCAGTTCTGTAAGCAACTCGAAATACAATGCAAATCAGAAAGTCTCCTGACCACCACTGTGGTGTTCCATAAAAAGGTTTTGAGTGGTGTTATTCTGCTCTGAGTCCAGCACCAGTGTGAGTTATTGAGTAAATCTCTGCAGGTTACATGGGTTTCAGGTCTCTCTTACCTTAGATCTTGCACTGAGCATCTCCTTTTAGGTCGAATTTTTAAATGCTGACTTTTTTTTTATTGCCATCCTTTGCTTGTATATCTATTAGAACTCAAATATTTTCAGAGCAGAGACCTCATATGGGGTGCAGATATTGTAGATGCATGACTTGCAGGTTTATTCACAGCTTCTACTGTCAGATAAGCAATAGTAATCCAAATTATTCCTGGTGTGCTTCGTTTCAAGTAAGCACCAAGCCTTTTCACCTTAATGAGCTCCTAGCAGATCTATATCTGGTTAAAAAGCTGTTTAGGCTGGGCAAGTACAAAGGTTTATGCACACACAGTATTTCTTGAACGATCTAAGTATGGGAGATCTATAGTTAGTAATAAGTGACTATGTGGAAAGGGATGCTTAGGGTCATTACAAAATTACAGGCTGAGTCTGCCAGCTAGTTGGTGGTTCTGATCTGCTCAAACATTTGGTGTTTTATCTTCATTCAAATAAAAGTGTTTATACATGCTGTTCCTGGCTGCCAGATGTCATCATGGATCTGAAACCTGAGGGAGGTTTTGATGCAGAAATGACTGTAGGGAGATGTGGTAGAGTGGCATGGAGTGTTTGTCATTGCAGTAATTAATGTAAGCGGTAATGACCTCCAGGTCAGGTAAATTCTTATACTTAATGACTGTCTGAGCAGTGAACATTGTCTCAGACCATTAGCTCCTCCAGACAGTCATTTAAGTGAGCCTTAACTGACAGTCATTCTTGCCCAGTATTAACAATACTCATAACTAGTTTCCCAAACTTCCCTTATCATTCAATGGTATGCAGTGCTACACCTTCTTTCATCTAGAGACAGTTTAAAAGTGTGCTAGTTTACATAAAATTTCCTGGAAAAGTGATTATCTGGCTAATAGTTCACAACTGGCTTGTGCTGTAGTAGATAGATCACATATTCAGCATTTCCCAGTACTTAATTTAATTTGATGGGGAAATGCATGCTGAAACTAAAATATTTTGTCTGGAAATAACCTTCCTGGGACATTATAGTATGGACAACAGCTGCAAACAAAACTGCATTATGTTGATTCACATCTATTCATATTTACCTGAGACCATAGCAACAGAGGGTTTTGTCTTACTGTTTGAAAATTAGTACTGCCTGAGGTAATTGATGTTTCTAAAAAGTGGACTCAGGTACCAGTTTCTTCTACCCTGAGAATTTAAAGAACAGTTTAGCATAGCATTTGTTCCATTACAATATCTCTGCACATCTTCCTAGAAATCCTGTAAAGATCTAGGATAGATAAAAGAGCTGCATTCCATTCTGCAGCAAAAAAAAATTGAACTTATTTCAACAGAGTCAAGATTAGATGGCAAGATAACATTTTCAAAGATAATTCATGTTACCTGAAATGGAAGAGTTTGTAACTCATGGTGTTATTACTACTTTGCCAGTTCAGTGTCTACCTAAGGAGATAGTAGTTGTCTGTGCTCCCAACTAAACTTTCTCTCCTGTGACAGTGTTCTTGTTTGTGAAGAGATCAAGATGGTCTTCTCATTTTGACAGAAAAACTAAATAAGCCTTTGGAGGTATGACTAACATCAATTTCTTACCATTTTTAAACACTTAGGGGTTAAAGCTTTAATCCCAAATGCTTTTTCAATCATCTTTTGGTTCTATTCAACATTTATTACACTCTTATCTTTATAAACCCTTGTTTATCTGTCAAAAAAATTAAACTATCTCACCTGTCCTACACTGCCACAATTGTCTCAATAATCTCTTGCAATTCAGAAGCATCATGGATGATCCTTTGTGAGATTGATAGGAGTGTTGGCAAGATAGGATTTCTGGAGGTCATCTCATTCTGTAGAGTTAGATCATGTGCCCTAGAACTCTGAATGTCTTAGAGACTTTCTCTATGTTCTCCTAGACTTCTGAATGTCTTAGAAACCCTCTCTACTTTCCCCACATCCCTTTAAAACTGTGCAGGACCAAAACTAGGCACTAGAAAGTATTTCAGATGCATTCCACCACTGCTGAGGGGATGGAGTATAGTTTCCCTTACAAGCCATGTTCCTGCAAATGTAACCTGCAATAGGAACTGCTCTATCATGGGAGAGCATGCTTTTCACCTTTGTGCCCCCTCTCACCTCACCTTTGCAAAGGTTTGCAAAATACAGTCTTCTACATTTTTGCACTCAGAAGAGTAAATGCAATCACAGGGGAAACAGATCTGGAATATTATTAAAGACAGATCTGTACTCAAGGAGTCAACTTTCTCTTGTGGGATGTGGAAAATTTGTTGAAAATAAATTTAATTTGAAATTATGCCTTTTTCTCTGCTCTGTGTACATAAACACTTATTACACCAAAGGCAGGGGTTTCTTTTCCCCAGTTTTATGTAGATTACATCCTTCACGTGCATATCTCAGCAGCAAGTCACATTTTTAAAAGACTGTATTCAGTAATATCAACCTGTTACCCTGACTTGTGTTCCCAAAGCATTCAAGGACACTAATAGTCATAGCTGTCAGAAATCACATCACTCAGAAATTGTGTGTAGATTCAGCACATCCCCAGCAGATTTGTTAAGCAGTATTATCTTGCTTTAGGTTTACTAAAAGTGCCTTTTTCTGCAGGCTTGGACCCGGAAAATTGGGACTGAAAAATATTATTCAGATAGGTGAACATCAGGCTAAGCCTTCTGAACCCCTTGGTGTTGGAAGATAGTCAGGGTTATCCAAAATATGTCAATTTAACAAGAATGCATGTGTCATGAGTATTAGCTCAAAGGGAGCTTGGGTAGCTGTTTTGCTGAAAGGGACTAATTATTCTATTGTATTGAACTGTGCTGTATTGTGCTAAGTTTCAAGTGCCCAGTTTTGGTGCCCTCTGGTTCAAGAGGGATGCTGCATAACATTTGTCATGCAAGTCATTCCCCCTATACCTTCAATTAATGTGCATATTCCACATGGATTATTCACACCTCTGAGGTCCAGAGGGTGATAGAAATGTTCTTCAGGGTTGTTAATGACTTTTCGTATCTTCACAACTGGTCTTATCTTTCATTATCTTCATCCCCATGACTATTACAGACTTACTTCTGAGAAGTAAGAACTAGACCAGTATTTTTCTGTGGCCTCATGGAAATATATTCCTGTTGCAGTAAATTTGGGAGGCAGGTCAAGAACAGCCCTCAGCAAACAGGACTGCTTTTTGGTATGAGGAGCTGAACAAAGTGACCTTACATGTATTTGCAAAATCTCACTTTAAGCTTTTTCTGCTCCCTGTTTGGCTTCCAGTTGCCTTACTTGCATAGCAGCAAGTAATTTCCAGATCAACCCAGAAGAGTGTGAGTTACTTTATTCAGCTCTGGGGCAGAGGCCACTGTTGTTGCAAGTGACTTGTGCCTGAGCATTGCCTGAGACCAGGGCTGGGTATTGAAAAGGACAGGACCACTTCTGGCTAAGGAGAGTACCCACAGTTACCAGCAGAGAGCAGATAACCCTGTAAAGATTTTAGGAACCAGGGTCTCCCATTGCCCATTTGAAGGTTTTTAAGTCTTTATGCAGGAACACCTGAACATAGTATGAACTCACAATAGAGCAGCAGGTCCATAGGGTGCAGTCAGCATGGTCAGTGTGGGCACCCTCTTCATATCAGCTTAACCAAGGTAAGTGCTCAGTGCAGCACTAGATTTCTGAATGTGCTCAGGCTGTGGGCAGTGCACACATTTACAGTAATCAAATGCTGAATGACCAGAGAGTTCCTCTGTGCCCTGAGATTTTGAGCTACAGGCTGTGGATCCCTCAGTGCAAACATTAGGTTGTCTCTTTCCCAATTAGTAGTCATGTAATTTCATAGCAAATTTTGTGATCTATGTAATACATTTATATAACATTTTATTTTATTTCTTTTTATTTCTTTTAAAGAAGTATTTTATAAAAAATTCATGGCTTTCCTGGAGTATCATCTGCTTTTAGTAATTTTAAGATGTGGAGTAGTATGTGTCATGGGCATTTCAGGTACGAGTTGCAAGAGCATCCAGTGGAACCAAGCATTGTCAGTTATGCTGTATCCTAGTCCTTTTCAGCTCTATCTGTGACTGGCAATATCTGCACTTCTACCTCACCTCTCTATTATTTTTGTGTCCATGTCTTGCTCTGTTGTGTATCTCCTCTACTATAACTTTTATCTTGTTATCTTGCAGAGTGCCCAGCCCAGGAGCACTATCTTTTTATTTTCTGTTGAGTCTCCCTGGCAGAACCACTCATTTGTTTTCTTGTCTGTATGTGCTATTCTCAGCCTACACCTTATTATATTAATCTTCACTTAGCTGTTTGTTTTTTTGTTGGTTTTTTTTTTTGTTTGTTTGTTTGTTTGTTTTCTTTCTTTTTTCTTTTTTCTCTTTTTTAAGAACCTCTATGCTTCTAATCCATAAGTCATTGCAGGAAGGACACACTGATTGAAAACCTCTCTCTCCAGGCAGAATGGCAAATTGCTTTTCATTATATGATTCAGATTTCTTGGAGTCTTCAATTTTTACCTAGGTCCACTTTTATTGAAAAAAACACAACATCCAAAGCCAAACAGACAAATCAAAAATACCTTTTTAGAATGACATTAAAAGTAAATATATTATTTTGCATGTATTTAAGTAAAATTTATTGCAGGAGTTCCAAACTGTGTTTTTTAAAGGCGGACTAGATGTGTTTATTACTTAAAACACCCTTATGATTTACTAGCATAGCAAAGAAAAATTAAGGAGAATTTCAACGTAGTATCTTGCATGGCAGCAGTGAGGATTGTGTCTTGCCTGGTGTTCACAGCTTTGCTTGCAGCAGTCTAGGAGTAGCTGGTTGTGGGATGCCTGATGTTCCTTTTTATAACTTGATTTGGTGAAGAGCCAAATGAAGAGCCCTGATGTCAGTGTACAGGAATCTGACTTTCTGGAGTTATTCGTGGAGCAAAATTGTTCCTGCACAGATGCATTTCTTTTTTTAATTCCATTGGTCACGCAGTAGTGAATTTCTTTCAAAAGATCAACTCACTTAGTAAGGACAAAGTTGAATTTTGATTTTGTAGATGAAAAGTTATGCATTTCTTAGCCATTGAAAATCAGCATCTGTTCTTGTTTTGTGAGAGTATGGAATAATGAAGAAAATAATGACATTGTTGTCAGATATGGAAGAGCCGGGAAAGCACATTTTAGTATCTTCCCTAATGTCCTTCTGCAAAGACATACACTCACAAATACATGTAAAGGTCAGGGAGAGCCTCCAGCAGCTGTGGAAGTTAATTTTGTTTCATTCTATTTTTAATTTTTTTTTAATTTTTTTTGAGCTTACTGCAATCCCTGAGCCTTTGCCCTATCTGTAAGAAGTATGGAAGCTTTGGGCAGAAAATAATTTCATAGCTTAGCACATTTCACACACCTATTGTACACTGTCTCCTGTCCTCATGCTTGTACCAATCTGTTAGGATGGCATTGTTTCAAGTTGGTCAGACTTACCTAGGAAATTAAAGAATTGGCCAGAATTAGTATGAAGCAAGGAAGAGGATATTAGTGAAATTTTCCTCTCCTCAGAACATCTCAAATCTGCAGTATCAGTGTATTGGAGCCTTGTTGGGCTGATTTTTGCTCTGTGATTCTTCTGCAGAACAAGAGGAGCCCATTATACATTCCCTTCCCAACTTTTCAGATTACACATACATTGATCTGGCCTCTCAAGGAGAACCTCAGCTTGAGCTAAAATCATCCAAATTTGGAATATAGCAAGTTTGATTAAAAGAAGGATGTCTCAAATGTAGAGTTCAGGCGAAAAGCTGGGTTTTGTCTGCCTTTGCTCTGCTCTTGAAAATCTAACCAGTTGAGGTCTGAGTGACTGTATTCAGGATCAGACTCTCCACATAAAATTGTTTGTACTTACTGCAGGTTCACAGGTCTTGAAAAGCCTAATGCTTGACACTTAAAATAATGGCTCTGCTAGGAAGGAGGTGCTATTTTTCCACTTCTGGATTTTAAAGACAGACTGAATGCATACAATAAAATATTGCAGATGTGTATCTGTGACATAACGTATCTAGGAAACGCTGCAATTATGAAAATCTAATGAGTAGTTGTTAAAATTGTCAGAAGCCTAACTGCAGGTAATACTTTTTTTTTATGTTGCCTGAAAGGGAAGCTTTTATAAAAGTTCCAAACAAAACTGAAATCCTCAATGTTTCTGGAAAGTTTCATTTGGTATGTAGGACATCAGTAATGACAGCTCTAGTTTAACTTCTTGCCAATGGCCTGTCCTTGCCAGAGTCTTCTTATAAAACAGAAAAAAAGAAAACAAATGTGTAGATGTATTTTCCTGACTTATGTGAGAGCACTATATACATAAAGAGAGATTGATAGAATAAATTTAATCGCTTTACATACACATCAAATGTGCAAATCTCTGTTTACACTACATGGGAAAAGAGCTAACTAAACTTTTCTTGCTTTGCTTACACTGGCATGAATAAGAGACAGCTCTGATGAGACCTATGGATTTATTCCAGGTTTGCATCTCAATAGGAGGTTGGAACCTCTTAGACAACGATTTCTTCCATTTTCAGTACACCTAAAATCACAAAGCACTGTATTATGAAGAACAACTCCTATCCTAATTTGTTTATCTCTTCAGGTAAGGTGATCTACCTACAGTTCAAGTAATTTAATTTGCAATCTTTCTCTTTCTTTGGAGCAAAATTTTCATGGTTCTTCTGTAAAAGAGAAGGATTTTCCAATATTGAAACAGTCAGCTCATGCATCTACAAGAATCTGCTGAAGTGAGAGCCCTGAACCTGTGTATTTCACAGCAAATGGCACATCCCCTGCTGACCAGAGCAGACAATGCTGCTCCCCTGATTGAGTGGGTTCCAAATTTTGATGCTTAGACCTGCATCTTGCATGTGGGAATTAATCCTCAATCTGACTGTATTAGAGCTGACAGCCCTCTAGGCCCCTCCAGCTGTCACCAAAACAAATTCCTCACCAGCCTTCCTGCCTGTCCAGAAAGCCTTAGGCTATAGGGCATACATTTTTCTTGTTTGTGCCCATCTATGGTGACACAGATGATAATGTGGCTGCAATAAAGCTGAAGCATTCCTTGGCAGGAAGGAGTCACTGGCTTCCTTTTCTCATGCAGGTTAATTCAGTTTTTGTGATATTTAACTCTGATGCTGTGGATGTGCAGCATGAAGCTAAAAATCCTACTGGCTTCAAAAATAGGTACTGGTGTTTGCAGTCAGGGCTGCTGACTGGTGTTTCATAAACATTCACATCCTGGAGAGAACTGGGGGTGATTTTAAGAGCTTTGATGCAGAAGTGGAACTAACTAGCACACCACTGTGTGTCAGTTCACAGAGAGGGCAGATAGACATCTGGGACACAAAAAACAGCTGCTGGGATGAGGAATGCTTTGAAATGTTAGTAAACTTTGCAATTGTCACTTCTTGAACCAGGAAATCAGTGGATTGTAATAATTTGGTTTCTGATCATTGTGAAATTCCTTTGATGACCTGAGTTGCTAAAGGTTTTTCTGAGAGGCTCTTGAGACGAAAATGCCATTTAAACAGCCTTACTGAAGTCCTCCTGTCTTCAATCTCTTTTGGACTCTCCTTTTTCTCTTGTAGACACCTCAATCTTTTCAACACTTTTCTTCAGGCAGCAGGCTAGCAAATAAGAGTCCACAACAAAGCTCTTAGTGATTCCATCATTCCTAATTCTTTAAAAAGAAGGATGGGCTATTTGACTCCTTTTTTCCACTAAATGGCTGAGACAGTTCACTTTGTTTTCCCATCCTCCTTACATCTAGACCATCAGTGCTGCTGTCAAGAGGGTATGGCACAAGGTCAGTGGCAGAGGTAGAACCATCAATTTGCTTCTGCACATCCCAGATGTGTGCTGCACATCCCAAATGGTGCCAGACAGAGGGTAATGTGAACCCTTCAGCAGTTTTAAGCCTGAAAGAAGGATGGAGAATTAAAGCCTTCACTTCTCTCATGCTTTATAATAAGGACTAGCACTAAGAGGATCTTCATGCTGGAGTGCAGCAAGGATATTCAGTCATCTCCCCTCAGAGTCAGAAGTATGAGAGAGCACAATGGTAGGATATGCTGGTGCTGGCATTTTTTTCTCTTCTTTCATCCAAGTGTTGCTAATTGTCTCACTTCTACATGTACTGGCACAAGAAGGAGATGGATTTAGGCCTGTCCCCACAAAAAGGGCAGAAATTTAGAGCTGGTAGTGAAAGAATTTCAGCCCAGGTGGAGAAGGACATGTTGACAGCTACCTCCTGGGCACACATCTGGCTGTATTCCTGGTGGAGTTTCAGTATGGGAGGGTGGCAGTGTTCAGCTTCTCAGGAGCAGGGAGAAAGAATCAGTTTCTGGAAAAACAAACAAGCAACATCCTGGAGACTGAGAGGTCTCTTGCTGCTGGGCCATCCCGTCCATGTGACACTGCTTCTGCCTTGGCCTTCCTCCACTGCTTGGGCCTGGCAGGCTGCTGGGATACAAAACCACACTGTGCTGTCCTCTGCTGTCAGGCAAGGAAAGGAAGGTTCAGCAGACAGCGTGTTCCTGTGCCTAGCATTTCAGAGGTGTGATGGGAGTGGGGGACAGAGCATCACCTGAAGTGCACACTGTCTCTGGCATGGAACAAGCTCTGGGGACCTTGAGCAAAAACTTTCCCTGCCCAGCCTTGGCATTTCCCACAGCAGTGTAACTGCTAATAATAATATGGTATAACATTATTATTCTGTAAAAATAAGATAAAAAATATTCATCACTCATATTTGAAAATGAATATATTACCATCCTGAAATATTATACATACAGGTTTTTTATCATTATTTTTAATAAGTGGTTAGCATTTTTTGAAAGAGATATTTTGGAGGAATGGAGAATACATTAATTACTCACTTGCAAAAATATCAAAAATATATCTTTCTTAGTCAACTATGTAAGTGAATGTTAAACCCAGTCATCTATCTTGAGTGGAAAGGCAATCTGGAAATTTGATAAAAGTCATAACTGTATCAATATTTACCCTATAACAGACTGGAATCAATATCTAAGTCACAGTACAGGTCACAGGCAGTCAGAACACAGTGATTAAAGAGAGATAAGTACATCCTGATATCTTTGGTCTGTGTGATAAAGTTGAATGTGGACAAAAGCTGACAAGCATTTCCTTACAGAGCAGCTGGTATAGCAGCAACTGTTTAACTACCTGAAATACATGTTTGCAATCAGACAGGTTCCCTCAAATAATCTCACCTGCTCAATACTTTTACCTCTTCAGTGGAAGAGGTCTTTAAGCAGCATATAAGCAGCAGCCTGTTGAATTCCAAATATTTTCTCAGGAGATCCATCCTTGCAGATGTGAAAGATGTGACAGCTGTGGGGCTGATAGTTTTGATCTTATTTTTGTTAGTGATTAGATTTGAGCAACCTGGCTCAGTGGAAGGTGACCCTGCCCCCAGCAGGGATGTTGGCACTAGATGATCTTGTGCTCCCTTCCAGACCAGGACATTCTATGAGTCTGTAATTGTACCCAAGTTAAAATGCCAAGAGGATGGCAGTAGAGGGATGGGAAGCCAGGTGGGTAAAACAACTGTTGAACTCCTAGAGTTTGTGGGTTTAGAGGCAGACAATAAATACAGCACTGCAGGGGGCTCTTCTGAGACCTGTCCAATTCAACCTCTCCATCAAAGGTGCAAGGTAATTCACCCTTATCAGGATGGCAGATGACATCAGACTGGGACAAGTAGTTGCTATGTCCAAGCAGGACTGCTGTGTAGAGATAGGAGGGATGGGCCAAAAGCACTGTGCTGAAGAGATGTACACCAGGATCCTGGGCCTTTTTTTTTGTTTTTTTCTTCAATAAGAAACCTTTTGTTGACGCTTTTTATTACAGATTATTCAAAACAACATATCTCGAGAAAAAAATTTTCAAAGCACTAGCTTTAGAAAACTACTTCTCTCCAAAATGTTATCTGCTTATGTCTTTGCTTGCTAATACTATGTCACAGAGCTGGCCAAGATTGGAAGAAAATGTTCTGAACACAAAAATTCAAAATGGTAATTAATATAAATATAAATATAATTTATTAATATTAATATTAATATTAATAAAAATAAAAATAAAAATGACCTAAGAACCCAAGGTTTTGTAGTCAAGTACTTACCAGCTAATAACCCATACAAAATGTGCTATTGGTTTCCACAGCTGTAGTAACCTTTGTGGTGTCTTCAGATCATTGAAGTTTCCAAAGTTCTCCAGTGCTTTGTGATTTTAGGTGCACTGAAAATGGAAGAAATGGTTGTCTAAGAGGTTCCAACCTCCTGTTTAGGTTGGAATTTAGATGCAAAAACTGGATCCTGTCTTGAGAACTCATTCCAAAGGAGACCAATATAGGATGTTTTCTTTCTAAATTTTGGAGACCTTTTGCACTGAGTTCTTAAGAAGATCTGATGCATACTTTGAAGGCTGTCATCCTCAAAGAGAGTTCTTTATTAAAATAGGGGACCTCTTGCTGTGCAAATATTTATTGCTGTGAAAAGAACAATCTTTCTTTCCCTTACCAAAATTAATCAATTTCTTTACTGCCACCACAGTGGGTGTTAAGTGTCCACTGTAAAATAAACAAAACAATTACTTAAAACCTTCTTTTAATTTAATACTTTAACGTCTTTATAATGAGCTTTTTCAAAAAATAAATATTCAGGTCAAAGTTAGTCTCTTTTCACTTTGAATATATGTACATGTTATAATACCTTTTAATTGCTGGATAATTGTCCCTGTTGTGGTTTAACACCAGCCAGCTGCCAAGCACTGCACAGCTGCTCTCTCACTCTTCCACCAGTATGATCCAGGAGAGCTGGAAGGGTAAAGCTACAATAATCGTGGGTTGACATAATGACAATTTAATAGGGAAAGTAAAAGCCATGCACACAAGTGAAACAAAACCAGGAATTGATTCAGTGCTTCCCAAGGGCAGGCAGGTGTTCAGCATCTCCAGGAGAGCAGGGCCCCATCTCAGGTAACAGTCACCTGAGAAAAACAAACATCCTCACTCCAACCTTCCTCGTTTCCCTCTTCTCCCACCCATTTTATATACTGAGTATGATGTCACATGGTCTGGAATTTCCCTTAGGTCAGTTTGGGTCACCTGTCCTGTCTCCTCCCAATCTCCGATGCAGCCTGGTGGTACAAAAAGCAGAAAAGGCCTTGGCTCTGTCTAAGCCCTCAGCAACAAGAAAAACATCTCTATAATTTATCAACCCTATGTTCAGCAAAAATTCAAAACACAACCTGATGCCAGCCAGTGTGAAGAAAGTTAACTCTACCCCAGCCAAAACAAGCACAGCCCCCAAAATCTGGCCATCATGTTATAACATGGTGCTGAAACAGGTGATTTTGAACCCTTTTTTTTTAAACTACATATGATGAAGTTATGTATAGCTATTTCAGAGCAAGACTCAAGCATAGCGTTTTAAAATTTTATAATATTCTGTTGTTGTCTTAGTTGAAAGATAATGATTTTTCCCCTATATTTTCCATATAGAACCTGAAAGTCACCATTTGTGGCACAGATCAGGGTTGGACTGTAATACAAAACACTATTCCCTCCTTTCTCATGCAATGATAATTGGAGGCTTTTTTATGGTGTCAGATATTATCCTTTCTTCTTCTGTGCAATCTCCTTTGAGAATTGGTTGATTTTAAATTAATTTTTTAAGGGAACCACCCAGTAACCATCCTCATGTTTTTGTGTCAATTGCAGTATATTTTTTTCTCAGATGCCATGGTCTGAGTCTACCCACTAACTATTACTGGCTGTATCTGCTCTGAGTGGGGATTGTCTTTCCTTTTTTGCCTAATTATTTGCTGGTCAGAAGACAGCATGAGGAAGCTGGAAATCTTCCCCATCCTACTCATCTGAGAAAGGTTTGAACCACCACCATCTGAGTTTCAGGAAGGCATCTCACAGTACCCCTGTTAAACATACTTGTCCTCTCAAGTCTGGCCTCTGTGTAAACAAAAATAAGATCATCAGAGAACTAGAGTCCAAAAAAAGTAGCTTGACTGTTGCCCAATTGTTAGGACATTCTCACAGAGTGAAAAATCAAGACTGCAGCCAGGCAAGCATTCATATTCTATCAGACCATTTGTGGCTGAAATCTAACATTAGCTCAAAGCATAACACTGTCATTTTCCTGGCTCCATACTCCGTCATGGCTGCCTGACCCATATTTAATCTTCCAGAATGTGCTTTTCTACAGTCTGCTGATACTTGGCAGCCTGAATTGTCCTGGGCTGTGGTCCTTTGCATCTCGGGAGGATGAGAATCTGGATAATCCACATACAGGATTTAGAGGTGTAACAATAAAATTATAGGGAAAGTGAATCTTGTACTTGAACTGACATAAATGTTCAAAAGAGGGGCAGGCAAGATAGACTGTGATTGAATAGTGGCACTGTATGATAGTGAGGGTGGTTCTGACATTCATAAATTGGAAAATCTGACATGGCACCCATAATCTCATGCCTCTCTGGAGTGTAGCTGAAGGCAGGATATCCTGGAGCATCTGAGGAAATCTTCCCCTGAAGCAGGACTGCTATGTTAAAACTGGTATCATTTTAGATGTGGTGTGAAGTTTTCATGTCAGTGTGCAGTGCCCAGTTAAATGTTTCACAAAAGGTAGCCCATCTCATATTAACTGCATCCTTCTTCTAGTAAAGGGATTGCTGAATTAGCTCTTAGACTCCACTGACTGTATTGACCTGTTCTTCAATGATTATAAAGGGAGTTTAGACCTTAGCTCACAAGTTGATGTCTAAGTCCTACTAAATTTGGCGCTTAATTTAGAAGAATTTTATTGCCCTCATGAGGCTTTTTAATTCTTTGTGCAATCAGTCTGTACTTAGAGAACTGACTGGGTCTAGCTGGGTTTCAGAGGTGCTTCCCTTTTTCTTTAGGTTGCAAGATAACCTGGACAGCTTCAATAGATTGTCCTGCATAGTTCTGTGCTTAAACACAATCGACAATTTGCAAGACAATGTTTTGGTTAGAATCCTAAATTAAATAGAAAGGATTCTACCTTTCTGTCTTTAGAAACCATAGATAATTTTTGCTTGATTTAAGAACCTAATTACTAAAAAGAGCTCTGAAAGTATTTTCCTAATAAATAATTCTTGAGAAGAGCAGGAAATAAATTGATTTGGTCCAAGGAGACACCAAATAAGAAATTGAACATACATACTAATCAATCCCAGTTTGGTGATGTGTGGTTTTTTTTTAATACCATGAGATCCTTCAGGCATCACCTTTTGCA
Organism: Cisticola juncidis; assembly: GCA_013400215.1. Classification (NCBI taxonomy): domain Eukaryota; kingdom Metazoa; phylum Chordata; class Aves; order Passeriformes; family Cisticolidae; genus Cisticola; species Cisticola juncidis. The sequence goes on along the minus strand of VXBR01001544.1, from coordinate 436,068 downwards.
ATTTCCTGAATCAATAATTTAGGGACATAATCCAGTAAATAAATCCAGTAAAATCCATAAATCCAATAAATCATTCAGTTGATAATAGGGATAAACACAAGGTTTTTTCTGTTATTAAAACTGGATTCTGAAAACCAGAATTTTAAAGTATTTCCATTCTTACAGATTTGATCCATGAAAGGACTAGGATTTTTTTTTTGATGGACAGGACTGCATTATGTAAGGTTTAGGTGCCTGTTTTCCATGCTTGCCTCCACATGTTGAACAAGGCACATTATCTGCTTATACAGTGCATACAAAGTAAATATCTCCAGCTGGGCTTCCCAATAGCTGCCCAAAATAATCAACAAAAAAACAAACATTGAGACTAAAGCTGTTTCTTAAATCCCACCTCTATTGAGGACCTTAACTCTTAACCACAGGGATGAGCAGACACGAGCAGCAGGTCCCAAACCCTTCCCTGTCTTAGATGCCCATTCCATGTTTTCAAGAAGAGAGTCAGGAAGTGATGGGCATCACTCTGAACACACAGCTAGAGAAAGGAAGTTTACCAAAATGGAAATAAAAGCTCAGAATTCAGCACACTTCCAGGGTGTGGGAAACAGCTACTACTCCATGTGGAAGTATTCACATAGTCCTTGCTCACTTTTAGACTGTAAAACCCAACCAGTGGGCTGTAGAGATCTCTCTGTCAGTCTTGGTGCAACAGTGCAACTTAAGAAAGAAAGTTTGCTTTCACATCACCAGTGAAAAGGAACAACAGAAAAAAAAATATTTCAGTGTACTCATCAAGAGAATTACTTAAGAGAAGCTGCTGGTGCCCACTTCTTGCTCAAAGAGATGGTGATGTCTTTTCTATTAAATGATTAGATAAAAAAGTGAAAGTTTAAGTACTTTTGAGTTTTTGTATTCTTCTACTGAATAAAAAGGAATTTTACAAGCTTCCTCATTGAGTTTTTCCTTTTTCTACATGAAACAAACAGAATAGTCTAATGAATTATGGATTTACTGAACTCATTTAAGAACTTTAGCAATCTTGAAAAGCTGTAAAGGACACAAGGACAGTTGTAATCAGGGAAAGGCTTCTACATGGGAACTAACTGAGCATGGGTTTGTAATGCTGAAAAAAGAGGTAACTGTGGGGCCAATAGCAGTAAGATGAATAGTCAAGGGAGGAAGTTGAATTGGTTAAAGTTATTAAGTATTCCTTATAAGAAGTAATGAGGTATAAAATGACACCAGTGAAGACCAAACAAGAGGATCAGTACTGTAGCATACTTAATTGGAGTAACTCAGTGCCACAGGATGGTCCAATGCAGCTTAAGAGGCAATTTTGTCAAAAGCAGATAAATGGCTCTTACTTTATCTTACAATCGTAATTAATGGACAGAACACTTCAGCAGGAGGGCTAGGGTTGGTAGTCATGCCTATCTTATCAGTAATTGAATTTCTCTTAGTAAACCACTTCTGCTTTCCTTGCAAAGAAAGATGTTTCTAAAAAAGTAAGTAGAAAAGATTACAGCATTGCACTGTTTGAGACTGGGTAAGAAATGAACCACAGCTCCCCAAGCACATATTCAGCTGGGTACCTCTCTGGATTCCTCCCTCAGCACATGAGAAAGAGTTTGATTGCACAAGTGAGCCCTAGGACAGTTTTTTGAGAGAGAGAAATAAAGTTTGCTCAGACAAACTGCTTCTGGTGCCTTATCCAGAGATGCAGCAGAGCCTCTCACTAATGCCCGAGGAACTGAGTGTGCTATCAGAACATGTCTCTGCCTGCTGATTGCCAACAGGGATTCCCATATCCCCTCGAATAACCTAATGGAAAGCACACTCCTGATGCTCAGATGGATGCCTGCTTCCAGGTGGGAGGCAGGCCTTTGGTCAAACTTGGTCTAGCAACTATGGGGAACAGAGACAAGCAAAGCATGAGAGAGCATTTCTCCTGATGCAGCTTGGGGCTTGGCTGTTTTTTGCTTCACTGTTTGTTTCTGTTTGTTTTTAAAAGAGATTATCACAGTTTAATCCTGTGTAAAACAATATTGGATGATTTATGTCTTATCATCATGGAAACAAATGACGATCTCAAAGAAGGAAAGTCAGGACAACACTTCCAAGAGGATTTATACATTGATTGGGAGGAACTCAGTAGTTAATTAAATGGAAAAGACCACTAGCTCTTCTGTCTTTTGTCCCAAATTTTCATCATGAACAGTCATTAGCATTACATATATGCCAGCATTAAAGTACTGGTACTCCAAGGGTGCATCAGAATGGCAGCACTGCCATCCTAGCTCTCATCCCTTGCAGCATCACATACACTCTCCTCCCTTCTTATCTCCAAGAGATACTCTAGAGTGTGAGCCAAAATTTAATAGTGACTAATTCATAGTTTACCTCAAAGTTTCTGGGTTAAATAACATCACTTTGGCTAAGGCCCATGTAGCAAATAATTTTGGTAGCAATACAAAACCCCTTTACACAGCCTTGGATGTGAAATCCTGGACTATTGTCTGAGCAATCTCTGGCTGCTCAGCTGGACTTCCTGTATGCACTTCTCTACACTGAAAAGTCCAGGCCATGTTTTGTTTGGCATTAACTTGCCAGAAAAATCTTTCTCTGAATATGCATGTAAGAAGGAGCAGAGGAACTGTACAAGGTTTTATACAACTGCTAATGTCTATTTAAACTGTTGAGAAAATGAAGCCCTTAATAAAAAAGATATTTCCTCTTGTATATACATCTAGGGAATATGTATTTGGAGATGCTTCTGGGTAAACTCTGGGCTGAGCTCAGCTGACTCTGTCTCCTCTAGTGCTAGTGACAGCAACATTGGCTGAGCCCTCAACACCTGAACCTTTCTGTGTCTGCAGCTGGACCCCAGCTGAGGTTACCAGGCCATGCAGAGTGGCACTAGCTGGCAGGCAGATGCAGGGCCCCCTATCATGTCTGTGTCTAGTATGATTTAGGGAGTCCTGACTTAATTTTTATTTGTATATAATATAATGCCAAACATCTGCTCAGTGCTTTATCAGTGTTTAAGCCAGTGCATAAAAGTTTGTAGTCTCCTGCTGGGCTCAGTCTGACATGCATATTTCAGAGACACTGAGCAGAAAACTGCAAGTATGAGTGGCATCTTGCTTATGGGAAACAAGCTTTGTTTTAATAGGAAGCAGTCAAATCAGTAGGCAAATATACTGGGTTTTATCATGCTTTTAATTTCTAAATATGCACTATGCAAGAAAATTAAAATGCCTAGTATTTTCTACTCAGAGCAGCACAAACTCTAAATAAAGAGGCACTGAATTTTGCTGCTCATACACTGAAAGCACATCTGTGACTGCTGTGTGATACATAAACACCCAGGCTAATGCTAAACCTGAGTCCACTGGGTTATTAATAACAGCACAACTGGGTCAGCAGTGTATTGAGTGTAAACTGATAATTCATGTTTCCTGGGTAAGTTGAAGGAAAGCAAACTAAGCTTTCTGAAGTTGTAACTAGACTGAACAGGACTTAGTTGATATAAAGCTTATACAAATAATTTCTGTATTACAGTAATTGAAATACCAAGATGTTCAAGATTTGTATTATGTTTAGATTAGTCAAGGATGATGCTAAGGCTTATATCTGGATTCAGGGGTCTAAGCTTCCTCATTTGGGCTCAAAAATTAGAAATTTTGTACAATATGCTCTGAGACTTCTTACCATATGGAATGAAATCCTTAAAAATGTGCAGTTTCTGTTGTGTGTAGTGAGAGGTTTTTGGTGCACTATCTGATCTGAAAAGTTAGGAGGCTGCATAGCCAGCCTTGCCATCTGCCTCCTTCTGCACCAGCCTCTTGAGAAACGGCCAGCTCTGTTTGACTGATGTATCACAGTACAGAATGACAGAATCACAGAGACATTAAGGTTGGAAAAAACCTCCAGGATCAAGTCCAACCTTGACTGAAAACCACCTTGTCAACTAAACCACAGCACTAAGTGACAAGTCTAGTCATTTTTTGAACACTTCCAGAGATGGAGACTCCACTACATCCACGGGCAGCTCACTCCAATGCTTAACCACCGTTTCTCTGAAGAAATTCTTGTTGATGTCCAACCTAAGCCTCCCCTGATGCAAGGGAGGCCACTTCCTCATCCTGTTGCTGGTGGCCTGGGAGAAGAGGTTGATCCCCACCTGACTGCAGCCTCCTTTCAGGGAGTTGTAGAGAGGGATAAGGTCTCCCGAGTCTCTTTCTCCATCCTAAACAACCCCAGCTCCTCAGATGTTCCTCACAGCACTTACTCTCTAGATGCTTCACCAGCCTTGTTGCCCTTCTCCAAACTTGCTCCAGCACCTCAGTATCCTTCTTAAATTGTGGGCCCAGACCTGGATGCAGCACTCAAGGTGCAGCCTCACCAGTGCAGAGTGCAGAGGGACAATCCCTGTCCTGATCCTGCTGGCCACACTGTTGCTGACACAGCCCAGGATGCCATTTGCCTTCATGGCCACCTGGGCACCCTCTGGCTCATGTCCAGTTGGCTGTCCATCACTACCCCCAGTTCCTTTCTGCCTGGCCACTGTCCAGTCACTGTCCCCAGCCTGTGGCACTGCAGGGGTTTGGCCAAAGGGCAGGACCTGACTCTTGGCCTTGTTGAACCTCACACCATTGGCCCCTGCCAGTGATCCAGCCTGTCCAGATCCCTCTGCAGAGCCTTCCTGCCCTCCAGCAGATCAACACTCCTGCCCACTTTACTGTTGTCTGTAAACTGACTGAGGGTGATTGTACTGCATCATCAAACCTCTGGGCACCTAAGCCAGTTACTGGACCTGGTACCAGGCTGGTGATTAGTTATTTCTTACTTATTTAAAGATTTGGACCCTGAGGCATTAGATTAGAGAAGTCTTTACTCAGCTTGAGATGCTCACTCAAAGCAAGCAAAGTCAGGTTCCTTTTTGTGACTTAAATACCTTAAGGCCTGGAAAAATGACTGTCAGAGTGAAAACACTTTCTGAAGATTGGCCCCAAGGTTGATCCCAAGTTCTTTTCTCTTAACAGATGGATGCTGGGCTTCCTCTTCCAATTCTCTGGGTTAAGTGCTCACTGACAAGACTCTATTCTTGTCTTTTTTCTTCCTAAGCAGATTTGTGGTCATGTTTTCTTCCTCTCTAAGATCTCTCCAGCTAGTAGGCTGCAGCATATTCACTTTTGTACAGCAGGAACCAAAATACTTTTTGAAACTTTTTTCTGGAACTATGACATCTGAAGATTTGAGTTATCCTTCTATCTATGTCCCCCACAGCTATGCTGTGGATGAGATTTTTGAAGATCTAGTTTTGATTCTATGCATGGAAAGGGAGATTTAATCTTCCTAACTGTTAAACTGTATTTTTAATACAAAGAATAATCATAATCTGCTTGTGATGAAACCAACTCAATTTTTTAAAAAATCTAAAATACTTAGGAATTTTTTTTGGGTTTTTTTTTGTTATACAGCAAGAAAACCATGCACAAGATATAATGATTCTAAGTCAGCATTTTCTTTGTATGCTGTGCATTGAAACTTATTTTCCATTCCTTGTCCTTCTACAACAAGACAAAAATTCTTATATAACAGAAAAATTCTAATAGTATTCTGACAAGTCCAATTTATACGGTATATTGTTGGAAAAAAATCCTAACAAAATGCAGAATGGCTACAAGCCTACTAATATGATTTAGAAATTTTTTTCAGAAGCTACATACAACATGCAAAACTGCAAATACATATTCAATATTTGTGTTTTATAGAAAATTTTATAAATATTCAAATTTAAGAGAAACAATATGGAATAAAATGCACTAGGAAACTGATATGTAGACAAAGGTTTATTTACACCATACAACATTTTAAATATTTTATACACAGCTGCAGCAGAGAAAGCTATTCTGAGCTTTCCAGAGAAAACTGCAATAATAAAGATGTGAAATATATTATTCATATAAAAGTGAGATTATTACTTTATTGCATTTAAAGCAATGAAGAATGTAGCTCAACAGACATTCATTTAATGACAAAAACTTTGCTTTTATATTATAAAGTAAAAAGTGTAGTAATGGCCAAACAGACTGTTATAAACTTTAAAAACTGCATAAATATATACATTGTGCTTCATGGTGAAGTTTTTTGAAAACTAAACCAAATGAAGCTGTTACAACATGAATCGTTGCTTGAGGTTTATCTATAAAGATTACCTTACAAATCCATTCCACGGGTACTTACAACACACGATGGTAAGAATTGTACACCTGGTTCTCCACTAGCTGCACTAGTGGGAATATACTGTACGAAAAAAACCACTGACATTTGGCACAGGAAGAGCCTGACACAAAGGAGTTGCAATGTTCAGACAGGAGCGTCAGGATCGTCAGGATTCCCAAAGTCTTTTTATTGTCAGTGCAATGAATTATTTTTACTTTGTTTCTGTTTTGTTCAGTTCGTTTTTGTTAAACTTCTGTTTGAAAGTCACCTTCTTGCACGTCTAAAGGCAAGTTCAGACACTTCTCCCATTCTGCTGGTCTGAGTTCTAAAGCATCTTTTGCCTCTGTGTCTAATACATTTATTGTTGTATAGTGTTGGTAGTCACCTGTGGTTTTGAAACTGTCCCATGGAGCCTTGCTCGGTCCTGAGTTCTCCTGAAGACCAAAGAAAGAAGAATTAAAATCAAGGATGAAATAATGCATTTTCCATTTACAAGGCTGATTGCTGACGTGCTCTCATGAGACATAGAAGCTGGAGAGGGGAAATGGCTTTGCAGGGAGCCAGGCTGCGACTTCTTCTCTGTGAACAATCAACACTCTGGCAGGCTCCTCACCTGAGCTGCCAGATAAGCCCTTTCTTTCACAAGAACCAGTGTGTGAGGAATGGGCTGAGAGATCCAGTACCAATAGACATCTTTCTACGGGTGGGAGAAAAGTGGCAGAAGAGTGTAGCAAAGAGGGAGAAGAGAAAGGAAGGAAACTGAGAAGAGTCTGTTGCCTGGAGTGATTTGAAACAGAGACTGACAGTTGGATTTTAAACTGTGGTAGGTGCATGGCAAAATGACAGAAACCTTGAAAATGCTGTGAGAGCCACCTTGCCTTACAGGCTGATGAGCTCATGTGTATTAGGAGTAACAGACTGAAACGGAGTTATTTTCTACTGAATGTTTTTTTAATTTTTTTTAATGCTACATTTTATAAGGTAAAAGACTTTGTGGACCAAGTTAATTAGAGATTTCTGCTCTAACAGGATGGGTGGAATTTAGTTGCTAAAACGCAGTACTTTTGCACCATCTAAGATGCCTTTGGACTTTCTGCTTGATCTCCAACTATCTTTCACGAGAGGTGCAGATCTCATTTAACTCCTGTACCATCGCTGCCTGTACTGGGCTGTAAACCAAGACCTGTGTTTAAAACAGCCTGAGATGTCTATGTTTAAGTACCTGGATCACTCTCTGACTGTCCCACAAACAGACCATTCCTCTAGGCAGCTTTTATTAGCAGACCTTTCAAAAGCACAGCACCAATGTGAAACAGAGTAAACACAACTCTTGCAGAGATTCCCTTTGAGATTTTGAATTAATTCAAGCTTTATGTGAATAGCAAATCTCAAGCAGGGAGACAAATGAAAACTTTACATTTCAGCTGATCTCAAAAGGGGGAGTGAGTGATACAGAATAACACATATCACAGATAAAGGTTCATCAAAGAATCAGGGCTAAATTTCTGCTAGATTAAGATGATGTAAATGATGTAAATCCATTGGCCTCACATCTGCTTAATACCTCTTCTTCATGTCTGAGAGCAGCTCTTCTGAAAAAGTTATAGAATACAATGATTCTATCTTGGTTCCATTTAATATACAATTTTCACATTATAAAATTATATAAAAATATTACTAATCAAAATACTACTTATAAAAATATGTCAGACTAAATTAGCTGTTTTAATTAGGCAGAATCAACTATTTCCTTGCTCGCATTATCAGATGTGTTATGAATGTGTATAAATTTGAATTATGATGATAGCAGCCTCAACTCAGGATGATTTAATTTTTTCTTTTCCCATGGTAAATATTGATAAACCTATTATGGAAAAGACATGGCATTACAGAGATCTTGTGTGCTTTCTGGACAATTGCATGTATAGGTGAATCTATCTGGACTTGTTCATAGTATCTAATTTATTATCTCCTTGCAGAACTGGAGGAAAAGCCTTATTGGTAAAATGATATCAGTGAGCTGCTTTCCCAGTATGAAGGCCCTTAGACTCAGTAGGCACACACAGATTTGAAATGTATCCCCCACAGTTCAATTACTTGTCATCTATAATGATGTTAGTGAGTTAGTTATGGTCCAATTGTAGAATGTAATGAGTCTCCTCATAGGCTGGGTTACTGAAAATAGCTTTGGTTCTCAGTTCTGAGGTACCTAAAGGTGAGGTCTTGGGAAATGTACTGAAGTCAAAAGGTTCTTGTTTCATTGTTGTTGTTTAGGATTCACCATATTTTAAATATAACAGAAGGACACTTACCATACTGCCTGATTTTGGTACATCCCGAAATCTGTCCAGAGTCTGAAATTTCTGATTTAACTCTTGAAACAATTCCATATGCCTCTTTCTTGTATGCATGACCTTCTGCAAAATGGAATATACTTGCTTATATTTATAATTGAATCTGTTTTGGTTTCTTTTAAGAGACGCATTACTTTTTCCAACATAATAAAGTAAATTGAATTTGGCAGGGCCATCTTTTCCCTATAGATTTGAGCAATGGAAATGAATTGCCCTGGCCCTTCTCTCTATTGCATTTAATGTTCCTCTTGCATACAAGAGACTGTTTTTAACCCTATGTTTATTGAGTTCCTGAAATTAGGGACCACTGTTTCTATGCTAGCTTAGAAGTACCCTGAAAATAATAGCAATTTCTCAGAAGAATATTTCTCTTTCATATCAAGAATATTTTCTAGAACTTCTGTTTTCAGCATGGATGTGTACATTTTAATTTCTATTGGAAAGCAACAACATTTTTTTAATGGTCCCTGTTGAAATAATTTTTATGAGAACACTGAACTCAGGAATCTTGGCTCAAAATGGAAAATTCCCAAATGTTATGTCTTTTTAATTAGACATCTTCTTGTCATTCAAATCATCATAAAATGCAGTTTGAATTGCATTCATATTAAGAAAAGTGGGCACATTTTTTCAATTTTACTTGCATTCTTATTTTATGGACAAAGAAATTGGAAACCACCCTCCCTCTATCCCATGCCAAGGGCACTCTTCCACAGAAACTAATTTTATGGCACTCCTGTGGAAGAGGGGGAGACCCCAGAGAGACCCCACAATCCTCACATCTCAGTGCGCAGGCCTCAGCCATGGTATCTGCTTGGGCAGCACTTGCAGAGTGAAGCCTGTTTTCAAGCCTAGATTTTAAACTATGCCCATCAGAGCTGTTTTCAAAAGAATTCATGCTCAGTTGTGGATTCAGAGCAGCCTCTGGAGCCAAGCTGAAGGCTGCTTACTTTTTGACCACTCTCTCGGTTCTGTGATCTGGAGGGTCTGGGGATGGGAGGGTCTGAGAATGCTTCACCTCAGTCCAACAGTGGATGGACTTGGCTTTGCTTTTCTTAAGCTTTGTAACTCCTTGAACTTGAATTACAGCCAGGGCAGCAGCCAGGAATGCTGAAGGACAAGGTACAGGACACAGGCCTTTGTGCAAGTCCTGATTTTGTGTAAAGTCTGATTTTCCCTGGGGTTGTGAGTGAAACCCTTCAAACTTACATATGTGATGCCCGAGTGTGACCCTTTCCATCAAGCAACACCCCTGCCAAGCCTAGGTTAGTGCCTTTTAAAATGGAGTAGCAATAGCTGACTCTCAATATTCCTTCATCAACGCCAACGTTATCTTTCATTTGCCTAAGGTCTTTAGAGATTTCATGAAACGTGGCTGCTCTTCTGGCCAGGCATTTCTACTGCTGTGCTGTAATACCCATATTAACCTAAATACAGCCACAAGGTAGCTTGAGAATTTGTTCACTTCTGAAAGAAGGAATTTGGCAGTATGTCTCATGAAAGAGACATGAGACATCAGCAATTAAAGACCTGTTAACTCGAGTTGTGGGGTGAATAAGGGAAAACCTTTTGCAGTATTTGATAATAAACTCCTTCCAAAAGGTAATTTAACTAGACATAGCTATCTAAATTTATGAGGGGAGTTTCACTTAAGTGACTTCCTAGGGATTATTTTAAGATTTTGCTGCTATGGTAGACAGAAGTATATAACAATTTTCATATACATAAAATTTAAAAAAAAGGTTTCTACCTCAAAGATTATTACTGGTTGAAATAAGGAGACATGGTCATGGGAATAAAACAGATTTGGTGGGTTAAAACACTAGCTCTAAAAAGCAGGAAATAACATAAGGCTGAAACAAGTATCTCCATTTGGAAGCTTTTTAGTAGAAAGCTGGGAATATAGAGAATGGTACTTTCTGGTATCTTTTCTTTAATCATGTACCCAAGATGTCATTAAATAGCAAGTATGAATAATGCAAATGTCTTACTCAGTTCATTACATTATTCCTGAGGAGAAGCGGGTGGGAGGAGAAATAAAATACTTGCACTGGGAAGTCTGCCAGAAAAAAAAATCTTTACATTTTATTCTTAATAGCAGCATGACTGGTATGAACATGTACCCATGGATCTTTTGGTTACTTCCATTCCATAATTCCTACCCACTGACACCCACTCCCTCCCTATTGCTTAGAAAGAACAATCTGAACTGAAGGTGCAGTAACTTAAATTTCCAACTTTCTCAATTTCTAGACTTCTTTTAAATTTCTGGTTAGAAAGCACCATCTAATCTCCTTTGTAGAAAATATGCTCTGTTGGGTAACTCTTTTATGAGAAAACAACCTATGAAATATTTGTAGTGTGTTATTTTGTTTTCTCTATTAAATGGGCAATGTGGACAACCCCCTTATTAATCCTAGAAATACTATTTTTTAACAATACAATGCTGGAGATCTTGACCACTAATACTAGGATGACTGTGGTAGCATCAGAATCTGAAAAGGATGGAAACTGAACTTGTGCTGCCCTTTTTTCTTTAGGTGCAGCTGTGCAGTTGCCCATTGATGCTGCATCCCTGCCAGAAGCACCAGAGTCAGCCAACAGGCTGCAGACACACATCTTCTTGTGGTGTCTCCTGAGGGTTCCACAGCTCCTGTGCCCCACACCCTAAAGGGGGTCAAGCTGAATCACCATCCCTTCCACATTTCTACCTGCACTCTTAAGTCAGATAGAGTGAGTGCTTTGAAGAGACTACCCTTACTCTGATGGTCACCTACTCGAGGAAAGGATTCAGAGTGTGGATGGCTGTCAACACAATGGGGAGTACTTCAAACATACCCAGATCCCTTTTACATTTATGATAGGGCTTCAGCTGAATTTTAACTCAAGACAAAAATGCTCATGGATATTTCATGACATCCCACCTGCATTACTGTATTCAGCTTTGGGGTTGCCAACATAAGGTCCATGTCCTGATGGAGTGAGTGTAGTGGAGGGTGACAAAGATGATCAGAGGGCTGGAGGACCTCTGCTATGAATTCAGACTGGGAGAATTGGGACTACTCAGCCTGAAATGTGAAGGCATTGGGGAGCTCTTACAGCAGCCTTGCAGTACCTAAGCGGGGCCTACAAGAAAGCTGGAGGACTTTTTACAAGACATATGGTGATAAGGACAAGTGGTGATGGCTTTAAGCTGAAAGAGGGTAGGTTTCGATTTGGATAGAGAAAAAAGACTTTTATGATGAAGGTGATGAGATACTATAACAGGTTGCCAGAGAAGCTGTGGATCCCCCTTCCTGAAAGTGTTACAGGCCAGGCTGGAAGAGGCTCAGCCTGGTCTAATGGAATGTGTTCCTGCCAGTGGCTGGGGCTTGGCTCTATATGATCTTTAAGGCCCCTTTCAGCCTAGGCTATTCAATGATTCCATGATTCGTGGCGAATCTCATAAATAACAATATCATCAGCAGCAGTACTACCAGGTAATTTAATTTGCTTTGTAAATTTTCTACATTGTCAGAGTTAAAAATGTTCTCTCTCAAATCTTGTACAAAGCAGCTAAGTTAAAACAACAGAATCTGAGAAATGCCTTCCCAGCCCTCTAATAGAAACATGCTGGTTTTTCAAGATGTTATAGGTATGATCACTTGCCAAACTTGGGGACAGGAAATTATTTTTCCCGGCAGGCATATTTTTTTTACCTTTGCCTTCAAGAGATGTCTTTATGTTACTAAGAGAATGATTTTAAACTTTTGTGAGTTATAACAGTATTATAATAAATAGCTATGGCTGATGAAATTCTGAAACAATGCAGCTCCAGCAATCAGTGATCAACTGAGCATTATTACTGGTGAAAGTCTACTGATCTGTGGAATGGAAAGAAGACAGTCTAGTATTCACTCTTTTCCTGAGTATCCTTGCTCTCCTTCAGAACTAGAGATGACTTGAATCCTGGGATTCAGGGTAATAAAGCATTTTCAGAATTATCTGGCATAAATGTTGTTAACAGAGTCGATCCAATGAATGGCTAATAGAAATGAGAGAGTGGGGTGACTGAGGAAATCCAAAAGTCAGACTGTCTCATAGAATTTAGAGGTAATTGTGATCTTGAATTCTAAACCACATGCCAATAGTACTGTTCAGCTCTCCTGTTCGTTTTTGTAATTGCCAGCATACACCTATTATAAAGGCCTCCTGGGAATCTCTACAGCATCTGTATTTCTGTTCAACATAATTAGAATGAATTTTATTTGATCTGACAGCTAACTGTTAGTGCTGAGACTTAATGAAAAAGCTACCTGTCCAGCTCTAGCGAAAAAAATGACAGGAGTTGGAGGGCACTTAGCTGGGGTTAGCACAGTTGATGGCAGCAAGGATCCAAAATGTCCAGATTAATAATTTTGCTCATGTTTTGGACACCAGACTGCATGAATGAGTCCAAACTTATCTTTATTAATAGCAAGAAAAGAGCTATAAAGTTGTTCTGTGTTGACTGTTCATTTAGCAGATTTCAAAGTTCAACTAGATTAGTTAGTTTTTTTACAGAATATAACCGCAGACAGTATATTATGTAGCAAAAATACTTCCTGCTGACAGACTAAGCTCTGTTTTTTACACTCTGTTTTTGTTTTATTTTGGTTTGTTCGTTTCCCTGCATGAAGGGATAGTTTAAGAATGTAATGGTAAGCTATTTAAAAAGGACAAACAAGGTACAGGTGCCCAATTTTAAGACCCCCCTCTCTAACCAGCTTTGAGATCTATGGTAAGTGCTTGCCAGTTTTGATGTCATCCTTTTCTCTCTCCCTTTCTTTTGCCTGAGACACACTTTCTATAGCAGAACCCGCATGGTCACAGGACTTTCATTATTTATAATCCATTGCAAAGGCACTTAAAATGACACATATTTCTATATGTATTGGGGATAACAGAGACAGAGAGTATTTTGTGGTGTTATGTAGTCTTAGTCTAGCTGTGTTCACATTGCATAGCAGCTTACTTTGTGTTTTTTAGGTGGTTCTTGGAGAAAAATGGCTTTTCTCATGTTTTATTCAGATTATTTATATTAAGGTGAATGTTCAATTGGAAGCCACTACAATAGTATTTTTTTTTTTTAAGTATGAGACCATGTAGTAAGTCAAACATGTCCAAGAATATTCTCTGGCAACATCTAACATGGAATGTTCTCTATGACTACTAAATTCTATTAAATTCTCTTAGTTTCCCAAATGACAAGTCTAAAACCAAATCATGTGTTGTGAATGGAACCCAGATTGAATTGAGTCCCCTAATGACACTCAAGAACTACTTGGAGAAACAAGGGTGGTCCAGAATAAAACAGTGAAGGTCTTTCTAAAAATTAATCCTTTTAAAAGCTGGCATTTTTGGCACCCAGAAATATTTCCTCAAATGTCCAATTTATTAAGATAGGCATAGCCTGAGTATTTGTCTTGAATGTATATAGAGACACATGTGTGAAATGTTGAGGTTATAGAGACTGCAGAGAGTGTTAAAAGGAAAAGGACACCCTTGTCCCACCCTTGTCCACACTGCATACTTAACATTTGTTATGTTCAGAACCATATCCATGTCATTCTATGATTTGGTATCCTCAGATATATGGAAGGGCATTGTCTCAGAGAGTGCCAGCTGGCACTAGTCACAGACAAAGCAGAGAAAGTGTTAAACATTTAAGTACTATGTTCAATCCCTTTGGCTCGCTCTTACCTCCAGACTGTATTCCATTATGCAGTCAAGCTGCTTTAGGGTATCCAAAGAGCAGCATTTTGGCCACACCACACTATCTCAACATTTTTTTTTTTTAATTTTTTTTAACCTTAGACAGCCATGCTATGTGTAAGGATACAGGAAAGCCCACATACTTAATCAGAAGGATCATAAAGCTGGGGGGGGGATGGAGTTAGTCTGCACCAATACTTGTAAAGCACAGTAGCAACTGGCACAGTATTGCTGATGCTCTCAGTTCCTCAGCACTCACTCCCAGTGGCCCCATCCTTTTCTTTTTACAAAAAAAATATTTTCCCGCATTTTAATAGTAATTCTAAAAATGCTAGGCCATGAAACAGCAGTATTGCAAACAAGTCAAGAAAAAGGTGTCAATAAACAACACCACAAAGCTGGGAGAAGTGGCTGATACCTCAGAGGGCTGTGAAGCCCTTCAGAAGGTCCAGGACAGGTTGGAGAGATGGCCAGAAAACTATCTAAAACTCAACAGAGGAAAGTGCAGGGTCCTGGGGAAGAATAATCCCCTGCACTAGGACAGGCTGGGTGCTGACCTGCTGGAGAGCAACTCTGCAGAGAAGGCCCTGGGCATCTTAGAGGACAACCAGCTCTCCATGAGCCAGCAGTGCCCTTGTGGCCAAGAAGGCACATGTTATCCTGGGGTGCATTAAGAAGAGCAATGCCAGCAGCTCTAGGGATGTGATTCTGGCCCTCTTCTCTTCCCTGGTGAGGCCACATCTGGAGTGCTGTGTCCAGTTCTGGGCTCCTCAGTACAAGAGAGACCTGGAGCTCCTGGAGTGGGTCCAGGGGAAGGCAATGAAGATGACTAAGGGATTGGAGCATCTATCTTTTGAGGAAAGATTGAGGGAGTTGGGCCTGATCAGCCTTGAAAACAGACACCTGAGTGTGGACCTTATCACTGTCTATCAGTATCTAAAAGGTGGAGTTGAGGAGGTTTCCAGACTCTTCTTGGTGGTGCCAAGGTCAAGAGGTAAAGGGCAGAAACTGATGCTCAGGAAGTTCCACCTGAACATGAGGAAGAATTTCTTTGCTGTGCAGGTGACTTTGCACTGGCACAGACAATGCCCACAGAGGTTATGGAGTTTCCCTCACTGGAGCTACTCAAGAGCCATCTGGACACAGACCTGTGCCATGTGATCTGGGATGACTCTGCTTGGGAAGTTGGACCACATGACCCACAGTGGTCCCCGCCAACATGACCCATTTTGTGAGTGTGTGAAACCATGTGAGTCAAGAGAAAATATGTCATGGGAATTCTGCTTCTTGAGAGTAGAATGTGTACTACATTGTTGGTGTTTATTTGGTGTTGGATTATGTTCCTGAGTGACAGAAGGAATGTTTCAATATCTGTTGCCACAGAGAATGGTCTTATGATATTTCCACTTTTCAATGACAAAACCAGTAAAGTTTAGAATTCTTTATATCACTACAGTTATAAAACTTCTGACTGAGTTTAATTTTAGAGTCGCTTGCTCATCAGAATTTTGTTATTGTTTCATGTTTTTTTCTTCCTTTCTATGCATTTATCCTAAAGCATATTTAGGGTAATTGCAAACAGGGGAGTTTTTGGTATGGTTGATACGTGCTGATCACAGGCTTTCAAATTTTAGCCCACGATCTGCAGGTTCCATAGATTTCAGCTTCTTTGGAGACACACATAACGAATTATATCAAACTACTTCTATGCATGAATAGACGACCCACGTGAAAACCCCAAATTATGAACAGTGCCTTGAAAATTATCTGCTGTATTCCTTCTGGTAGAAATTAGAGAAAAAAAACACTTCAAAAAAAATCTCTGAGAGACTTCATAATATTGACTGAGATAGAACAAAATGGTCATTAATGAACACAACTAAACCTTCTCACTCAACAGGATCTAAGTTGGAAATTATGTATATCCAACCTAAAGGACCTTATATGAACTTTATTTTTTCTACAGCATGTGTTCCATAAGCTTTGACATCTGCAGCACTACATCATTTAAAATGTGACACATTCATAATCACTATTTGAATGTGAAAGTCATATTTCAGTAAAGTAGTATTGAAGAAAGATAAAAGAAATTATTGAAAATCTCTTGGGCAAAGCAAACTTCTGTGATTTAGCCTGTCCTATAAAAGTGTCACGCTTTTTCAGTAAATAGATAGCCAGAAAAAGAATTAAAAAAAAAAAAAAAAGAAAAACAAACCCAGATGAAAATGAAGAGGCAAAGAATTTAAAAACTGAAATCATGATGGTTAATATTGCAATATGACAGTTTGATCTCAGAATATTTTGCAAACAAGTTGCACCAAAGTAGTTTTAATGAATTGTTCGTCATGTTCTGTACAGTACCAATTGAACAACCCTATCGCATCTACTATGCCAGAAGGCCAAAATCTGCTAAAATGAACACTTCACATTTACTTTTAGGAAAATACTTTTAATATTCAGGAATAATTCAGTAAAACTTACTTCAAAGTCAAGGTCCGAATAACGTGATTTTCTTCTCTATTAAGCAGTAAAAAAAAGAAAAAAGAGGTTTTATTAACAAGGGGACTATTCAAATCATATTAATGAGTCTAAATAACATTCTTGTTTTCCTATCAGATATATATTAGGCATTTTTTAAGAAGATATGGATTTTGTCTTGGTAATTTAAGATTAATGTGTGACTGCGTAGTTTATAAGACCAGTTTCATCATATTTTCTCTGAAATAAACCAGACTGCATTTCACTGGGATGCACAATGTGCATGTTATTAGAATTCATGCAATTGAACCTGTTGGTGTATAAAATATTTCTATACTTTCTGTGGTATTTGAAAATTATCATCATATTCATATATTTTTACACAGGTACCTATACATATCTATGATTTAGACTTTTTATAGTTTTACAGAAATTGATTCTTTCCTACATCAGGCTTACATTGGTACAACTCCATTGATTTTAATGGAATAAATGACAGCAAAATCAAGCCGAAGCCATAGCTTCAGCTTGTTTGTTTGCAATGACAATCTGAATGAAGAAAGCAATGATTTTGCCTTAAACATATGACAAATCTGATTCAAAGCATCTGATATAAAGCAAGAATGATTTACTAGTGAAGTAATCACTTGTATAAAATGCAACAGAATATGATTTAGACATGTCAGAAATAATTTAGCACAGAATTTTTTTAGATTCAAAAAGAAACCAATTATAAAGTCAAATTATATCAAAAGAAGCAGAAATATTATAAAGAAGGGATAAAAATATATTTTTTCTTTTAAAGTTGGAAATTAAATGGCTTGCAATAGATTAAAGAGATGTAGAAAGAAGAAGCTAGGTTGTGAGAGCTGAAAAGAATGCAAAAAACTTGAGAATGAAAAAACGGATACATTCATCTTCAGGAAGGAGGGTTAAAGAAGAAAAAAGTATTCCCCAACACCAAAAGTCTTGCTGCTGAAGTTTAACCTAGATTTTTATGATAGGCTATGATGACTTTACGTCATGGTGAGGGGAGCCTTTTCACACTGCACTTCATTTCTTCAGTGAAGAAGAATCAAACTAAATCAAGAAGAAGAATGTTTCTGATTTTGATTATATTTGGTTTAACAAACCTGCAGGTTTTAGTAAGCTGCTTTGTTTTCCTGAAATTGAAAGGAATGATTTTACAAGTCTTCCAGCTGTAAAAAGCGCAAAATGTTTGGTCTCTGAGCCCTTGATTATACCACTTTGTGACAGGTTGTCTGGTTTTGTGGTAAATTTTAATGCTCCAGTCCACAATAATAGAGGGAATATTACAGCAACACTGCCGACACTGTTGCCTAAAGGGCTCTGAGGCTCTATAAAAGAACAGTCTAAGTTAAAACAACCAACAAAACAAGCTTTGGAGAAGCTATCTTTAATCACTACGGCCTGATTTAAAGAGAATCTATGCATTTGTGATGAGGAATGATCTACTTTTAAGATACAGTTTGACCACATCTACCACTAAAAAGGCTCAGTGGTTACAAAATAAGACACATGTACAACAGATAATGCAGGGAAGTTTACAGGAGTAACTTTGAAAAATGTTTGAAAAAGCTATTATTAAGTTAGAGTTCAGTAATAAGCCTGACACCATTGAACCCTAAGTAAAAATACAACAAACTGAGGAAAAAATGTGCAGTTTACTAGGTACAGTGATTTGTAAAATTGAAACATTGTATATTGCTTTAAGTGTGCTCGACTGCAATGAAAATACTCCTGGCATAGCTGGATTATAAGGTTTTCCACCCAGACAACTCTATCACTGTTTACATGGTGAAAATACACATTTAACAGACTGAAAAATATTAAGTTGTGCTACTCTCAGACAGAGGCAAGTATTGCAGTTTTGCTTTAGTTCACACCAGTTATGACCAAACAGGTCATACACCACAGGCTTTTCTCAGTGAGGCTTTTTCTGGGGCTCAACAAGAACCTATCACAAACGCATTTATTTCAAACTTACA
Source organism: Cisticola juncidis (assembly GCA_013400215.1). Classification (NCBI taxonomy): domain Eukaryota; kingdom Metazoa; phylum Chordata; class Aves; order Passeriformes; family Cisticolidae; genus Cisticola; species Cisticola juncidis. The sequence continues at coordinate 417,269 of VXBR01001544.1, read as the reverse complement.
CAATAAGGAACATCTGTTCTGTGCTTGTGCCTCGCTTTTTTTTGCACAGTCGCATACAATAAAATATGTCATGAATGCTGCCCAAGCTTATCCTAAAACATGAAACGTGTGGCTGCCACAGGAGCAGCACAGTTCTGCAAGTTTTGAAACCCAAAGGACGCTGGTTATGAATGTGACCCTGAACCATGGGAGCTTATTTGCAGTATTGTCACTGACACCACTAGGTACATGATCAGGTCCTCCTGGCTGCTACACTGAAATGACAGCAATGCTATTTTTGGAGAGAGAGAACATATTCAGAAGCATGAAGTCATTGGGAAACTTAAAGGATGAAGGAGTTTGCCTTCAGTCTCAACTGGACATTGAAATTTTACTCAATTGTTCTAGTTTCTGTATGATATATAAAACCCATGAAAATAATTACATTAATTGTGACTGCAAATATTCTTTGTTTCTTATATGAAGTTTGCTCTCTTTTGGCGGAGGAAAATGGAGTTTTCCACGCATACCTAAATGCTTTCAGAAATCAACCATCTAGCTCATTCTACATGTTAAAATGTCAAAAGGCAACTGAGTGGAGTAAGGGGGGAAATTTCCTTGTGTCAAATGAGCTGCTGAACTGGTCACTCCAATATGTTTCTTTTCAAAAAATGTATGCACCTGCAAAACTAAGAATTATTTTTGCAACAGAAAAATTACACTGGAAGCTGGTGGGTTTTTCCCAAGGATCAGTTCAAAATTCACTTGAGTATTAATATTAAAGGAATACAAGAAACAAAAACCTGTAAAGGATATTATCTACGATTTGCCTCATTTATTATTTTGTATTTGACCAGGTTCTGCTATGATATTTCAGGAATGATACAGAGAAGGGCAAATATAAAATGACATTTCTACTGCAATACTTTCTGTAAGTGTACAGTAGTTTCAGAATTTCCTTGGGAGTAACTTATTCTGAAATCTAAAATGTGCTTGGGTAGTGAATGCCACAATTTAAATGTGTAAAACATGACAAAGGAAATGATGTTGTTTATCCCTTTGACATTTCATTTGATGTTTCTCTTTTTGATATTATAGGAAACATGAATAATAGTTTCCTATTCACTCCTCACTCCAAGCTGAAGAGCTGGAGAATTGCAAGGGTCAGTAACAAAAGGACTGTATAAAAAACTGAAGATCCATCCAGTTAGTCAGTGCCTGGGAGTTGGCTGGTATAATTCTGAAAAAAATGAGGAGTATGGGTAGGCTTCAACCCATGTACAAATGCTACAAAAAAAGAGATCAATTTAAGCAGACAAGGGTGTGATAGACCTCTTTGTAACTCCAGTGACAGTTCTGCATGGCTGCTCTACACTGGAAGAAGACAAATCATGCCTGCAAACCGGGGAAATTTTGGAGAAGAGTGGCAGCAAAAAGTATTTTTAGGAGGAAAGGATGGAAGAGTGATGCAGATTTGTGTAACTTTGTCTCTGGAAGAAGCAAACACAGAAGCTTGTCCAGAAACCTTAGAAGGATATAAACACTGATAAACAAAACTGGTATGGGAAAAACCTGGACAAAAATCAGAACTGGTATTGGAAAAAAAGTATGTTTATGTAACTATGCAATAATTGCTAAGGGAAACAGAGGAAGCCCTTCACTCTAGTCTTGAAAGTGAAATTTGACCATGTTTTAGAAAAAGATATTGTAGAAAGTGTTCTTGCATTGATAGAAAAGGTGACCTGATAAGAATTTTTCCATCTCTAATTTCTAAGGCTCTTTAATCTTAATTAATAAAACCCATTTTATGTGGAAAAAAAACCCCCTACCCTTCATGCCAGAGCCGAGATAAAACTCTGTGAAAAGAGATTTGTGGCAGTAATTGTTTTTAAATCAATTTTACTTTGTGCTAATCATGTGCAGCTTCTTTGTGTAATTCCAGAACAACTGTAAACTCTGCTGAGGGACAAAAATAGAATTTCGAAGAATGATTTCCATATACCAGCACACACTAATCCACTGGCACCAGGAAAGAGCTGCTCCTACTAAAAGACTAATAAAATCCCTCTCCATGTCTGTAAAATGACAAATGCCTGTTTTTCTCCTTACTCTATTCTGCATGAGACCACTATCTGATTAATTACATCAGATACTCCTAAAGATATATTGCATTGTGCAAAGCATAATTGAAACCAGAGATACCATATTATACTTAGGGCTATAACCATACTTCCATTAATATAAGGTCTTATTATCAGCAGTTTATAATTCACTCTGAGATGAGATTTGACATACAAGATCTTGGCCTGAGGAGGATTTTTCCCAGAACAAAAGTAAAGACAAATCTTTTTTGGTCCTCAGAGACATAAAGGTGGAATGTAGATAGACGTTTTTGATTTCAAATGCCTTTTGGGTGTACAGAACTGAAAAAGCACTTTAGTTTTTAAATAGAAGATTGTTGGCTATTAGTTCATAACATGAACTAGACATAAAGCCAGCAATGAATTTTTTTTTATGAAAAAGTTAATTTAATGTGGAAATTTTAAGTCTTTAAAACATGCTAGCAAATTTAGTACACCAACGCACAGCATAAACATAACTTCAAAGATCACATTTGAAAGTATTCTGACAAATTATTGTGGCCTACTGCTCCCTGTTTTTATAGGCCAGCCTGCATATTTATTTACTCAATTGACTAAGACCACTTGCTTTGTGTTTCTGAATGCTTTGTGGGAAAATGTACCACCTGTTAAATAGACAATGATAATATGAAGTCTGCAATACATACTGAACTTTATAAGACTGACTAAAATTTCAGTTCTCCACATCTTCAGTTACTACAATAAACTCTACCTGATTCTATCCCTGCTTCTGTAAGATAACCTGAAAATAACCTGCAACAATTTGTGAAGTCAGAGGCCTCTGAGACCTACTCAAGTGAAAGAAAGACAGGGTTGTTATACGGCTAGACTTCATTTCACTGAGAGTCACAAAATTGGCAAGAGCTGTCTCCACAGCTTATTGAAGAACGAAATGAGGAATGGGAAGGGTAGAAATCTGAGATACAGAATGCCTGAAATAAATGCAATGTGGAAACATGACAAAGAAGAAAATCCTGTGGTGCTCGTCTCTCTGTTTTCGTTCTCTCTTTTTTTTACTTCTCATGGTATAAATCAGAATGACTTCATACATTCTGCTTTTGTTCTGCCAGATGCTCTGGTAGTTTATTGATGAGATTGACTATTTTAACTTTGTATTTTCTCTGTCCTTTCCTGGTTTGGGGATTTTATTATTATTATCATTATTTTAGACCTGGTTTCTTCCCTGCTATTTATATCTCATTCTTCTTAATACCTTCATTTTGTTTTCTCTCCATTTCTGCCATATTTCCCACTTTTTTAAAATAGGCTTTTTTTCTCCTCTTCATCTTTACCTAGCTTTGCTTTTTCTTTGCACTTCTCTATCTTTAACATATCCCCTAATTTTCTCAGCTGTAACAGTATTTTCTTCCTTAAGTACCCTGTCAGTCTTTTGGCCAAGGACCCACAGAGTTGACTGTCTTTGCATGTATTAAGAGCTCTCACAAATGAATACAGAAGGATTATTTTCGCCACACAATCAACTTACTACACACAAAGATCTCACAGCAGCATCTGAGACAGAAAAATAAAGAAGATATGAAGCTGGAAAGAGAATTCCAGTTCTTTACATGACAAACAATTTGTGAAGTTCTTTCCTTCCTGTTCTTATAAAGAGGGTGACATTTTCCCCCCCTTTAATAAATGCTTCAATTGCCTGTCTTTGCAAGTTCCTAATTTTATAATTTTTATAGTGTTTGTCTTTTTTCATCTCTTTTCCATTTCTGCTCACACTAAACTAACCATAGTTCCCCTCAAAGAATTATTTGTACTTCTTCCGCAAAGGTAACGATGCAAGTCTCTTCACAGGTGTCTACTTCTTTGTCCATTTTTTTTTCCCAGACCAGCTTCTTCCTCCACATTCAAAACTTCTAACTTTCCTCTGCATCCAAGTGTCTGGGAATGCAATACTTCACTTCAAAGTAATTTCATTTAGTGAGCACAATGCTCAGTGTACATTTTCAAAACAAAAAACATTCCAAAAGACTGTACTGAGTGTTTTCTTCATTAAAATCAAAACATTTTGAACTGAAGGAGCACACTCCAAGCCACTTTGATGTCAAGGTAGCAAAGCCAATTTTAATCCATGCATGTAAGAGATGTACAGGATATTAACCAGATGTCTGATTAGTCCTCCTCAGAAGCTCTGTGATGTGCTAATATGCCTGCCTGTGCCTATGATCACGTAAGTACTGTTGAATGCATACCAAATAAAATAAAAATCACTTTGTGAATCTGTGCATCCTTAAATTTATATTTATCTAGGCAATACTTGTATGTAAATATTATGGCATTTTCAAATCCTCTTTTGAAAATAAAATTCTTCCATACATAATAAAGAATTTAATTGTTCACATCTAAGCATTTCCTTCAGAAAAAAATATAGATATAAAAGTTTCAGAAGAAAGTTTGTGACACACAGTAGGATTCATCTGACTAAATTTAGGACATCAACATTTCTGATGCATGTGTTTGAACTACTCATTCTAGCTTCCTCTATGGAATCTGAAAAGAGACACCAGCACCGAGGCATGTCATTTACTTCATCCTGGAGCAGATGTCTAAAAGTGACCTAAAAATGGCTATTTGTCTCCATTGACTCTATAGGGGAGCAAAATGTGAAGAGTTCTTTTTCCATTTCAGAGGGGGAATGTCTGCATTTAGATATACAGTGGTAGGGGTGTTGGATCCTCCCTTCAGAGTTAGAAGTCAGGATATAAGTTTTTTGTGCTGATACTGTAGCTGTGTTCCAACTACAAGCTGATAGGAGGGGGAAGCTTTCTGCTGCCCAGGATGTTCTCCTTTAGAGCTGGTCTCCTCATGCTCTCTCTGGATAAAGGTGGGTAGGATGATCTGGAATGTCCTGCTGCAGGTTTTGCTGCTACATAGAGTGGGACAAACCCTGTCTTTTGAAAAGTCTTGCAAATCCCTCGCCCTTCCTTTTATGCTTTGTTTAAGGCAGCCACAAAAGCTAATCCAGCTGTCAGTTCTACACAGTAACATTTTGGGCTTTACCTCAACCCTTGCTTCTTAAACTCTGTATATGTAAAAACACAATCATGTTCTTTATCTGGCTGGATCTGCTTATCAGGATCAGCCTGAGACTCTGATTTTCTTCTATACAGAATTTTCTTTCATGTTCCAATCTTCAATTCAGTGCAGTACATCCTCATCAAGTAATGTTGGGAATCACAAAGGCAGACACAAAAGCTGACACAGTCTCTTTCATTTCTGACCTGCCCTAATATCAGTGGTTTTTTCCTAATACATTTGATTATGCAGGGTTTGAAAAGGTTTACAAACATAACTGGTTTTCTGGACCAAAATACAGCCCATTAAAACTAATGGGTTTTCCCAAGTTAGAAGAAACTACATATTTACTATCTTATTATATTTTACTGCATTTTCTACTACGTACTTAGTCTCTTCTGAGCATAAAAATGATATAAAGAATGGTGACTGAGATTCTGTGTCTACATCCCATCTTAAGAGGTAAAGTTAAAATATGATACAAACACAGAAAAATAACTTTAAAGGAGCAGTACATTATACTGATCGATTTTCAGGCCTATTTTCCAAAGTAATGTCAGGAACTATAATTTTGTGTATGATGAAGTAACATATGTCATGATTTTTACAACCTAAATAAGATCTGCTTTTTTTGTAGGCTTGTTTTTTTTTAAGGTGTCCTGGGTGAACTTTGTCACCAGTGGAGGGAAAGAGGCATCACCAGAAATTAATTTAGAGTGGATGGTATGGTGGCATGTATGTCCATCTTCTCAAAGAATTGTGAATCTTCTTCACATATCCATATGTCTAATATTAACTGGACTGGATTTAAGCCTCTATATCTGACAAAAATAATCTTAAAGATGGTACTGTAGATAGGTGGGAGAGAATACTGCTGGAAGGTGACCTTAGTTATTCTGCTTCTGGGGTTGCATTAAATTTGAGAACTCCTGTCTACCACCTGAGATCTATTAACTAATACACCTGAACAGAAGGCAGTAATTTCAACAATGCAGACTTGTTTTGAAAGAGTCTGTCTATCTGAGGACTGAAAGGGCAAGCACTTAAACTATCTTTAGAAAGAATTTTGAAAATTTTTTCAAGACTATACATATTCACTTTAACAGCAACCAAAAAATAGATAATTTTTGATTCCTTGCAGATACTCATACTTCATTCTCTATTAATTTTTAAGTTAAATGAAGTCCTGTAAAACTTATGGTAGTACACACATAATATAAACAACATGGAAAATATTTTGCTTTCAAAGCCTGTAGAGATATCTCTTGAAAAGAAATTAAATTCTGATCTTCTGCTCAAACTCTTCCTAAAAATTCATCTACACAAAACTTCAACTGCATTTTAAAAGAAATATCCATGTGTATCCACCATTTATGAAGTATCAGTAACAGCTGCACCTAGAAATTGAAAAATCAGGCTGAGTCTCTGTTTCTCTACACAGACGGGTCCAAACATTGTAGAGTAATAGATAATGGCTTCAAGTTTGCACACAGAGTAGAATTTTTTTCCATATGTAACTTCTTTCAGAGAATGAGGGAGTACCATGTTTTTCTCATTTGTCTTTCTCTGTCCCGTAAAATACCGTGTTACACATCACTTGACATGCTGGTGAAATGTATTCCCAGTTCTTAAGGACTTCCAAGTATGAAATTAACTCCAGCTCACTCCTGGCTTTCATAGGCAAAAGCTTAATAAGAATGGCAGTATTTGGTTCTTAGCTCTTAACAATTTATTTCAATAGTTATCACTTTGAAAATGCTTAAATCCCACAGACAGATTGCAGCAATAACTGAAAGTCTTTTAAAGGCTTTTCAGCTCACTTTTGCAATCTGACTGAAATCTGTGATACTCCACACGAAGCCCACCTGTACCTGTGGCACATATCAGTTGTACCAATGCCTGCATGCACTTGCAAACAAAACTGTATCAGTAAACCGTGAACTATTGCATGAAAGAATCCAAGATTTACACCAATGAGAGCAGAATCAGACATCATATCTGAGACAGATATGATTGTCAGCAATAACATGGCAAATGTTTTCAACTGCATGTGCTTGCAGGTAGGGCCAATGATTAGCACTTGTATCTTGAAGGAATAGTTTTTCTTCTCATAGCAACACAGAATTTTCCAGTGGACTTTACCTGGTAGGTCACGAAATCCTCGGCAGTCGTGTGGAATGTTAAATCTCCAGAACTATATTTTTTCATACAGACTGGCTCTGAAACTTTAGTCTTGTTTTCTAGGTATAAACACTTCTGATAATAAGAAAAATAGGAACAGCAGTGTATGATCCCAAACAATAATTTATACTGAATAAAAATATTAGCTTCACCCCTTAGACACAAGACACAATTTACTGTCTTATCATAAAATTAGAACAAGAGAGCATGCAATTTGTTTATGCACCACTGACCTCTAAAGAGCTCATTGATATTGTGGATCCAGTTTCGCTTCTCGATAATCCTGCATTGTCATCCAGCTCTGAGGCAATGAAATTCTTCACTGCTGTGCGGGGCTCAAATGGCAAACTCTGCATATGTTCTTGGGTGGGAAGATGCTGGTCTAAATTGATATTAAATTGGTCCATTACAGAGGGATTCATATTGAACTCGGGATTAACTTTGTAGTGCAACAGCCTTTCATGAGGCAAGGTATCCATGCCTATATTCATTTTGCTGTCATCCTTCAGTGATGGCTGGGTATTCACTGAGCCCCGGGGCATGACGATGTAGTCGCTTTCGATCATCCGCTCCTGAGGATGGACGATGTCCATGTCTGCACCTCTCAAATTATCGTCAGTGCACAAGTACACAGTCCTCCGCAGCTCACTGTTGTCTTTTTTCAAGCACTGGTTGGCCAGTTCACTCATACTCATAGGCATGTGGAGACCTGTTGGTTGCTGGATGATGACTTTGGAGATGATGTTTCCAGGCAAGGTTGAATAGCTCATTCCTTCAGGGTTTGGTCCCTTTTCCTCCTCTTCATCGTTTAGTGAAATTCTCGAAAGTGTTCCTGTTATAGTGGCTGCTCTGCAAGGTCCAATGTCTTTATGCAGAACTGTGGGTGAGAGTACAGGAGTCTTACAGCCCGAAACCATACCAACCTAACACTGCCTTTTGTTGTGGCTTTATCTAGCAGTGCTTCCTTTAACCGTGCCTCTTCTAAAATCTTTTCTTTCCACTTATTAATTTTCATTTTATAAATACTGTTTTTGGAACCGCTTTTCTCTGGTTTTGGGTTTTTTGTTCTCTTAATCTACTGTGTATAACTGACACTGATCTCTGACTAGCTTCAGTCATTTATATGAACTAAAAACATTTTGTTTATTCCTACTGACTTACACAGATTTTAGGTGACTTACAGCTTAAGCACAAGCCTGCCATGTGGAACTCATTAAGAGTTTTCCAAAAAAATACATCTATATACATTTATGACATCTATACTGCCATTATTAACTCCACATAACCTCCTGGAAAATGTCAAACAGATTGTAAGGCAGAATCATTTTGTCGATCCATTGTAATGACCTACCATAAGATTATAACTATGAGCATGTGTTCCTAAACTCCTAAATGTTCCTTTTCACTGACTTTTAAAAACTCTTCTCTGTTAAACTATGTTTTAAGTAAAAGTGACAAAAGAATTACCACATTGGGAATAAATTCCATTGGTATCAGAAAGAATATTTTACTGCATCTGAAAGGGTTATAAAGAATATAAACGTGTTTTATAGCAGAGTCATAACCCAGTTTTTTTCTAGGCCTAGACCTTCCCAGTCAAACTTGTAGCAACATCCAGCAATTTTTGGGGGGGTGAGGTTTACATGTAAAATTCACTAATCCTGTCATAAAATTCAAAATTTCCAGAGGCAATGAAGAATGGCGTCAAAAGCAAATAATTTATTCAATCACAATTATTCATCTTTAAAAAAAAAAAAGTAAGTCTATAATCCAACGCCTGTAATGAAAGAAAAAGTATAGAAATAAAAAAAAACAAAACTAAAGTACCCAATTACTGGGTTTATTCCAGCTGGATGCAGGGATTTTCTGGTCCCGGTTGAAAAGATTTTAATTCACACCAGTGCTATTTTATACAACAAAACCCATCTCATGGGCTGAGACAGAAAGTCAACTTGAAGTATCTAGGTATTACATTTACATCTCTTCTGGTTGCCCAAGGGCTCTGATGACCCAGATCCCCCAGTACCTGCCTGTCAGTTCACTGCCTTTTCCATAGCAAGCAGCTCATAAAGCATCTGACTCCTTCCTCACACTAAACTAACTCTCTTTTTTTTTCATTATGAAAAGAATAATTTGCTTCTAAACAACTGTGCATAAGTACCTGATTTCACTGGTTGCTTCATTGTTTCCAGTGACACTTGTTCAGACATTTCAAATAGTGATCTATCCTTACATTTTTTATTACCAGAAAGTGAATTCAAACGCTAGTAAAGCCTGTTCATCGCTGCATTCAGAGTCAATCTCCTTTAGGACGCCTCTGTCAAGGCCCTCTGTACTGCAGAGCTGTGTTATCACAGCTGAGAAGGGGGACTACATGGATCAGTGCTGGATTTTTGTCTGCCTTGGATGGTGACACAGGCATTTGTGTTACGATGCACTATCCCAGTTCCTCCAAAATACATGTGCATACTAAAACTGATCTGTAGGGAAGAGCCAAGTCCATACAGCAAGAAACTCAACTGGCAGTTTTTTAAGCGTGGGTGGCTGGAAACTCAAACTTCACCTTAATGAGATCAGCTTTCTTGGCTCCACATATAGCCAGCTAAGAGAGAGTGTCCTTCAGGTGGCTGTTGCAGAACAGCTAAATCAGGCTTCTGCTCTGACTCACCCTGTGGAGAGGACACACTCTCTCTTACTGAGGGTGTTTAGGCAAGATGGTTTCCCTATGAAAAACTGTCCTTTGGAAATATCTCCAAGATTAAAAAATTCCTGTAGAGTTTGAATAGTCATTTATTTTACACTGCACTATTGGAAAATAAATAGCTCAAAATGTGTTGTCTTTAATATATGGAAACAAACACAGCCAACTGATTAACATCACAGTACTGAAAAATCTTTAAAAAATGCACAACTTTTCTCATAAAAGTGGAATAAGACTTAATTTCCTTAAACTATTTTTGATTTCACTTAGAGTCCTATAAAACATACCCTCTTTAAAATAAATGCAAATTGATGCATCCTTCATATATACAGCTGTCAAGATACACTATTTTTTAATTTTTTTGTTAAAGTAAAATGATGTTTTCACATTTGCTTGTGTACTAGGGAAGGAAAGCTTAATGTGTTAGGAATTATCTTCTTTCCACAACTATTTACTTTCTAATAGACAATCATACCTTTGACTACTTTCCAAATGCTGAATGCTAGTTAATGGCCTTAGTACCAAAATTAAACAAATGCATTCATGCAGTGATGTAATTTTTCACATTTTCTTTTGTACAAATTAATAAAAATTTCCTATAAACAGCTAAACCCCAATGTTTTTCACGTCACAAGGAACTCTTACAAGACTACTTTTTATTGGCTAAATACTCTCCCAATGTTCTTACCTGACCGACAAGCAATGTCCACATCCTTCTCAAAATCAGTCTGTAACAAGAAACAGTGAAATAGAGCAGCCATTATTAATTCAGCAACAAACCACAATACCTTTTTGCCAACTAGCACTTTCAAAATGTCCTACTTACAGGGTCATAGTCTCTTAAAAGTGATTTCTTGTTGCTGAGAAGGTGAAGTGTATTGTTTTAAAACAGCAGAGCTTTACAAAGTTTTCTAAAGTATAACTGGGTGGTTTTCAAAGTATGCTGCCTGACCAGAAAAAATAAAATAGGTGGAAGTAGAGTATGTAATTTTAATAAAATGATACAGTGTATAGTTTTTAATATATATGGAAGAATAACGTCTACATCTCATCAAAGGATCTTCTTTAAGGAAGCTTTTCACGGTAATGTTATGAAAAGAAATATAAAAAATAGCCTGCAATACAAATTACCGTGAATAAGTGTAATTTAAATAGTCCCTTCTGTTTGAAAGTTCATTAATTTGTTATGAAGTTCTTATTTGTTATGAAACATTCTGCCATTTCATGCTACTAATGTAATCATATAAAATTTTTGTACTCCCTGAAAACAACTATAACTTCTTTCATTGCACAAAAATTAACTGTGCGAACTAAGAAAGAATTTTAACAGTTGTAAATCAAAGCACACTTTTCCTAGCTAAAAGCCTATTTATTCTGTTAGAGAATTTATTTACTTTTTCTTTTCACAAGAAATTTATTCCATTCTAAACGTTCAGTAAAACTTATCTTGTTTTGGCTTTGGCATGAAGTCCAAATGTTAAATTATTTTTTTGAGTCATCATTTTGAAGGGCATCTGCTTGCTGTAGGCTGCATTTTTGCTGAGCCTTGCATGTCTTTAGGGTCCAATTCTGACCATTGTAGTCAATGACAAACTTTTTTTCAAAGTGAATATATTACCTAATAATATATTAATATATTAATATATCTTAATATATTACCTAATAATATTAGCAAAATTTACTATGTTTTATTTTAACACACTAAATAGATTCCCATGTAGAATGTCTAGCTGTTTCTCCTTGTCTTTTTGAGAATATTTTTCAAGATCTTGTGAAGGGAAATATGTCAGTACTCTTTACACCAACACTAGAAGAAGTCACATTATATTATTAGTTTTTATTCTCTTATGTAAGAATCTTTTATCTTAAAGAACACTGGTGGAAGATACTAATTCACTGTGCTCCACTAAATAACCACACCAATAATTTAAAACAAGCTAAAATATTTAAGCAAGCAAATGATGACCTAAACAGTCTTTTGCTTAGGTGTAAATATTTCAGCCATGCAAACTTGCCCCATACAATACAGTAAGTTTTTGTTAGGAACACTGAATTCATATTCAAAGAAGAAAATAAAAGCTAACCATGATTTGAGCATGTCCATTAGGAAAAGAACTTGAAGAATCTGCATTGATTGGATCCTGGCAATTTCTTAGCCGACATCTGAAAGCATCTTGGACCTGTGAAAACAAATCTTATACTGATTCTCTTGTAACATCATAGACTCTTATTAGAGATTAAATTAAATCATATGGAATACAATGCATGACTTTTCTTTAGCTCACTTCATAAATCAGAGGCAATAAACATAAATGCCTATTCCTGTCATTTCATACATTTGTTATACTTTGTGACTGCTATAAATTTGTCAGTCTATCACATTGAGACTAGAGCATTAGTTTCATGTATGCCCAGAATTAGCTACTAGACAGTGATTATATGGTATTTAAACCAAATTTGTCTTGGTGATAGTATTTGGCTTTGTCTTACTTTGGTAGAGGTCTGATAACAAGATTAATAGATATACTGCTATCACTGTGAGATAAAGTCTATTTTCTTCTTGATAAATGTATGATTCTTGAAAGACAGTTCTTTACAGTTATTGTAATCAGTTACTGAAATCTATTTTTAACAATTATTTTAATCTCCTAATTGTACTTTAAAGAGTAAGTCTATTTGAAAGACATTACTGATTCCAATAGTAATCTTTAACTCCACATACAGGGAATCTAATGCATCTCTTCTAGGAGAAAAACTCTTCAGATGAGAGAAATACTTTCAGTGTGAGCATATGAAGAAAAGAGGGTTTTTTGCATGTAGACAGATTTCTTGAAAGCACAAAAGGAAGTTATCAGAAATTACTGTTTATTGATATGACCCATAAAGTAAATTTGAAGACTTGTCCCTAAAACACAGTATATTTGAGGAATAATTTTTATAGGAAATATTATTTTTACATTCATTTTGGACAGAGTGTATGTCTTAAGAAATACTATTATTCAGCATTTCTGTTAGAAACATGCTTCAACAGAGAGGCACATTCTAAAAGAAACTGCAGTTCCTGTTTGCTGACAGCAGAATGCAAACATATTTTACTGCTTTCTCTCAACAATAAGGATGTCGAGGCAACTTTTGGAATATAATGTTTTACGATGTGAATTTTAGTGCCAGAAATGTAAGTGCCTATATTAAATATCTAATTATATTCCTGATTTGAAGATGTGACTTGGAAAACAGGAACTTGGTTGGGTGATACAATTTCTTGTTCAAATATAAAAGTACTATGAATGAAATGCCTATAAAAATACATTCCATTTATTATCTGTAAAATTACTTGATGTCTTACTAAGAATAATTAAAAGGAAGAAAATTTTTTTCTTCTCATGGACATTTTGTGAACAGCAGAAGAGGATAATTCATCAACTATGATGAGCTGATGAGAAGTTGTCCCCTTTAAATGTATCATATTCTAATGTGAATTGTTTAGAAGCTATCACAAAAGCAAAAATGAAATTCAAAAAAAATCTAATTAGAAGCATTTTTTAAAGGGCTCAACCCTTAAATGAATAGGAGTGTTCCACAGTCTTGATAAGTGACTGTTGCAGCTGGAGGGAGCCAAAAATAGGGTAGAAAGAAGAATGAAGCAAGGTGGGAAGATTTGGGTTGATTTCAAAACACCGAGACTTACCACACATTGTAATATGAAGTGTGTTGTATTGAAATTCAGATTCTGATTTTGGGTCACTACACTTACTTTGGTTTGCCATGTGTTTGATGTTAATTTAATTTGGCATCTCCCAGTTGCTGCAAATTAAATCCAAGCCTTCTCTCATTTTATTAATGCTGAAGTTAGGTCACACTTCAGAGTTTTATGCTCTTGGATAAGCACTGGCACAGTGATTTGACAAAAATTATAATAAAAAATGCTTCCTTCAAAGCATCCCCAGCTGTGCTGAATCTCATCTCAAGGCATATGATGCCTGACCCCAAAGCATTGTTACTTCAGAATATACTATTTATCTGACTGCACTCTGTGCAGTGGGCCTCCTAATTTTTGTGACTCTGTGTTCATGGAGGTTCCCCAGTTGTAATAGCTCCACACATTTCAAGAATCTCATGTCATACTATCAGTGCCTTCTACATTAAAGCAGTGAATCTTGATTTTAGGATCCTCTTAAATGTGCATGTTCCTTACAATGTTTCTTAAAATGTTTTTGAAGTGCAAGCAGCATATGATGGGAACACGTTATCAGAATGTCAAATGTAGCATTATCTATGATACTGACATATGTTGCAATTTCTAGGTGTCCTCACCCAAGCCAGAACAAAATGGTTGAACTTTCTAAATAAGAAATAACTCTTCTAAACTGCTTGTTCAAAATAGTTAAGTTTGAGTATGTAAACACTGTGCTGTCTTTACATTTTACTTTGAAACATAATCTTGCTTTTCCCCTGCCTTTTAACATCAAGTTACAAGATTTTCTTAGAGCCAGGCAGAGAAGGAAAGACAGATGTGATGAACATGCAGATACCAGGGAAGTGGTTTCCTTAGCAACAGTAACCAGTTCCAAGCTTTTATAACTTACCCTTGCCCTACTCATGTACTTTTTATTTTTCTCCTGCAATTCTGAAATGTGGGCTCTAGACACCAACGATGAATTTAATCCAAATGCTCTCTACTCTGCAGAGCACAGCTAAAAAAAAAATTACATGTGGTTCCTCCCATCACCAGCATTAACATAAGTTACTAATTGTGATTAAAATCAGCTTTAATGCATCAAATAGATCAGGCAAACTTTTTTGCTGAGATAGGTAAGCTTCAACACTGGCCTCTTGTATGGTTCTGTAACACATCCATCACGATCTTCCAATGCCCAATTAGGTGCTTAAACAGCAAGGTGAGGGGAAAAAAAGAAAAACTCTAGGCTCTCTGGTCTAAGAAGGCAAAATAAAGCAACAATATCTAACTACTTTTCATTTTTCTTCCAAAATTTCAAAATAGTCTGTGAAAGGTCTTATGTTTGAAAAGTATCATATTTATTTTAGAAGTTAGGAAATAGAAGTATAGAAAGATTTAATGTCTTTCCAAAAGACACTGAATTGATGGTGGACAGAAATAGATGACACATCACTTAGTTCTCTTCCAGCTGTACATCTTAGTTGGTGAAAAGCCCTAATGCAGCCCCTGCCACAAAAGGTCTTCAATAGAGTGTGTTAAAGATAGTAACAAATGTTTCCATCATTTATGTTTATATCAATACAACTAAGAAAAAAAAAGGGGCTTTTATATACAATTGTAGAAGTCTGTCTCTTTTTGAGATGTAATGACACTAAAGGCATAGTAAAGCAGGGCTGTCCTCTTTGTTTGAATTTTATGGAGATATATTCCTCCTCAAATTTTTTTCTCCTGACAGTCAGAATTATTGTTTTGCCTGTGCTGGCATGCTATAAATATTAGATCAATCTTATAGGCTATAACTGAGATAGCTTTCTAGCCGTCATCAAGAATGACAAATATGTTGGCAGGATTTCCTTGACAGGCACTGGCAGAGCTAAATGCTTTTGCAGACAACCAAAAGTACCAGACTCTTCTTTCAGCTGGGAGGCACCATGTGCAGAGCAAAGGTGGCATTGCCCACTCTGATGGTGGCCACTCTCCTGGCTTGTGCTCACCTGGGGGTCTCTGGAGCTGAAAGCCAGACTCCAGAGTCACACTGAAACAGACTTTTGGCTGGAGATTATCTATTGATTAAGGAATAAATTGTTTCTGTACATTTACTTCTGCCTAAGTTGTCACAGTTGAAGAAGAAACACTTCCTCCATTTTGATAAGGCAGAACCTCATCAAACCTTAGTGTTTTTTGGGCCTCACTGAGAGGTCTTATCATGAGGTAATTTTTAAAAAATACCAAGTAAATAGATTATTTAGCTGCTTTATAAAATGCCTTTCTTAAAGAATTCCCATGTTAGAACTGAGACTGACTTGCTGGAGCAACTTGTGTTAGTTGTTAAACAGTGTAATGATTCTTTGCAGGTTGATTATATACATGTCTATATATCTATATATCATTATATCTAAATATCTAAATATTTATCTATATATGCCATTTGCTGAACAAGTGATGAATAAAATAAATCATAACTAGCTGATTTCTTACACATAAACCTAAAGAAAAGATTCCTGTATAAACATAATTATAATCATTTCTGCATATTTCCTACATTAGAAACAGTGAGCTAAAAGTAGTTCCAATCAAGGTATCCTACAAATTTGAAAATTGAGTTTACATATAGAAAAGACTAACTGCACCTCAATCACCACAGTCCTACCTGCAGATATGGTCAGACAAGAATGTTTCTATGACATGTTCAGCATTATTGAAGCATTCCCTGGGAAGGAAGCATTTGCAGCAAAGAACTGTGATTAGAATAGGATATCCTCTTCCTATAAAGGAATCCTTTAATTCAAGGTTTAGGACATTGTTTGAAGATGTCTATTGATTTTCATCTTTCATCATTTTCACTTTTTTTTTCCAAATAAGCTTCTGCATTACTGCACTAATACAAGCTTAACTGCTGCTTTATTATTTTTTTAAAAAAATATTTTATACTGTGCTATGCTAAGTTATATTAAGATTTTCTCATAGATTTTGATATTTTTTTACAAAATCACACACAAGAAAATGGAACTAGGACAGAAGGAAATGGAATTAGAACATGAGGAAAATTAAATGAATTGGGGAATTCAGACTGGACATTAGAAAAAGGTTCTTTGCCCTGAGGGTGGTTGGTCACTGGAACATACTTGGTCATGGCCCCAAGCCATGGTCAGAGTTTGAGGAGTATCTGGAGAACTCTTAGTCAAATGGTTTAGTTTTAGGTAGTTTAGTGAGGAGCAGGGAGTTGGACTCAATGATCCTTATGGGTCTCTTCCTACTGACAATATTCTGTGAGTCTGTGAAAGATAATGTTCATACTGCTTTAGTTTTGAATGTTTCACATGCTACCTTGAGCAAAATGTGTATATTTTAAAATAAAAATATTTCCCTAGGGCAGTAAGTGGAAGGTGGTATGCCTTTTCTAGGCTAATTAATAAATCCCAGTGGATACAAAAATTTCACAGACAGGAAAATCAATATGAAACTACTACTCTTTCTACTGAAAGCAGATGCGGTGTCTTACCATTATAGTAAAAGAATGCATGAAATGATTACTTTCAGATTTACAGATGAGACTACCCTCTTTTCCAGATGTAAATCATATTGGAAAAGAAATTGCTGAAGAAAATAAGGGGATTGCAAGACAGTTCTACACAAAATAGATTTTTCTAGAGAATTATCTCTTATTCTGCACATATTTTTACCCTGAACAAAAAGAAAAGTGAAAGAAAGAAAAAAGAAAAGGTATTAAATGAGGTAAGCCCCTTCGAATATGAGAGCTGATAAACCAAGAAATACAAAAGTTCATTGCCCCTGACAGTGTGATTAAAATTAGAAGGAATCAGCCTAATGTAAAGTGCTAATTTCTGCAAGATACTGATTTTTTCTTTAAAAATTGAAAACTTCATTATTTGGTAAGATAATCACACATACTGTGAAGGATAGTGATATAAATCTCATCCAAAGTGATACAACACTGAAAGAATTGAAAAAATTACGTCACGCAGATTTTTCATTAATATACTAAATTTCAGTGTTTAAAGGGCATCAGTGGTGAAAAGGGAAACCCTTAAGAGAGATTGCTCACTCAGCACTGATAATCAACCTTTCTTGAAACATCTTGCTTGTTTGTTTTTTGTTTTTTTTTTAGCCCTGGGGTTTTCAAATAACTCCTGTTCATCCCAGGGAAATGTGCTGGACATTTTAATCTGGTTTACTGGTATGGTAAGTATCCTGAAGCTGATAAATGACTGGCACACAGGTATGCCCACGGACTGGGAACTACTCTCCAGTCCAGCTCCACCTGCTCATTTTTGATGGAGAGCCCCATTACCACAGATCTGCCAGCAAAGCTGTTCGCTACTGCTCTCACACCCGTCTCAATAAAATGTGGGGTTAGTTAGCAGGTTGGGCAGGTTAGAGAAGCTGTCACCAGGGCCAGATTAAAGAGCACTTGTGCAGGAGCTTTGCCATCAGATTTCAGTGGTGATGAATCCTGTGGCAGGTGGCACTGAGCTGTGAAGGGCAGGCCAGGGTACTGCTTGTCCTCGCTGTTCTCACAGCACTCATCTGTCTTCACCCTCGCTGTCCCCATAACTTTAGTATGTACCTGAGTTTGTAGATCTGAAATGGCAGATCTTCCCCAACATAACACACCATCTCCTTGTGTCCTCTTTCAGGGACAGTATAGGCTGAAAAAATGTTGTATTTGAATCTGTTTTAATGTAAAAATCTACAGCTTTTAGTCTTCAGAAGAGTATTCATGTTTGCCCTTTCCTATACTCATTGGGAAAGACTAAACACTTAGAAAACAACTGTTCTTGGGATTGATTAAAAGACACCTTGAATTAAGTTGGTAAAGTTTTATACTGATATTTTGCACTTGGAATTAACTGATCTTCCCCCTCTCTTTCACTTTTTCTCTTTTTCTCTTTCACTTAATCCTATACATGTAACCATAAATTATTTTCCTCTTTCCATGAAATATATTTCTGCAGAGTAAGCTGTACATAACATTGAAGAGCACTTGAGAGATTAACAGGAGCACAGTCCTTTGGAAAACTGGGAAGCCATTCCTCACCTCCCTTCGGAGAATACAATGGACCATGACAATAACAAAGCCTTGTAATGAATCAAATACTGCAAAAAGTATCTGAAATAATATTGATCTTTTGTCTGTCATGGCCAGAACTGCAGACATCCAAGTCAGTGCTAGAAGTGGCAACACCACACAGGAGCTCCAAAGGGATGCCCTATTGAAAAAAGAGAAAAGCAGCATTGTAATATTGAAAAAAGATACTAAAAGCTCACTATTAAAATAAAACATATTTAAGGATATCACTTTATCAATTTAACTTGAAAATAATAGACAAAAATGTAACAATTGTACTTTATGTTCTAAATAATATCCTGTATTCAGTTAATAAAGACATTTGCACAATATTTTTAAAAAATATTTAAATGTGCTTAGCACTTTATACAGTGTTAGCAAACACAGTTGTCATCATCAAACTATTGTCTCACATGCACTGTATAAGATTTGTAACAAGAAGATGTAAATGATCAGGACTAACATGGCATTACTGGCGGTGGTGGCTGACAAAGCTGTTGTTGAAACTACTCCACACTTGGCACATTTGAGCGTCAAACCGCTATGAGGCTCACTCATCTGACTGCAAACAAACAGAACACCCACAAAAAGAACAAAATATTGAATTGTCACCAAAAAACGTTGCTACCGAAATTTAGCTTTTAAATATGACGTCATGCAGAAAAAGTAAGTAGACTTATTCAAGATGAATGCTCTACATTGTTGCAAAACTGTATTTGGTACTTTACATTATTGTTAGCTTTACATGTTAATACTACGGGGCTTAGTTTCATACAAACTCTATTTCTTCTATTTAATCTACAAAAGGCTCCAGATGTGATTAAAAACTGCTCAGTACACTGAAGTAAACATAAGCACGTGCTAAGATAGACACACAAAGTGAAATCCCTCTATTCAGACCTGATGAAAGACTGTTGCATCCAGCCACGACTGAGAAAGAGCACAGGTCACTTAAAAGAGGAATGTGAAGTGTGGACCATTACAGAGCATTAATAGGGAAAGAAACCTGCAAAATTTACTCAAGCATCAAATCAGCATGTACATACTGTATAGTCAAAATTGCACCAGTGATTTGCATGGCCCACTAATATCTGGAGTGGTTTTATTCATGTCATATGAAGGTCTGAATACAGGGCTTGAAACGTATGGAATCTGATGAAATAAATATCTGCTGGTACTAAAAAAAGGGTGACCTCTTTTGCCTTCTAATAAAACACAGTACACAAGCATTATGCTCAAAGCATTTTGTATAGACAATTGTACCTCTGCACCTGTCAGAAGAGGTAGAGGACAAAACCTGGAATTTAAGCTTTTCATATAGCATGAATTCAGCTTCTTGAATCAACTAAATAAATATTTTTCCTATTCCTTCTCTTTCTGCTATCAGAGCCAGGAGTAACCAGAGCTGAATAAGATGTGATATAGCTGACAGGAAGGATGTTTTGCCTATTCCCAGCTGGGAACATGACAAAGACAAGTAACTTTTTGGGTTTTTCCCAGTTATTTCAACCAACTGAACTCTTTGCTATTGCCAAAACCAGCACTCACAAGGTTTTCAACATACTATCCAAAATAACTTTGAACTCCAGTGTTCTCCAGTTTGATAAACCAAATTATGACTTTCCATTAAAAAGTGTGAAGTATATTTCCCATAAAAAGGTGGTTTCTTCCATAAGAAAATAGTGAGAACCAAGATATTTTATAAGATAATTTTGGGGTGAGAAAATAACTCAGTGAATCCACATCAGTTGGCACCAATTAAAAACACAGATTAAAAAATGAATTAGAAAAATGCCTTGGGTAAGTATAAACTAAGCTTGTGAAAGTACTTTCTGTGTTTCCCTGGCAGTGCTTCAGCATTATTAGACTGAATAATTCTCTTTGCCTCTACAAAACTGCTCTGGATCTTGCAAATAATAATAGAACTTGATGTGCGTATAAACAAAATGTAAATTTTCAGCCTGGGCATTTGCATATGCTTCCTCTTTTACCAGGAAAAGGATTGAGGTCATGACTGAGTTCCATCAACATATTTTTTCCCACTTGTTGATTCCCCATATGCTTGTTAAGGTGATAAAAACCATGGAAGTAGTATATTTTGCCCCATTCACTTGTTTTAAATCCTAGGGCTGAACTTTTGACTAAACTTTTGACAAATACAAGTTCAACGTTTGTCAGGAAGAATGAAGTTGCCTTCCTGAGAATGGCTAGCAAAAGATACTTGAGAAATGAGTGACAACCACCTTTCTAGAGGAGATCAAATGATGAACCAATTTCTATGCCCCAAAGAAGGACTCAAGAGATGTCACCTGCCAAGTAGTATCAAGGAATGCTGTTGCCAAACCACCATCTCGTAATATCACACAAGTTGTTTCTCATACAACAAAGATGTAGATACATTAGGGTATCTACATCTTTTCCCAAAGATATTTAAAAAAACAGTCTCTGATGCTGTATCCATTTATTTGAAAGATAGATTATTTTCAAATAAAATATTTCTTTATTAAGTTTCACAATTAGAAAAGAAGTTACTTGTTTCACCAAGAAAATAAAGTATAAACAAATAGATTTCTATAGCCTACAACTGCATAGGTGGGAAAAAAAATCAAACCAGTTAAATCTGTTTGAATATCCCTACAAAATGTACAAAGCCAAACTTGTGACTGTTCCAGCTCCTTATATCACTGGAATTAGAGCATATGTGAATTTGAATTGGTGATTACTAAGTCATCGCTACTTTTGAAATAATTTGGGTAGTTTTATAATATTCTAGATCTCACCAGTGTTATTACAGAGTTCAGAATGTTGATGGAAAGATGTAGAAAAAAGTAAGGTTATTAAATTAATATTTTATAATGAAGAATGATGAAAACAGAAGAAACAGAATTACAGAGTTTGGTACATATTTGTCAAAATGATGGTGGAAGAACTGAAAACCAGAAAGACTTGATTGAATTATTATAAAATGCAAATCACACCAGCTAAAGTATTTATTATAATTGTACTCATCAAACTTATTAGGAATGCTACTTTTAGTTACATGGTGAAATAATTAAAACTGAATCTGCAATAAATATGCCCATAGCAGTAATACACACAAAAATGAAGATACTATCATTTTTCATTGTTAGAAACGCAGATATTGGTGGAGTTAAACTAACACCTGGCTCAAAATATAAAAGTAGAAAATATAACTGTAAAAAAATCATTATTCAAAATTTAAATACACTTTCATAAGCATTAGGAAGGTGATGATGCAGTTGTGAAATATTTTTCTCCAAAATGCAATGGATCAAGGTTTGCTGCTGCAGTACCTCATTGTCAACCACTGTGGAACACTTTCTGGTACCATCAATCATAATCTTTCCTTCCCATGGCAATAAAAAGAATTTTAATGTAAATGGAAGTAAATAATCAATAAAACACATTTATGTTTTTTCTTTTTTAACTCTTAAACCATGAGGATTGTTTTACTTTGACATTCTTTTACACTAACTTAGAAAATACACCTATGTAGATGTTGTGTGGATGTAAGTACAAAGGTAAATTCCTAATGTTCCCAGTCAAAATGGCGGAATAGCATTGACCTAAGTAAGAGATATATTGCTGTAAAATACATTTTATAACAATTAACACAAACTAATAACATTTCTTGTCATAGTAATTAAATTTGACAGCTACACAAAAATAATCAGTTCCTTCAGTATACACAGTTCATGAAATTGTTATCCTAACTGCAACAGCTTTACACATGTAACCATCTTGTGAAACCTCTGCTCAGATTTGTTAAATCCTCATTCTTATTAACTTAATACTTTTGTACTTGTGTTTTATTATATTCAGTTTGTTTGGTTGCATTTTCTCAGGATAATGCAACAGCAGCTTTTGAGATTAATGGAATCTGTTAGAAACACTGTTACACTTATATCAAAGTTCACAGCACAATCAAAAGCATTTTTGGTGAATATCTGTAATTGAAAATTGGTGATAAAATTTTAATATGCTTTAAAAGAACCCAGTTGTTGCTTACCCCGCTCTGTGTTTGAGTTTTTTATCTAGGATTCCATCTCTGGAAACAAGTTTATTAAATACCAAAATGCCAATCACCATGTTGACCTGTCAAACAGAAAACAAACAGTTGATTTTTCAATGACTAAAAGAAAATATTGTATCCTGGCTATATTGTATTACAGGCCTGCAAAATGCCTCCTCTTACATTTTTGAGCATTCCTTCAAAAACTGTGTATCAATGTCCCTGAACACATCAAAAGGCTGTTTTCTCAAAGAGGTGACACACACACACCCAGCAACAGGCTTGTTTTGGAACACTGAATTACGCGTGCTATCAAGCTGTGTATATGTACATGTCTGGTGGCCAGAGGCTTGAGTAATTTAACTTTAATATTTTGTCAGTTTTAATTGCAACAATACATACCCCATTCCAGGAAAGCCACTGCAATTTGAGTTCTCTGCACAGGGAAGAGCTAGTCAGCCCCTTTTTAAACATTTATGGCCCATGTGGGTGTTCCCACTTACGCAGAACCAGCCTGTGGTTTTCCATATCTTCCTGCACATAAATCACTGTCTATGTCATTTGCCAAAATGTCAGTTTTGAGACTTGTTTGTCTGGAATTTACTACTTCTGTGGACCAGATGAATTCCTGGGATGTCTGTTTAGCCCCATTAAAGTAAATGGTGTTACGATCACATACATGGGTTGAAGATCTAACCAAAAAAAATTCAAGTGTTTTAGCTGTGGGACTTTGGCACTTAATGGACATATTAATGGCATTTAATGGACAACTTAATGACTGTTATTATCCATTTGTATTATTGAACTGAACTCTATTAACCTGTCTCTCCATGGCCCTGCAAATAGGTAATACTAACTTCAGAATCTATTAAATGAATGTTCCTTTTTGTTATTTATTAGAGCAGGATAATACTTTTTTCCTTTGAAACTGTTTTGTCAAAACCTGTTCCAAAATACCTAATTGTTGCTAGTCTGCCCTGCCAATTCTTTTTCAACTTTATTTTCAGCATTAACATTTTTCAGCTGATGTTATATAATTCTTTGGCTTCATATGCTCAGGCTTAAGTGGCTGCATGGAACAGCTCCTTTCCACAGCTCCCAGATAATGGTAGGGCAAACTGTGACTGGGAACTTCCAACATCTCTGAACAAAGACTTGCCAATTAAACAGAGAACATACAGTTACTTCCATGTGAAATTAGAACTGGCTTTTTGTAAACATCCTTGGCTCCTCTACCATGACAGGCACTGTGAGTTGTACAAAAGGATCCTGGCTTGACTCCAGGCAACGATGAGACAAACTCTAAGGGAGTAGTAAACATCCATTTCAGGAAAATTCACGTAGATACATAGCTATAACTTTGGTGACTAATAAGACTGATTCTCTTTTACAAGAAGAAACCAGAAATAACCAGTGCTGATAGAGTTATCAGTATAAAATTTCTGGAGTGGAAAGAGGAATTAGATTCAAAATCTGTACGGGAAAAATGCTAAATAAATTGTTGTGAAAAAATCCTTACAGATTGCAGAGCAGATGTCTGATAGCCGATGGCACAGGTAGGATGTAATTCATCTTACCCTGAAGTAGACATCTGAAATACTTCTGTTGGTTTGATCTCTAAATGTATGTATTTTTCTTCACTGGCATTGAAATATGGCTTGGATAAGTAACTTAGATGAAGAAATCTACATTGCAGATAGCTACAATTAGGCAGAAATGAATCCTACACTTAAATGCATGTCCAGAGATGTGGAAGATTAATACACAAATGAGTAACATTTCCCAGCTATGACAATTTTTTTCTTTGCCTTCAAAAGCAGTAGCCATGGAGAACTTGCTGGCAGGTTCCACTCCTTCTGTTGCTTTTGCTGGCACAGCAATCCACTGCCAAGCAGCACTCTATCAAGACTGTCACTGAATTTCACAAGGCAGTGACAATTGCGTAGATGCTGCTGATAATAACTCAGTGATGCCTGTAACAAGTCTTCTGTACCACTAATCAGTACATTATTCTTTCACAGCTTACTGTGTAAACATGGAGAGATAATTGGTACAAAGAAGTGATATAATCAAATGAATCATGCATTCAAAATACTGAAGGTATGTTAAACAACAGTGATCTCAGTATTTACAGCAAAATGCAATGTTGCTTTATATCTAAGCTTTTATAATGGAAGTATCACTTTCTATCATTTCATGCAAAAATACTGGGAATTATATTAACATTTACCAATACAACAGCAGCTGCAGGTCCAACGAAAGCATAGAGTAGCCCTCCTTCCAGAGACAGCCAGCAGCTGGAAAGAACATTAGAGAAGAACTAACACAAATTAAAAATAAGTATAACACATTGTCAAGAAAGCATTAATAATTACTACAGCATATTGTTCTGATATATGAGATTATTCATATGCACACACAAAAACAGTTGCTTCATTGATATGATGAAGTAGAGAGCTGAAAGACATTTCCATTTGCAGTGGCTAACATTTCAAAATCTTTAAGGTGAGTAACACATAAACTGGAATGGCCGAAATGTATAAAGAGCACAATAGAAAGTAAGTTTGCAAATATTTACTGTACCTCCTCTAACCATCTATGATGAGTTAACTGAAGAGGTCTTGCCAAGTAGGTATCTAGAAACATTTCTAGTTTACCACATCTGATAGTTCTATACTTAAAAGTGATGAAATGGTCAAGTACCTGTAATATAGAACTTCAGAAAAAAAACAGGTTTCTACCTATCCTGTCATTTAAAAATTGCTATTAGAACTACACCTTATGGACAATATTTCCATTGGAGAAAAATCTTATATGATATATGATCTGTTTTGTATTCTGTCTAATATTTTGCAAACAATTTAAATGTATATTTTAAAGCATCTGAAAACTGTATTTTCTGGAGACCACCTAATCTCAAAGAGCTTGTCATTCTGCATCAAGGCTTTCACTGAAAACCATCAGATTTCCAAACACAGAGCACTTACAGAATCAGATTTTAAATATTTGATATACTATGATGCAAAGCTTTCCATATCTGCAAAAGAACAGGAGCTTCAAACACTGAAGTAAATGCAGCTGTGCTATCTTCCCAGTGATTACACATTCAAAGAACAGCATGTTTATTTGCATGCATGATCACACCTACATATGAGGAAACTCCAGTATATACATTCAAATAATGTACTTGGATTTCATATGCAGAAACATTCACATCAGAATCACATGTATCTTCTTTATTTTCCAGTAATGCTTTTTGTACTTTTCAAAACCAAGTAAAATCATAATATTAATGGGCTCTCAGGGCTGGTATTCACACTCCAAAAAATAAAAGCATTTTCCACTGTAATGAAGCCATGTGAAAACTGTCACATGAACACAACGGCACCAGTGTGCTAAATTCTAGAATGACAAATGGATGCAAATAGTTCTTATCTGCTTCACAGTTAAAAAGGTAGCACATGCCAAGCTATTTTGCATCCTACCTCAAAACCCACTAACGCTCAATTTATTTTTGCAGTGACAAAGAAAAAAGCTTTCAAAATTTTCTGCAGTTTTTCCTACTATTTTTTTCAAAAGCTGTTATTATTGTCAGTCTGGGAATACAGACTTCTGAGCAGGGAAAATGCACTCATAGTCCACTTCCTTACCAGTATGAACTTTTAAACTTAGTGAAGATGACCACTTTGAGTAACTAGGACTTGTAATTAAAATTTTCATGGTTTTGGGAGACAGAAGCAGTAATTCATAAAAATAGTTGATGTATTGTTCAAACATAATTTCTGTTACCTGTGCTATGAAAAGGTCAAGAGCAGTTTTTTCTAAATAAAAAATAAAAACCAGTTCCTACCACAAAACCCTTTGAGACCAAGGAAAAATTTCTCCTCCCTTTTTCATGTTATCAAGTAAAATGGCTGTTCAAAGGAGTGATTTCCACTTAGAGGCAGAGCTGGAAAAAATTAAGAGGTTGTCTGTTTTTCACTTAACCTCTTTTTAACACAAGCTGAATTTTCAACAGTCTGGATTTTCACCAGTGTGTGACATCATTTTGCAATACATTCCAAATTTCCTAGTTGATGATTGAAATTAATTTTTCCTCCATCTTCTTTTGTTGAAGACTGTCTGCAGATAGATTTTCAAGTGGCTTCCTACACTACAAGGCAATTCTTGTTGATTTTTTTATTATTTTTTCCTTTCCCTCTCTCTTTGTTCAGATTTTTTTCCCTGTGTTTTATAGTTGTTTTTATTTTGTTCTCCTGTTCTGTCTTCTTTCTCTCTGATGTGCACATAGCAGAAAACCATATAAATTGATTAGTGTTAAGAGCAGCCACCAGTGGCTTTATGGGACCATGTTCCATGGTCATAAAATTCTGCTGAGTGATGAAGCATCTGTACACCTGTGTCCTGTACATTTTGTGAGATGTTTGATACTCTCCAGGAGATTGGTACCTTCTCTTAAGAGAGCATGGCAAGAGTATGACTATGACAGAATTTTAATTTTTGCTGATGCAAAAAATTTCTGGAATTTATCTGTACTGTATGTTAACATGAGCAGTTCACACAGGTTTATTAACTATAAGTTTTAGTAGTGGTGTTTTCATAGCTCTGATTTTCTGAAAAGAGATAGCAACAATATTTATTAGAGAAATAGCTGGGGAAAGCTACTAAGATTTCAGACACACTAATCTTTTCCAGATAACCTGAAATATCTGTAAACTTGTCTCTGTGGGTTTTTTATTATTTGTAGGAAATCCTTTCGGCCTCTGTATCTCTATCACTACAGGTGTCTGGGTGAAATATTTTTCTTATGTAGTTTTAAAAATACAGAAGTATAACTGTCTAACAATTAGGACTCAGAAAAAAGACAGAAATCAGAGACTGGTGATCACAGAAATGGCTTAAGTGTGAACAATTCAAGCACTCTCATCATACATATACCATGCAAAACTGAGAGGTGCTGCAAAGATTCTTGGACCTTCTCCTTTTCCATGAATCTCTTCATGTGTGGGACTATGGAACTGGAATAAATTCTTTAATTTTCACTTTTAATCTTCTCCATGTAAAAGCTTCATTTTCAAAATGATCATCTTAAAGAGCATGAATAGTTTGCAATAGGGTGTGTTTCTGACAGCAGCATGTGGATAATTGACTGCAGCCAATTAGGCAAACAGGTAAAATATAGTGTAAGCAATTAAAAAACTTACACAAGTGCTTTAGTTATGGTAGGAGGAGCAGGACAGGAGCTCTGCTTTCACACTGCCCAACAGTTGTCATGAGACCAAATTCACTGCTGCCTTCTGGAGTGGGCCAGCACATCAGCTGGTGATGAGGGAGGAATCTCCATTCCTTTTCTTCACTGTTTTCCTTATGTAATTCTGATGTCAAATGCCAAGAAAATATATTTGCAAATAAGATGAGAAAGCTGAAATATGGTTCTATTTGTCCCTTGTACGCCTTCATTTGTTCTTTTTTTCACATACTACAATGTCAGCTGGATTTGGATCCTGGGAGAAGAGCTGCTCTTTTTTACTTTCCAGGTTACTCTTAATGAATGATTTGTTTCTTTGTCTGAATATTTCAGAATTCTCTCTTTTAAAAATGCATTCAGCCAAGGAAGGAAGCAGGAAGCAATGTTAACTAAAGCAAGTACTCACACATGAATGATTTCAGTAGAGCAAATGTAATGGGATTAATCCTGCAAGGGATAGAGCTACATCCCCAATGGGGGTCTGCACATCCTTATTTTGTGATTTGTAATTCTTACAGCCTAAATGGTTTTCCAGTTGTGGTTCAAGGACTAAATAATGAAAAAGCCAGCAAGATGAGTACATAGTTAAAAAAGAATTCAGAGGAGTAGGTTCTCAATATAACACTCAAAAAGGGGCTAAGGCCACTGTTGCACTTGCCAGCTCTAAGTGCAATTAAACATTTCAGTTACACAAGACATTCTTCACTAAAAAGCTCAAGATGCACGTTGTCACAGTTTAAAACTGCAGTGCTTGGTGGTGTGAGCTGGAACTAAGAAGGAGGTTTGGTTTTGTATTCTAACCCACCCAGAGCTGGAGTGCCAATATGGTGAGACATACGGGGAAGGGAGGGGGAATCCTGATCTCACTCAGTGATGATGCTAAGGAGAATAATCAAATATTCATTGAAGGGAGGACTTGACCTAACTTATCCACATCTCTGATGAATGCCCTCATTACCAGCCTACAGAGTTGTGTTTCCTCTTTCTGTCCAGATGCAGACTCAATTTCTTGGGCAACGTGAGGAGAGCTCCAAAGAGGCTGACCAAAGGAAGCACACTCTTGCATACATAATGGTTGTTGGAGTGCTCCACTGGCAGGAAGAAAGCTCAGCTGCTTCTTCATCAGAAGATCGAAGGGCAGCCTCTCTGAGGAGTTAATTTTCTGAGGTGCTACATACACACTGGAACCAGCCAGGTGGTTAAACAGGAACTGTATTAGTTGAATGCAAATGAAGCACACAAATTTCCTCCTTTCTGTCCCTCATATACATCAGAGTTCAGGAAATGGGCTGGATCATGGTGTCCAGGAGAGAGGGGATGGATGGGAGAACTGTTTGGGGATGTTTGAAGGGCTTTGGCTCCAAGCTGCTCAGGGGCATTAAAGCTGAGGTGGTTGCTGGATATGCAGAAACCTGGGTGCCAAAGAGACTCTTGCCAGTACAGTTTTGGACATGTTTAACTGTTGGCAGAGGCTACCCATAACATTTAACATTCTCTTTTGTAAATCTATATAAATGTTAGGTGTCTAATTGGACCTAATGCTCAGTGTTTCTTAAAAGCTTGCTATTTCAAAATCTCAAACAAAATCTAGGATTCCTGGTGCTTTGCTGAGCTCAGTCCAAGACTGGTGTGCTGTTTTCTCTTTGCTCTTTTGTGGGTCACTCAGTGACTCCCAGGGCAGTTCCAGGTGTGAATGGATACCTGTAGAGCCTTTAGAGTGTGCTTTGCAATTCCTGATGGGTACGACAAGCTTGATAATTAAAAACATAGTTTATCATTTCAGATTGACTTACTAGTGAGCTGTTCCATATCCTTTTGTCTTGGTAAAGCCTATTGATATTGCAACCACTAATGCTGGCAGTCCTGAAAAAAACCAAAACAGTAATAATCAGCAGATGCTGAGTAAAATATTGCTGTTCTGCCCGGACAAAAAATCACAGGGCAAGCTTAATGCAAAATGAACAATTTTACATGGAATGAATTATTTAATGAAGCACATTGCTATTGTAGGATTTGTTTTTCTGAAGCACTGGCAGGGAGGAGGACACTGTTTTCTGCCCACGGTGTACTGTTTCCATGTAGCTGAATTACTGGTACATTTGACAGGTCTTAACTAGAAAGAGGTTTCATGAATATTCAGAAAATATTTCTTTCTTGTTTTATTTTGATTTCTTGATATGACACTGCTTTGCTGAAAATCTTCTACAATTTTGTTAAAACATATTTAGTAAAGAATGCTACAATATACACCAGGATGCCTTGAGCTTAAGATATGGTGAAAGGATTCTAACCTAGTTTTCCTTTTAGTGTCATGCTCTCTACTATCTTGCAGTTTTCCTGAAGAAAATGATGATATT
This sequence comes from Cisticola juncidis, assembly GCA_013400215.1. Taxonomy (NCBI): domain Eukaryota; kingdom Metazoa; phylum Chordata; class Aves; order Passeriformes; family Cisticolidae; genus Cisticola; species Cisticola juncidis. The sequence continues at coordinate 386,834 of VXBR01001544.1, read as the reverse complement.
CTTGACATTGCCACTGCGTTAGATGTTTCATTCCAATGACTCTTAGGAAATTAATTTTACTGACTTACCCCATCCAAGGCACAGGAAACGCTTCCTTATGAGCCGTGTCCTAATTTTTCCAGTAACAGCCATATATGACTGCCACGCTTCTGTCAAAACCCAACAGAATGAAGCTAAGAAGAAGAAGTGTAAAAATGCGGTGGTTGTGGTGCAGATGCCCTGCAGGGAGCAAAGAGAAGCTCATGCTGAATACTTAAGGACACTCATTTCTGTTTTCAATTCAAAGAGTTGTCATATTCTATCAACTTGACCTTTATCCTTAGCATCAACTCTCCCTTTTCTCCCTTTATAATGTGGTGGCCACAACAAGCAAGGGAAAGAAAGAGAAATGTTTATGGAGATTAGGCAGAAAAGGTTTTTACTTGTTTTCCCAAACACTGAGTGTTCTGAGCAGGGACAAAACCACAAAATAAATAATGCCAGCATATTTTTCTCTACACATTTACTTTGACCAGAGACCACCATAAAGCCAGTCTGGGAAGCAGTTACAAAATTACTGGCTATAAAATCACACTGAGCTGAACAGAGCAAACGTGGAGATATAAATGCTCCTAATTGCCAGTTATGTTTTATTTCCCTCCATGAAGAAAGACCCTGATTATAAAATTTGAATTTGATTTTTTGATTTTTTATTTAAATTTTATAGAACATTAACCTCTTGGAACATACTGCCTTAGATTTTTTAGGCAGGTTTAAGTATCATAACCTTAACAATTGCCCTGGATATTGTTTTTATGGGTATCAGTCATTTGTCATCTGAGAAGTATTTTGAGCAGATGCAATTGGCTTTCTTTTGTCACTGTAGTCCTTAATTAAACTTGACACTGTAGCTTACGTAAATGAGCTTCTTGGCATAAATTATGATTTGCACTCCACTGTGTTGCTTAAAATGCCAGTAGCAGGCTGTAAAATGCACTCTGCTTTGTACCCCAGAACCAAGACCACACCAGTCATGTTGAGAATATCATTAGCACAATTTATCCTTAGCACAATTTGAAGTGTCAAAATTATGTTAAGATTAAAAGAAAAAACAGTTCACGCCCGCAACATCAATGAGGTAAATTAACGAAAAAATGAACGATGTAGATATTACTTCATGATTATTTCTGTATGCATTATACACATCTAATAGCTACCTTATGCTTAGCCTTGTATTAAGGCTAGTCAAGGGTTTTTATTAAAATCCCAGCTGAGCAAATTATTTAGGGAGATGATATGCACATTCCTACTTATATATAGGTGTTTTCATATATTGCTGATTCTAGGCTGACAGGAAGGATATGATATGTATGACACCTGTGTATTACATCAACCATGCTTTTTAGTTCATTTTACATTCTTTACTTCCCAATACGTTTTGGGTTGAATTTTCCATGGTGTTAATTTTTCCAGACTCTTATCTGAAATCAGTTGTGCTGGTTAACTCCAATCTTAAATAAATAGATGATGGCTGATACCAGCTGACATTAGCGTGAGCTGGCATCAGCCTCTGAACTTTCAGAAATTTATGCACTTGAAGAGTCAAAATCTAATTCTTTCCTGCTTTGAATTTACAGATGTAACAAACACCTTGTCTTCAAACCCTGAGTCAAATCGACTATTTAAATCTAGAGGAAAGGGGTTCTGCATAATTATATGCAAGAGAAATGTTGTTAATTAAAAAAAAACAAACACAACCAAAAGACAACAGGTAATGTAAACTGGGAAAAAGCCAACAGACCCTGAAAGAACACTAGGTATTCCATCCTAGGCTTTACCATTAATTCTTATGCTTAGATGTCCCTAAGGTACATGGGTTCATAAAATCTATCCAGTTAAAAGCCTGACTAAAAGGAGTATTTCCTGTATATAAAAAACAAAACAAAAAAAAAAACCCCAAACTCCACCTATTTAAAATGAAAATTCTGCAGTGAAACACACAATAAATATAATAGAAAATCCATAAATGTCCTTTCTTTAACTAGCTGGTTCATATGTTATGAATTCTACTATGCAATTTTAATTTGCTTTCCTTGATTGCAAGATCAACGTTCTTGCAAAAGCTAGTGAGTTCTGTCAGAGCAAGAATTTGACAACAAAATTACTTTTGAGGAACAGTACAGTATCTTTTAGGGAGGAACTGCATAGGTTAAAACACATCCTGAAAAATAAGTGAATATATTATTTCCCTTATAAATAATGAACAAATATGAACAAATCCTGATCTTTTTGGTGAAAACATTACTAACTTTTATGGTTGACTTGAGTGCACACTGTAGGATCTAATTCATAATTTATCCTCTGTATTGAAAAACAGAGATGATGATAATCTGAGACAACGTGGACATGGCTACTGTGGAAGAAAGAACTGTGATGAAAATGTTAATGATAATATTGAGCAGAAAATGAGAAGACAGAAACAAGTTTTATGAGAAGCAATCTGTGCTCTAGCTGGAATATATGACTGCTGATTATATCTAACTCTTCTGAGCAGCAGCAGTCTTTAATGAACAACAATAGTAAGCCTGTATCACTGATATAACAGTGTATTTGCATCACATCCCATCAGAAAGATGCAAATCAGCCTCAAGACATCGCCAAACAACCGCTGTGGGATTGTAATGACAGGTTCATGTGCAGGCAGTGCTTGCAGTGAACTCAACCTCCCTCCCTGCAAGAGAAGCAGTCCTGGCAAACAGAACTGCCCCCTCCCAGGCATGGCCATGGGCTCAGCACAGTTGGCCAATACCCCACTGGAAATCTGGCTTTTATGTACTTCCTTATTCTTCCCCTTTGATAAATAAATAAGGAAACAATGCTGTTCTGTATGGAAAAGCACTGTATCTGGGAAGTCAATTTCCAAATAGAAACAAAAATTTATTTTCACCAAAGGTTGTTACTGAATGAACCACTGAATATATCTAATTTTAGAAATTATATATTAGCATTTTTTTCTTGCTCACCATGTAGTTATGGACTACAGCCAATTGCTCCTTCCTCTCCTCCTCTTCCTTGGCCAGTGACCACCACCTCCCCTCACCTTCCTTCACATGCAGAACTCAAACCTTGTGGCCCATCACTCACAGAAAGCTGCAGTGTGTCAGCCTGCCTGCACCAAGAGATAGTCGTACACATCTTCCCCATTGCTTTAGCAAGAGATGTTTCTCATCTGCTTCTAATTCTAGTTTATTAAAACTCACTGAATTAATTACCTGTGCTGAGGACCTTAAACAATATTAATTTTAACAGCCTAATTTATTCACTCTTTCTTCACGCTTCTGAAATTAAGTAAACTTTAACCTCCTCTTCCTCCCGTTGCTCTTGTTCTTGGCTCTCCATATTTACTTATAAGTGAGGGGAAGGAGTTTTTATCTCCTCAGGATGCATAGTTTCATGGACTTATTTGAGTCTCAGGTGTTATGTTACCTGAAATATCTAATTCAGACCATTCATCCCTTTTTAATAAATAATATACAATTGAAAGCACGAACACACATCAGGCATCAAATTATTTCCTTCTCTCATACTTGTAAAACATCTACTTCAAATGAGTGTACTGCAGCTGAGAAATCTAATAAACTATGGAAATTCAAAGGTACATGTTCTACTGATTAATATTTTTTATATAATAATGACAAGTGAAGTAGAGAATACATCCATTTTTATGACCTGCAACAGTAGGTCATAAATGTAACCTCAAACTAAGAATTCATCAACATGCTTTGAGCATCTGGATACTGTGTTTGGGTTTTTTGAAAGAACAATGTTTTTTTTAAAGAGAAAAATATGTTTGTTTGTTTTTTTAATAGCAGTGTCCTCTGCTAAAGATCTTTCACACAAAGGCAAAGAGGGTTAAGTAAGAACATCTGATTTGTGTTCTTGCCCTTAAACCAGTTCTTTTTCCTTCAACAAATTTGTTGACTGTCTCTGGATTCTGATAAACAGTATAAAAATCAAAGCTATTCCAAGGTGAACATGAAAAATAAAATCTGTGTTGGTGGCTAAATGAATAGGGCTAAATCCCACTCAGATTACTTAATGAAGCAGAAATAAGAGGTAGTAGAAAACCATTTAAATAATAAAATTTATCAGAGATTGGAATCTTGCCTTTGACTTATCTCTGCGGAGATAAGCCTAAGGAGATAAATTAAATGGGTGCTATTCCTATGATGTTCTGATCATGCACTGAGTTCACAAAGAGCACCTTAAGTCCAGAATAATGAATAAATGAAAAAAAGACTTCACAAATCAAAGATGATGCAGAGGACACCGTAAAAAGCAGAAAATTAATTCTATGACAAAATTAGTATATTTTATTTTCTTTTAGTGATTCGTAAGCCCTCAACTCTTAAACAGTGTATCTTTCCCTTTTTTAAATCAAAAATGTAAATTCGTAACAGAAGATACTGCTTATTATTCTGATTTTTTTTTTTATTTTTAACTATTTTTAAACTGATTTGGGCAATACAGTATCTTTGCCTCAGGAGTAACAGACTGTTATAATACAGGGATAAAATTTATTGGTCAGACAATATTAAATGCTGGATTAAATACTGATTTATAGAGTAATGTGACATGTTAAAATAGATAGATATTCAGAAACTGTGGGACAAAGAAGTAAGAAGTTCCTTTTCAGGAGTGGTTTTCTGGAAGGGAGACATATTTTCAGTGAGAAAAAATATGGCAAGGGAGGCTGTCTCTTCAGTTACAAACATATTTGAAACTCTTCAGATCTTAAATGTCTGAGAAATCATAACTGCAGCACTTTAGATTTCTCTTCCAGGATCATTAATGTCGCTGACACCATAAAGCTTTGAACATATAATTTAGAAAATCCCATGTTCCTTTCTTTTGACAGACTCCAGTGCTGTTAACACCACTTGTTCAAGCAAAGAACTCAGGAAATCAGATACTGATACTGAAAATAGCAATATAGTAGAAATAATTGTTCTAAAATAATGTCATTTGTATTTTCAACCAACAGCTATGAAACTAATTATTTGAATTAACACAAAGAAAAATTTAGGGATCTTCTAAAAGTTTTTTCTGCTGTCCTTAGCAGTTGAAGATTCAAGTGGTTTTACTTCCCTTTTTTTTTCTGATATCTGACATGATAGTCCAGAATAATTATCACTTGACTTGCATTTGTGTGATGAGATATGCACAGTTAATTATTGTACCGAAGGATTCCATATGCAGTACAAAACAATATGAATGGTAGCCTTTACTTAGATTTTTAAAGCAAGCTGTTTTTGCAGTGCAACAGCAGGAATCTTTAAGTAGTTAAGCAATCTGCCTTACAAAGATAATGAATGATAACTAAGGACACTCAATTTTTTGTCCTTCAACTCATTCACTTTGTTTACCCACAACAAGCAAGATGCCTTTCTAGGTTCTGATAAATAGTATATAAGCTGGCTGTAAATGACCCAGCTCTTTCTGCAGTTCCTTTGATTTAGTTTACAATTACACTCTCACATTTATCAACAGCATGGCAATCTCACAGCAAATGTTTTTCAGCATCAAATTTTATTTTTCTTTTCTTTTTGCCTCATATGCAAATTATCACAATAGTTGCTAAACTTTGGGACCATTTCATGTGCCCAGTCTCAGGGTGCAATATAATTTGTTCAGCTACTTGATTTAAGGTTTTTCTTCTCTTCTGGAATCTGTCCTTTTATCTGACAATATAACCACAGTGATTCTACTGTAACAGTATAAGTGTATCTGGAAGTAAACTTACACTTTAAATTGTAATTTTTCTGTGCATTTCTGTTTTCCATATACAATTTTAATATCCTTCTTACTATTTTCTCCCAAAGTTTCTTCAGATTTTACTGACAAATTCAGTTCCTCCTCTTTTACCAAGATTTACCTTCGAAATTACTTCTAAAAATCGTCCTTTTATGAGTAAAGCATTTAAAATCTCTTTTCACACTTATTTAGGAGGACTAGTCAGAATGTCTCCCATTTTTCTCAGGTGCAGAGTTCAGCAATAGGAGTGCTGTTTATATTTGAGCCACTAGAAGTGTATGGAGACTTCTTTTTAACTTCTGCTCTTTGCAATTACTTTTCTTCAAAGTTCTCCCTTGAAAACTGTCACCTCTGTCACTCATATCAACAAAGTCTGCATTTATCTTGTACAATATGGCTGTACTGCAGCATCATTTATGTCTGTGGAGAACTTCTGAGTTTTATTCAAAATAATTCCTTTGGTAGCCACTATACTTCTCCAGATCTTCTATTACACATAGTACAAAATAACTTTATCAACATGATAGGAAGGGATAGTCTCATGTCTTTTGGGGTAGAAAAGAATTCATTGAAGTTTCTAGCTGCATGTGCAAACTACTCTCACTCTGTTGCTTGGAAGAACATCTGCACTAGTATCAGCAAAGGTATCCTTTAGCCACTGGCATGTGCATAAATTGTTAGTTTTGACCTGGGCCAAAAATAGTTCTCCTAGCCCAGGCCCACACAGAGTCTGAAAGAGAGCCTGGGCCAGCAACACTTCTTGCACTGCCCTAGAAATCTTGAGTGTAAGGGATGGAAGGTGTGTTGTGCTAATTTGCCTTGGGGCTATAGGAATATTTGTGGCTCGTTTTGGTTACTAGGAGGGGTAAAGGCAAGAAGTCCAGCTGGATAATTCAAGTTATGCTGAGCTATGACTAATATATGAGACAGTAAAATTCATTCCATGTTGTTTGCAGCATTCTCTGGAGATTGTCAGTACAAAGCTCAGGTTTGCACTGTTTAACTCAGAATTGCTTTCTTGGTGAGATGCCTACAGCAAATTGAAAGCCAGGTGGAAGACAATTCTCATACAATTTCCTTACGCTCATACTCATTTCAGTCTTCGCTGGTTTGGATTGTTGTTGCCAGGTTATATTTAGGGAAATGAGTTCTGCACAAGCAGTATCACAGAGCAGGTTACTCAGAGGCAATTTAATTTCTTCGATTACAAAACCTGGCAACACAATTTCTTCCCCTTCAGCCTTTGTGCTGTGAAGATGTGTATTTTCCTGGGGAGGCAGGAAAGGAAGGAACAGGATCCTCTACTTGTTTACATAATTAATTCAGAAGTCAGTGGAAAGACTCCCATTAATTTAAGTGGGCTTTATACTGGATGTTTACACCTATAGAATAAGGGATGAAATATGCATGAGCAGAGGCTTGTGATCTTGCTTCTTATCTTAAGTGCTTTAAATGTTTACAAAGTATTGGATGAGCATTTTTTCTGGTAAGTGAATATGGCCTAGTTCACATCATGAATACATTGTGTTGACTTGATATTAAACATTTTAAACAAGGTAAACATCAGCTCTGTCAGGACACAATAACTTAATATTTTAACTGTGATCCCAAATAAATGTGTTCTAACTTTGTGATGCTCAGAACAAGAGGTTTACAAGCAGATATAAAAGAAAATAAGAAGCCCTTTAAAACTCTAAAGCATAAAAATATATATATATATAAGTTAGTCTCAGATGGCTATCACACTGATAGTAGTGATGCTTCCCTATGCCAGAGAAGACCCTTTTCTAATTGTCTTCTTTTTCTTGGTGGTGATGTTTTTGGCTTTTTAATTTTTTTTTTTAAACAAATCTTTTGAATACAAACTGATTATGTTCAATTTAGGTAAAAAAGTGGAAATTACTGGTATGCTTTCTTAAAACAACTTCTTCATTACTGACTTATTGAGGAATGAGAATTAAAAAAATAAATTGAAATTGATGCTATCTTGAAAAATTGCTCTATAAAAACAGTTTTGTGAAGTTTTGCATCACCAAGTCTGAAAGATTTATTACTTAAAGAAGGATAAAATATAGATTTGTGGATAAAAAATAGATTTGTTTTTTGAATTGATGGGCAAGCAAAATCAACCTGGTCTCTGAAAACCACTGAAAACCACTAGAAAATGAGTTCTGTTCTTGTACTTAATTGTGGGTAGCAGCAATATAGAAGCAGCACTGAAGGGGCAGTGTGAACAGAAGGGGCTGGATTCATATCAATGCATGCACAATTTGGCCTGAAAAGTCTCTGCAACTGAGTGTGAATCAGAGGAGAAAAGAGAATGCATGCTGGCTGTCAGAATGCTTCTATGGGGCTGTCAGAAAGACTTCTATTTACTTGGGAACTATGCAAATTAACATACAGATTATGGATCAGTAATTAAAAAGCTTCACTGATGTTATTACACTTTGGTTTTCAGGACAGTTGTTCTCAGGAACATTTTTTAGGCTCTGAAAATTCCATATTGCTTTAATTTTAAAATATGGAATGTGTAGTGTGCTCTCTTAAATGTGGACAAATGCTCTTGGCAGATTTGAAGAGATATAATAATGAGACAACTACATTAACAGTGAAGAAAAAGCTGTTTGGCTGTAACATATGATGTGCTGTATAATCATTTCAGCTTACTAGATAAAGATACTGAGCTTTTAAAATCTCTCTTTGGGTATAAGAAATATTTGTTTGCATTATCTCAATGGATATACTTGTTTGGAGAAGAATGAAGAACACAAGAGCCAGTAGTCAATTAGAGTGATGAGTAACCCATATTCCAAAGGTCCTGAGTCTTCCTAACTTTAATTTATTTAAAAGTTCATGATGGGGGCTGTGTGAGTAGCTAGGGGCAATGAGCCAGGACTGGTAATGAAGAGGTGGCTGAGCTAAGCACAAGGGTTACACATGAGTCAGCAATGTCAGCAAAGACAAGAGTGGCTCAGAGCACAGTTGAGAGGGCTCTCCCTGTGGAAAAAGAGGTGTCCAAGCACAGGCGAAGGCAAGGAATTGAGGGAGCTTCCTTGAAAAGATGGTGTAATGCGAGAGGGTAGTAGAATGGATACATATGAAACTTCAAATTGCACCATGAGGATCCAAATGCAGACAATGCAAACTGGTGAAACCAGAATACCAGGAAAAGTCACCATTAGGTAGACAGAAAATACTGCCTTGTGTTGCCTCCAGTGCAACACATTCTTGTTAAAGACTTTTTTCTTCTAAGAAAATGTGGTTATCACGTATCTGTGCTCTTAAATCAGATAATCTGTTTGCTCTATTTTTGATTTAGATGTTATTTGCTAACAATAAAATTGCTGTAATTTTAGGGAGTTTCCTCAGCAATCAAAATGATGCCTAAAATAAGAAGTTCAACAACAAAGCCTGCACTTGTCTTTCAGATAGTCTGACTGTGATGATTATAATCCTACCATTTGAAAACAGTCCATCCTCTTGTCTGGGATACTGGTGTCAGCAAAGACTGCTTCTCTGCATTTCTGTAACAGTTTTGCCCCTTTACATGACTGCCTGAAACCATTGAGGCGATAGATTTGTCATGCTATTACAACAGTGCCATATGTCACATACCTTCATTCATTTTCTTCTTTGATTTTGCCCCTAAGAGCATCCTCAATTTCAAGCATGCTCAGTTTTCCTCCAAGGACAATGTCTTTTAGGATTAGCAGTATGGAGATAGTAAGAAATGATCTTTTTGGAAGAAGTTGTGTAAGTCCAAAATAGAAAGAATACAGGAAAGGGAGATAGTATCTACATTATTTTGGAAATCCTAAGTCTTCTCATACCACATAACTTCTTTTTATATTTAAAATAAAACAGATAAAGCAATTTTTTAAAAGATATGCTATGGTTACATCTATTTGTGCTTGCTAACAAAATGGGTAAGAGAGCATTCACTCATCTTGCAGCCAGCTGGAATAGTACAGAAAATGTCTATGTCAGTGAATTTCTTTCTACTCCAAAGTAAGGTGGCCACATTCAAACTGGTGCCTTGCCAGTTCCAACTATCCCAAGCTTGAGGAATTGACTGGAATAATGCTAGCTAGTGTGGGACAAAATCATGCCAGGAGGCACGCTAATTATTCCAGAGTACAGATGACTTTATGCCAGTGCTGGGGGTCAGGCACACCTACAGAGGCACTAGAACACTTTGGCTTTGTTCTCTTAGCCAGTAAAACATGAAGTGGGCTTGAGCAAATGTGGTGGGCTGACCTGGGCCAGCTGCTGAGCACCCACCCATTCACTTGATCATTCCCCCAGCAACATGGGGAAGAGAATCAGAACAGCAAAAGTGAGAAAAACCGAGATAAAGACGGTTAATAAGTGAAGGAATAAAAAGCCTGCACCAAGTGATGCAAAAGCAGTCACTCACCACCTCCCACTAGCAGACTGTTGCCCAGCCAGTCTCTAAGCAACAGCCACCTTTAAAAGACCAGTGCTGGTTGTATTGCTGAGCATGTTGTCATGCTGCATGGGATAACTCTTGGTCATTTGGGGTCTATTCCCTCCCAAATTCTCGTCCACCTCAGCCAACCCATTGCCAGGGCAGCTGAGAAACAGTGAAGGTCTTGATACTGTGTAATCACTGCTCAGCAATAGCTAAAACATCAGGGTGTTAGCAACATTCTTTTTATTCAGAAATCCAAACCACAATACCATGCAGGATTCTGTGAGAAAAATTAGCTCCATCTCTGCCAAACCCAGTAGAGAAACCTAAAAATTAACCCAAATGCAGAGTGTGTACAGGTGTCCCCACACATGCTTATGAACAAAGGGGAACAGATGCTTTTGAACATGTTCATAGAATGTGTAGACAAACACACACAAACAGGCACTTTTAAAAAAATTAATGCAAATGCTTCTGAAAGTTATTTAAGGGATACATATATATGTATATATGTAGTTCAACAATTTTTACTGTTTCTTTTAGTTAAAAAGCAATTTTTTTTTTTTTTCAGAAATATATATCCTTTCCCTGTAACAAAATCAGAGCACATTATCACACTAAAAAAGCAAGTGAAGGTAGAGTGACCTTTGGATGGATAATGAATGGCAAAACAATATTTTCAGCAGACAGAAGACAGAGGAGACTGCTCAACAGCTCTGCACCAGATCTTGTCAACCTGTGTACGTGAGAGTGAATGCAGAGTGAGGGAAAAGAACAGAATATCCAATTTGGGCAATTGGCAGTGTCAATGCAAAGTTATTACACAATAGGATCATGAATCACATTAATTACTCTTATGGTGATGATATTAATTTCTAATGCCTTTAATCAATTAGCCATGGGTTGTTTCAGAGGCCATACATTTTTTGTTCATGCAGAAATACACATGATAGCAATGAAACTGCCTCATCCTCAGGACTAAATTGCATCTGGAAGAAAGAAATTCCTAATAGAGGGCTTTATTTAATGCAAAACATAGCTAAAAATAAATAGGTTATAAATTTAGAGTCCCTCTAAATACAGAAGAGGGAAAATATTGGGTAATTATGTGTTTCTAATGATATTAATGAAATCTCAGCAATTTTCACATAGCTGGAAGATTGTAGAGCTATGGATACCTATGCACACTGAGGAAATCAAAGGAGGTAGTTTCCTGTAATTTTATACCATGGCAACTGGGACCACAGAAAATTGGATTAATTCATGGAAGCTGAAAGAGAAAATCAATAGTATCCACAACCAGAGAGAAGAGACTGTGACCATACATGTACACAGAAGTTTGATTGAGAATGGGAAGAACAATAGGTTAAAAAGTCAGCTAATATTTTGACATTAGTTTCTATTCATCTCTTTCACAAGAAAGAAAAATGTCAAGAATTATTTTTCTTATAAAGGGTGAAACCATTTATGCTGTTAATACCTTTGCATTGTCTTTTAGAAAGGAGGAAATTCTGTGTGGTATCACATTCATTCAATTCTCTTTATGTTATGTTAACCCAGTAGGATAAAAGGTTTAGTATTTATGTCAAAGCAGTGTGGAAACTTTCACAGTGATTCCTTTAGCATGATTTTAAAAAGTTGTAAAGTTGTGATTATTAAAGAACACTATGACAACCTGGTTGTTTAAAGACACAAAGAATGAAATGATTATGTAGAACACTCATATGCAGCAGAAGGATTTATAACTAATGAAAGTTCCTCTGTCATATTACTTCAAGCCAGGTTTCCTGAAAAAGGGAAATAGCAATCTTTTTAATGGCCCTGACTTTCATGCCTGTATTCCACCTCCCTCTGCTTCTTCTCATAGAGCCACAGAAAAGGTTTAGCTGAGTTAGTCCATCCTTATGATGTAAGGTAGTATGTTAGCACAATCTGGAGGAGGAATCTGGGACATCATTACTTTTAGGATAGTGCTGGTTCCTCACAGATACCAGCAGGAAGAAGGTTCTTCCTCCTGTATGTTCTAAATACATTCTCCCTACAGAAATCCCTGTAAGGAGCCTTGTGAGGACCCAAAGCTCTCTGCAAAGCTTCATATCCACTGGTTTCACTTTTGTTTAACTCCCAGGGAGTCTAAGAACATGAGCTTCCTGCTAGGAACAAAAGAGGTCTCCAAATGAGGAGGGAAAAATTTTGTGGAGAGAGTGCATAGAGATTTCAGCAAGATGATCTATAGAGAACTAGTGCCTAGCAACATGATAGCTTTCTTCAGGAGGGCATTATATATGCTCTGAGATAATGCTTTCCAAGGAATTTGAAGAGCTTGCCATTAAAGATGCCTACCACAATAAAAGAGTTACAGTGTCAATTTTTCAGGAAGTGGGAGGAAACCAGAAAGTCTACACAATCAATTTAATATACATTAAACCCAATATAAATTTCTGAGCAGTGGATCTAAGCAGTGACAAGAGGAAGAAGGAGTGTACAAATTCCCCATTATGAACATTTGTTTAAAAGATGTTTTATTCTTGCATCACATGAAAGAAGATGGCCTGAGATTTCCCTAGTTATCTGGGCTATTTAATCTGCTGCTCCACTAGTAGCGGAATAGTGGCCACTTAAACATTCAGAGAGAAGATATTAATGTTTTGTAAGAAGGTGATTTGTAGTCTCTAATAACCTGTATGAGATCACTGTGTGAATGAACATATATTTTACCAGGGAGGATGAATTTACACAAGCCAACACCTTTATTGCTTTTACTTCAGTGTTGTGAACTGTATATGCTCTGTCCCAGAGTCAGGCTGCAGTCTCCTTGCAGAGCCCAGCACTCCAGGAAGCCTGATAAACACGATTGCCAGTAACACAATCACTCAGGGCAATGCCTTGACAGAAGTTTAATTCTGGTAGTGTCTTTACCTCAGGGGATTTAATATAGCTTTTGATATAAATACATCAGTGAGAGTCAGGTAGGAAAAGACCAAGTGCATTTCTTGAGGTCCTGTTTTACATGTTAGTCAAAGGGCAAACAGAATTGCTCATTTCACAAAACTGCCAATTTATCTTCACCTCACATATCTGAAGAAGGACTGATTTTGCAGTGTTATTTACCCAAATCTATCACTGCTTAATAAATTACTCATGTGTGTCTGGCTGCCTCTTGTCATTGATTTTAGTTCCAGTCAGCTTTAAGTGTGCTATTATTTCCTCGTTCTTTCCTTCATTAATATTACCTTCTCAATCCATGCTAGGATGTAGTTCCCAAAGATAAATTGTTTTCAGCCCTTGAAGGTGGCAATGCTATGATGGCTTTATGGTAAGTGCTTGCTATTAATTACTTTAGAACCGCTGTTGAATAAAATTCATCCAGATGAAGTGGCTATTTAGTGCCTTTTTCTTCCCCCTCTCCTGTAAATAACTTGGCTAATTTTAGCCATTATTTTTTTTTTAAAAACTATTCTTTGCTATTTTATTCTACATTTAGCTGGCTAATGTTAAGACAGCTTGCTGTCTATACGTGGTATGAAAGGACTGGTTGATATTATTGACACTCTTTTTTAAAAAAAACTTTTCTGGTGAGAACACCCATTTTAATTACTCAATTGATCTCAGTAAAGTACCGCCAATACATTTCAAAACTTCCTCTTAGAGTTTCTTATTCTAAATCAAAAACTATCTAATACTAAATTTTCAATTAAATAAATTGCAGAGTTTATAGTATTTGTAAGAAAATTGCTGGTGCTTAAAAATATAAGCACATTCTGATGAAGCTGAAATGATGACACTTTGGCTTGTATCACAGCACTCTGGGTTTTGCATGAAACACAACAGCCAACAGGATGCAGCCGATCATCTGCAATTTTGTCTGAGTGTTGGATACACATGAATCAGTCTCATCTGTGGTGCTTTTTGAAATTTACTTCCAGTTATTGTGAGTGACTGTAAAGACAAACAACTCTGCTCAGGATACAAATAATGTAATTTGCATTCAAATAAAATTTTAAGTGTTAGAGCTAGGATGTTCAACCTATTATTTGATTTTTATGTGATTGATACACAACAAAAATTGAAATGCGGAATCGCTGCTTTAGGATTTGAAGGTAGCCAAAGAGATAAATGAGTTTAAAGTGGATTAGAGAATAGCCTGACTGATGGATGCTTTGGATGGAGTCCTGGCTCAGAAAATCTTTAAATTGCTGACTGCAAAAAGCCATGAAGTGATATCAGAGATAGGATCATTCATTCCTGTTTCTGTAGTCTTTCCTGTATGTCTGGTTAATGTAGACAGCACGGTGAATAAGGCAGATCACTGAGCTGAGCTGATTCTGCTGTTCTTACGTTCTAAAGCTGGCAGGTAGCAAAATTATACCAGATAATTTTAAAAACCAGGTCACTTCATGAGGGATAAGAATTCTTCCAGTGTGAATAAAATCCCATTCATCTCCACAGTAAAAACAAGCACTCCTCTGCCGTCTGTTTCACCAAGGTCCAGATCCTCAGAGAAACTCTTCTGCAGGTAGCCCAGGCTAGCACCAGCTGCTTTCACCCCAACACTGCTCATTTTTTTATCATCCCCACTTCATTACAGCCGTCACTCTTCAGTTTCAGCTTTTTTTTCCTCCAATAAAGAACATATGTTTCAGATCTACTATTCTTATATGGAACTTTGATGGATTATAGCTACATAGGTTTTTCAAAAACAATTTTCCTCCACTTTCATAAATATTTCTTTCTCTCTGTGAATTTAGCATCCTTTTGAGGCAGTCATTTTGGCAGTTCTGGGGGTTTAGTCCTATTTCCTGCTTGTTTGTGAGCATTTTTCATGCAGCAGAAGGGAGTGGCAAAAATATAGTGAGTCAGATATGTAAACCTGCCAAATAAGGAGACCTTAGGTATAAAGTGTGATATCAGAAACCACTTGTTAATTACTGAGAATGTGTAAATCTGCTACTACAGTAAGGGAAACTGCTAGCTGGCTAAATGACCTTGGAAAACTATTTTATTTTCCTGCCTGTATTTGTCTCCCTCAACTGAAAAACATGATGATGACACACACACCACCCTCTTCAAATACAAACTCGAAAAATTTTACATCTATGCATGTTTGGAGTAATTGGATTGTAAGCTGAATGTATCTTTCTTTTTTCCTAATAATTTTTTCTCAAAGAACTGGAAAGAAGTTTAGTGGGATGTCTTTGAAATATCTGTTTAAGCAAAAGGTCAAATATAAAGCGAAGAAGCACCTATTCTTCCAAACTCAACAGGTGTTTGTTTGTGGACATTGTGCTCATTTTTCTATCAATATTTGTCACTCAACAGAATAATGCAATAAGGGGAAGAGAGAGACTGAGATTTCTTAAAAAATCTAAATAGGTTAAAAAATGTTGCCATAGAGACCAATTCAGACACTGTAAAAATAGCTTCATGTATTGTTGATATTGTCCTTTTGCCTTCTGCTATTCTATCTGACTGAAGCAGACAGCCTGAGGAAGATGCCCAGAGTCATCAAAGGCAAAGTAAGAAGTCCACAAAGGATGTACCAGGTTATTTTAAATCTGCATGGCTATCTGAAAATTTTGGTTTAATTACTTGACATGAAGTCTAGTAACATACCTTTTGGAAGATAGGCCAAGAAATTTGCGTTATTACAGGTGATTTGTTTTATAGGAGATTCCTGAAATATTTATAATTTTTCTTATTTAAAATGAAAACTGTACATGCTTATATTTTGGGGTTTGGTTTACTTTTCTGAGTTGAAAATGTAAGTAGCATTCTTGAAAGTGAGGGCTGGTGATATTTATCTCTCATGGTTTATTGCACATTTGTAGCCAGTCAAAGCTCTTTGGAGGTTTGAGTTTGTTTGAGTGGTTGGTGTTGGGTTCTTGTTTGTTTGGTTGGTTTCTTGGTTTGGTTTTTTGTTTGTTTTAATATTTATTTTTTGATTCTGAGCAAAAGAACAAACTGATGACAAGAGTGTTAATTCAGGATAATTTTCTGTTAACAGAAACATTTGGTTTCACACTTAATTTTTTCACAAGAATCATTGCCTGGTCTTGTACACGATAGACACACTTCGTGGCACATTTTTCTACTTAAAAAATTATATTTCTTTTTATTTATTTTGTAAAATATGTTTTTAGGGAAGGAATGCTGTGGACAGTGAACAGACATCTTCAGAAAGAAATTCTTACACAAATAAAAAAAGGATTGTATATGTTTCTAATAAAAATGCACAACTGAGAATAGTAGGTGCACTGCTTCCCACTCCTCTTGTGCTAAACCCCACTAAAAAAGTGAGCCTTGCACTTGTTTAGTTTATCCCAGCCATTGGACTGCTTCACCTTGATGTAACCCTATTTTCTAGTCTCAGTGTTTTGAAATTGATACGACAGGCGTACTTACACATCACCTCTTCCATTTAGAAAAGTTACAGAGGTGAGGGATCTAAGAAATGTGCTATGATGTGTTAACAAAGCCACCAGAATTCATGGAATTATATCTGCCAAAACATAGTGATAAATTTCAAAGAAGTAATCTTCCTAGGGCAACTGAAATTGAAGGGGCCAGATCTTTGCTCTTTCTGTGCCTCTTTGTACTGGCAAGGGGGTTGTTCACCCCAGGAAATTCCAAAGCCATAATACTGGCAGATATTTCATCCCCTTTGCCTGTGGTGTTGAAGGGAGGTTTGCAAGGTTCATCTGGCCCTCACAGCTGGGCCTAGGCTGGAACTCCTGCCAGGTACAGATGGGTTTGAGTGCAAAGCTCACCCTGATCCACAGCTGTTGCCTATGCTGTCTGCTCAAGAGATTTGTTTTGACTGTTATTTCTGGTGTTGGAAAATTTCAGTTTGACCACTACAAAGGAGTTGTGTCTTTATATCAGCAGATAAAACAATGAGCTGGGCAGCGGTCTGTGCAATTTTTTAGAGGAGAGGAATCCAACCTTGCAGAAGGATGAAGACAGTAAGCAGAAAGAATGTCCACTTTTGAGAATTTTTTCACCTGAAGCTCAAATATTAGGAATGTTTGTTATACGTGGCCACCCACAGTGACACAAGGAGTGGAAAGAAACATGCTATCCAAAGGAGGAATAAAGAAAAAGAAACAGGATTAACAGGAATTAGCAGGAAAAGAGGAAACCTCTGAAAGAAACTCCATCTCCCTGCAGTAATGAAGCCAGGATTAGCAATGTCTGTGTCATAAAGGCTACTGTGAGGGCCTTGCTTGGTCTAGAGACTTCAGCAGCATCAGGGGCTTGTAACATAATTGGCAATATCAGGCAAACGTTCTGATCCATGACACAGATGGCATTGCTGAAGACCCTGCATGTCCCTTCTCAGAGAGTCAATGGAAGAAAAGGATACAACAGAAAACAAGGGACTTTTCATATTAACAGGCTGAGCAAAAGAGAGATTTGATAATGCCAAATCTATTGGAGGGTTCCAGGAGTAAGAGAGGGAAAAAAAGAAACAGGTTTTAGCTGCTGCAGTTCAGTCTTGCTGAACCCTGCAAAAACAGAACGTTAAAAGCAGACACTAATAAAAGACAAGATAGCATCAGAGATGCTAGTTTGCCAGCACAGCTTTATTTAGACCCAGATCTCACACCAGGAAAAGTGAGGTCTCATGAAGCCTTAAAAAATAGCAACACAGTTAACATGTTAGCAGCAAAAGAGGGATTTTATCAGGCAATATTGAGGAAAAGAGAAAGTCACAACTGTGAAGAATTAACTGAAGCCCGTCAGGGAAGTTGTGCATTTATAAGGACACGCAGACAACACCATTTGCTGTCTGTAGCTCACTGGGCATTAAATTGAATGTCAGTGACCAAAGAGTGCCCACAGTCAGATGCTAGTGTAGGGTCCTGGCAAATCCACCCAGCTAAAGAATTGCTGTACACCTGCAGGAAAGCCCTTATCAGGAAGCTGTGTATCTAATGGGTGTTGGTCACAGACCTTCACCACCTGAGCACCTCTAAAATGATCATTCAGACTAATTGCTACTGCTTGTCCACTCTCTGGAAGCAGAACCAGTTGTGTCTCAGACACAGCTTCATCCACAGTTCCTAATATCCCCATATATAACCAGAATATGTGCATTTACAGCAGAGATGTTAAAAAATATGATACATTAGTAAATACAGATTTGAGGCCCAAAAAAATGAGTCTTTCTCTGACTGGAAATGTGAATCAGGAAATTCATAAGTGTGACATAAATAAATAGGAAATTCAGACAATTTTAGAAAGACAAGGGTGTTTTTACTTGCTTTTACTAAAAAGGGTGTTTCTAATATAACATGATACCTGGCTGTGAAGAATAAAGGGAGAAACTTTTAAAAACTATTTTTTATTCTTATATTTTTAGAGTCACACACATGACTTTAAAAAGTTACAGAAAAATATGAAATAAAAGAACCATTCTAAGACTATATTTATTTACAGAGCTTTTCCATAACCACAGCAATGTTGGGTGCAGCATCTTGCAATCAGCATGCCACAGACAAACACATAGACAAAGTAGTTGGAAGAAGACCAGTCAAGTTATGGCCATGGCCATTTTTGTATGACATTCTGTATCAGACTGCAAGACTTTGATTTTTTTAGCACTATGCAAAGGCAAAAAATATTTACGACAGTGGCCACTATCCACTACTTAAATTATTAAGCTATCAACACAAGAAGAAAAGACTTTAAAGAAAGATTTTCAGCTCTACATTGACCTTGCCTTGGAAAAAATCCCAGTATCTGAGAGTTAATTTCAGCAAATTAAGAGATGAATACGTAATGGACTAGACTTGCCAGAAACCTGCCAAATTCTGCCAAAGAGGGAAGTATTAGTGAAGTCAGCATTTTACTATTGTTTTGGAAAGATTGAATTGATTGCACACATCTGATGACCAAATATTGAAGAGACAGCACTATGCAATCTATATTTTATTTCAGAAAGAGGTCTCTTCCCAAATTTGAGTGACACCAGGATACAAGCAGAATCAGTGCACTAAGAACAATAACCTATATGGTAGCTTGTTCTGATTGAGTTCAGACACTAGGAGAGTAAGGTGATGGAAATAAGCAAACAAAAAATATACCTTTTCAGATTCTAGAGAACTCTTTGGCAAGGGGTGTAGAGAGTTTTTACTGGTGTTATTTTAGACTTTGCTTTTGAGCTTGTTTTATTGTTTGGGGTTTTGTTTGCTTTGGTTTGTTTTTCCTAAGGAGAACAGAGGAAAATTTCTGTAGCAGTGACTTTACTAGATACACCAACTCGATTACAGATTCAAGACTTCATCACATGCACACAAATCAAATCAATATTTTCAAAATGCAGACCATGTCTAGACTACAAATCTAAGGAGGGATAATCTATGGGTTCCAGTACCTGGTGGGTGACTATCCATACTGCTGGAATGCTGGCATGATCTTTGCTATGGCCTCTGCCAAGCAATACCTCTGTGCATACTTATCACACTCCAATGGACAGCACAGGCCAAAAGGCTGCATGGATGTACCTTGCTTCTTCTGGAAGGCAAGAGCTTTTATGGATTACTCTCAGAGCCAGAGAATAGTTCCTGGCTCATTTAAGAAGCCAGCTAGTTAAGAATAGAAGATGTATAGACAAAGCCAAAGTCTCTGAAACCCTTGTAACAAAACATGGATCCTATTTTCTCTTCCTGAAAACATTTGAGTAATGCTTCTCCTACTTCCTCAAGACCTAATTTTGAAGCCAAAATTTTGAGAAAGTTTTCTATCACTTCTTTTTGCTCAAACATGCCTGGGTACTTATTATACGAAATATTACTGATAGCCCCTCTCTCCCCCTGCATTTGTGAAGTGAGAAAAATAATATTTCCCTCCAAAAGTACTGTAAGGACAAATACAGTGAGGAATGTGAAACTCCCAGACAATGAATTATGAGAACTACGTACTTTTCTTTAAGTCAGAGGATTTTAGGGAATTTTAAGACAAAGACCAAATGAATCCTTTTATTAATTATCACTAATATCTTCAAGGAAAATGTTACAAAAATAGTTTATATTTCACTTACATACTTAATAGATAGTTTTTATAGTAGAAGAATAATATTCTTTTCAGGTTTTCCCGATTCAGCAATAGTAACATTTGCACTTTCCCCCTGACCTTGACTTTGTATTACCTGTATGTGATTCAACTACAGCTGTAATCTTTTCAACTACAGCTACTTGAACTTCTCTGGACATTGCATGTCTTTGAACTTATCCTTTCTCTTCTTTAATAAATGCCTCTGTATTTATATACCTTTACATCTATATCTATATCTATATCTATATCTACATCTACATCTATATCTATATCTATTTCTTAACTCTTTCTTAATATGAGTTAGAATACTGTTCTCATTTTATTTGTGGGAATACTGTTCTCATTTTGTGGCACTTAGACCCACTTTAAACAGTAATAAATGGTTATGTGAAGTATTTGGCAGTAAACAGCCAAGCCTTTTATTTAGTTCTTTGAAATAACACCAATTTTTCATAGTGCAGCACTTTCAACTAAAATGTTTTGGATGTCCACAACATATGTGGCAGATCCCCATTTTTTAAACAAGACCTTTGTTTCATCCCTGCACTGCTGTGTGAGCTTACTACAGAATTAAATAGGGATTTGGAATATCTGTGAAGCAAACTTCACAGTCCAGATGCTTTCAGTTTATTTCTCTTCTTAACTGCTGATACTATGCAAGATGTATTAAGGTACTAGTGTAGAGCAATTAAAATGGAATATTATGCAAAAGCACTTTCACCTTTTCTGTTAAAATATTAGGGATAAATTATTCTTTTTAGTCACTGTAGATGAAAAAAATATATGAAAGCAGGAAAAAAATTAGTTCATTTAACAGGAAAAAACTTCTAGTCATGTATTTGCATTTACATTCCACACACTATAACAGAAGCATCAATATTCAAAAATAAACATTGTTTGTACAGATGTTGTGGTGTGTTTGAGGACACACAGGTGATGATTCAACACTAGAAAAGTCATTCTAGGTTCAAAATGATGGATAATATGGTGTCAAACAAACAATTAAAGAACTGCTATTAAAGCCTTATGTAAAGAGTTGTGTGTAAAACGGTCATAAATTCTGCAGTATCCTCGTTTGAAAACTGTTGTCTATGTTGGAAATGGATGGACAGTATCAGTATCAGCTCACAAAAAAACAGGAGAGTAAGCAAGTCAAAGTAGAGATGAGAAGAACAGGTCTGCATCTATCGGCTGAACTTCTCACTGATACACCTCTAGATGCCTAAGCACCTGCAATAATTTGGTCTTCCCTTTGGAAAACCTCTCCTGTATTGTAAATCCCCTTCCTTTTAGAGGGTGTTTGTGTATGTAAGGGCGTGGGTGTTACTTTGTGTTCACTACAAACTCATTTCTCATTCTGGCAGATGGATGGTGGTCCTGTTAGATGGCTGTTACAGAAGAAAAACAGGAACACTGTTTCTTCCTCATTAGTTGGTTTTGCTGGTCTAGCAAATTCACATTTCAAATTGTTCACATTTGATTGTTCTCTGTTGATACAAAGGTTTACTGTAGAGTATAGGGAAAGCATCCTATTTGTTACAAACAAGGGGCTTACTGGACACTGAAAGGTACACTGGTCAAAGTCACTTGGCTATGATTGTTACTGGCTATTTTATGCAAACAGTTTCACTGCTGCTTCACTTGATATCTTGTCTAAAATTTTATATTCTCTATTCTCCACTACATAAAGAAAACTACAGCCTTGCCTTGAAGACAATAAAATTTGATGTCTGGCTTTGGACAATTTTCATACTTGTATATTCCCAGGGGTTTAACAATAATTTAAAGCACTAATATAATTCTATGTGCCTTTTACATCAACATTAACTTTTCAATTGAACTTATGGGGTTTTTTTTGCTGTATTTTAAATTAGTTTTCCTTTAAGCTTTTTAGGTTTTATTTAACCATTGTTCTATTCTTTCCTTTATTTCTGTTTTCTGAGAAAACTCAAATTCACTCTTAAGTCTTTATAAATGGCAAGCTATGAGGCTTACTTTCCCCTCACTAGATGAAACCTGAGCTAGTAAGACCAGCCTGGAAGATCTTTTTCTGATGTAATTTTCCAAAGAATTTACAAGTTTTTACTTATATGTTACTTAGGTGAGTGATGTGAAATTTTGTAATGACAGAGATACAAGGAATATAACTTGCATAGCATGCGTGGGCAAGCAGAGAGAAAACTGCAAGTCTGATTCCTGAAATGAAAAAGCTTGTACAATATTGTCAAGATAAGGACAAAGACTGTTATAAGCAGGGATTTGTACGTATGAAAGCGAACACAATATTCCCAGTATTGGCAGATGTTTCTCTCTGAGTGGATCTCATTAGTCTGTAAGTATGTGAAAATAAACTGTCACCCTCTATTTTGGAAAGGATGAGTTTGGTATATGAAAAAAACACAGCCAAGCTGATCTTATCATTAAGCTACATAATGTATAATAAGTTAATTTTGAAGAAAAAAAAAAGACTTCAAGAAATTGTCAGTGCCGGTGCCTCCTTCCGAGAGATTTGCTATTCAGTTTACTCTGCAAGACTCAATACGCTTCTGTTGCAATAAGTCTTCTTGGCCAGTCGATCAAAGGGAAAATTGAGAGAGAGAGAGTGGCTGGAAAAAAAATTTGCCAGCAGTTGATGGAGTGCAATCAAGTGTAGCTGATAGACTACCAGTAGCTTGCCATGCATTCTTCCTTCAAACAAGACACTGCTAATGGTGCAGGCATAACAGGGAGGAGTTTCAAAACTTCATTTACCAGACTTAGCTGGTAGCTTTAAAAAGCTAGTGTTCCTGGGAACTCTAGTGCTAGAATGGGGAATCTTATTGCTTTTGGGTTTGAGGAGGCTCCCTCTTCCCTGGAGGCTCTATGGGGCAGATTCTCTCAGACAAACTGCTCTTCCTCTGCCAGGATTGTGGCCTTATCCACAGCCTAGAGCTATGTGTCTTCAGGGAATATTTCCCACCTGGGTTGTTTCTCACTGGGGAAGACTGAAAACGGGTATTTTTGGAAGGAAACTTGAAAAGGTACTTTATTGCAGCAGCGTAGCAGGATATATACTAGCAATAAACCCATAAATCACTAAATAGGCATCTCCACTAAGTTTTGTGTGGTGTCTCTCTACTCATTGTGACAGGTCACAAAATGAGTTTCCTCTGCTTCACTTGACAAAGGATAAAGGCAGAAAAAAAGCCGAGTGAGAGAAACTAGATGAACTAAAGTCATGCTTGTTGCATCATGTTCTAATTGTGTTTGATAGGATGGAAAAGGAAGGTGTTTCCTGCTATTCTAATGCTGAATTAGGCAAACTGAGAAACAGAGGTAGATAATGACAACTGTCATTGCACAAGTCCATTGTGAAATATTATGGTATCTGGCTATGACTTTGCTATGTTCAGGTCTTCCATTCTTCTCAGTCAGGTAAAAATTAATAACTTCTCTCCATTATTGTGTTAGCCTATATGCTAGAAGGGATGAATGGAAATAAATGCAGAAGTGTAAGCTTAATCAATTGCTGGAGACTCAGAAAAGCTTTAAAGACATGTAAAAGATACTGAAGACTGTCCTGAAAGGAAAATGTTGCCATTGATCTGATTTAGTCATAAACAGCTGTGAAGATTTGCAGTAAAGCAATATTCTTCTTACAATTTCAGTAGTTTATGCTCAGACTTGTCTTCAAGATATTTTAGAATAAACTTGACATTTATGGAAAATATTCTGGCAGTAACTGAATAATTTTGATTTTGAGAAACAGATCCTTTCAGAGTTTCCCTCTTTAAATGTCAGAATGTTTTAATCTTCATTATTTTTATA
The DNA here is from genome assembly GCA_013400215.1 of Cisticola juncidis. Taxonomy (NCBI): domain Eukaryota; kingdom Metazoa; phylum Chordata; class Aves; order Passeriformes; family Cisticolidae; genus Cisticola; species Cisticola juncidis. The sequence goes on along the minus strand of VXBR01001544.1, from coordinate 362,746 downwards.
CCTGGAAAGGATATTGAAAGCCTCAAAGAACACTGTGATTGATATTTTTACTTATCAACTTAGAGTGCAGGAAAAACTTGAAATCAATGTAGAAATATAAAACAGAAGATAAAATACTGTGCTATCTACAAGATGGTTTTCTAGTTTTACTATTCTCCCACGAATTTTAATAACTTAAAACAAATTTTTAGTGCAACTTTTCTTGTTAATTGCTGTTGCAAGAGGGTGACTGTGACTCCTGGGAGACTATCTAACATACTAACAGAGCCTTGCTGGCTCACCTTGGCAGGGAACTTGCTAGCTGTCTCCAAAGGAGCTAAGAAAAACAATTTTTCTCAGATATCTGAGAATGCAGCCAAAGAAAAGGAGATGGAATGAGCTGGAGTTCATTGTTCAGTTCTGATTAATTTTGTACTAATACAAAGTTCCAGTAATGGATGAATTCTGATCCAGAAAAACACATGTTGAGACCTTACGGACTTTTTGTTTAGAATCTGAAAGTATCATTGCCTTTAATATAATTTTAATTTTTTTTAAAGACTTTAAATTATATTTTCCAAATAGGTTAATTGTCTTCTCTAAACTTTAGCTCTCCAGTTTCCATCAATACTAAAAGGCATCAAAAAGTCAATAATTACCATAATATACATTGTCATTTGTTCAATACTCAAAATAAGATGACAAGAATGGTCCTACACATTAATGAGTTGCATGCTCTTTTTACCTGTACACTTCTGTTCTGCTTGTCATTATATTTTCAAAATGTGACCAGTGGTTTACTCTTATGGCCAAAACTATACCCTGACAATGCATGCCCTCTGCATCCTTATGTAATTACACACTTTGTAAATATTTCCCCACATTCTTTCACAAAAGGTGGGAAACTAGTGCATGTTTTCTCTCTTTTTCAGGACTCTGTCTTGCTTTCAGAACCACAGACCAGTCTGGCCTCAGCATGTGTATCTGTTTTGAAGTCAGTGGAGTGAGCTTATTCTACAGAAGAGGAAACTCTAGCACTGTGTTTTAATTCCACTGGTCACTAGACTTCTGTGAGTATTTAGTACTCTTTACTTTATTATGCATGTAGTTAGTAAATCTCAGATGTTCCAGGACAGGTCTTCATGTGTGGTGACAGTGTACAGAACAAAATTCATAGAGCACAATTCAGGAACAGATGCAACAGGTGCACACACACATACACACACACACACACACACACATCTGTCCCCTGGGATGAGTTTGGTGCTGGTCTGTCTACACATCAGTGCTGTTGGAACATCCTGTGAATTGGTGTATCAGAAACAGGGCTGCTATGGGTCCCACCTGGAGCCCTTGGTCCCTACAGGACAGGGGGAGGGAGGAATGCAGAACAATGTCCCCTTTTTCCTATTCCTATAGTATCAGCTGGTCCAGCTGTTGGCTTTGAGATTGGTCTTAGGCTACTGAAATAATACCATACCAGCATGAGCAGCCACATTTAGTTACTAACCTAAAACTGTTAAATTGAAAGCAAAGTATGTAGACTGATGGGATGTTCTTTGTCAGATGAAATATTATCAACCAAATTTGACACTACCGTAAATTGGCCTGATGCTGGCAAAGTCAATGGAATTTAGCCTGCTTATTCCAATAATCTCCTTGGCTCAATGCCTTGTGGTCTTGCCTTATGAGGCAGTCACAGCACTAAAAATGCTCCATTTTAAAGAGAAGTGATCGTACATACAAAAGTAGAAGATGTGTATTACTGAAAATACATTGTCACCAAAAGGTGCAAAAAAAAAGAAATAAAAAATACATTGGTTAATAATTGGTGAGATCAAACACAAAGAGTCAAGGCAGTTAAAAGATTGAAGTGGATTAAAAGGATACCGGTGTCTAAAGTATACCAATGATAGATTCTGAGGATATTTACCTTCAAAATAAGAAATATTAAACAGTAGCAAAATACTTAAACCATCAATTATTTTCTACTGTAATGAGTAATCAATTAATTAAAAAAGAAAGATAATAAATTATTGTTGTTGGGCTGGTAGAGTTACCAATTAAATTAAAGATGAATGGTTAGGTTGGAAACTCATGTTCTGTCTAATTAGAACTCCAGACTTGCACACAGTCGTGACAAGGCAAGATGAGAGCCAGGGACAGAAATAAACATGTGTGTCTTGCTCCCCCCACAGAGTGGGAGTACTGACCTGAACTTGGAAAGGCTCCCCCCACAAAGTGGGAGTACTGACCTGAACTTGGAAAGGGCTCTCTGATTTCAGAGCAAGTAGAAGTGCTAAGCTTGCAGTGGTGACCTGCAAGCCTCTCCTCAAAGCTTTGTCATTTTGGAGTTTAGACACTGCTGACTCAGCACACTGATATCTGTGCACACATTTTTTCAGAACACAATTTATACACTTTGAGTAGTGGAGTTTAGCCATCTTATATAAGGGCACAGATGGCATTAACTTCTATGGCTTTTCTGACTAACAACTTCCATATTACTGAATTAACACGTAAATTCTTGCTGCAGATTCGGGCCTGAGATAACATAGCTGGCTCCAACACTGCTTTACAGATACAAAAGATACGGGATTTTAGACAGTCATTGAATTAGCTGAGTACAGATCAATGTGCATAACATGAGAAAACATTATGCACATGACACTGTATGTATCTGTTGCTCTAAAACATCTAGTTATTTTTTAGGTTGGTCATAATTTTAAATTCTTATGCAAGATAGAAGTATTAATCAGTCATATTTTTAAAGAGTATAGTAGTTAGAGTTCACTTGTGTACACATATATTTCTAACAGATAATGAGGATATTTATACATGATAAACAATCTTGCAGAAATTTAAATAAAAACAATATTTTGGGTTTTTGATAACTCAAATAACTTGTTCTAATGTAATGTGGAGCAAAAACATTTGAAATACAGTTTTAAAATGTCTACAGAGGTCTTTCTCCTCTGTGTATTTACATATTCAAGAACAGAACTAGGAGTAAGGTTCATAATAAAGTCCAGAGTCAGCAAAAACTTAAACTCTCTAGAGTCTATTCTCTGTGCTGCTATTGCATTAACAATGGTATGCTCATTTAGCATTTAAGAGACGATTGTACTTGACATTATGTAGGAAAAGCTCTAATCCTGAAAGCTTGAGTAATCTAAAACCCATCTCTGACAAGATTTCACTGCTGGAAGCCTAATTTCAAAATGTCAGCCAAGGCTGAGGAACCATATATTGCATGCTCATTACACGTAATAAATCCATTACAAACTTCTCAAAATCTGCTATCATCTTGCCTGCAACCCTGGAATGGGTGTGAGACCATACAAAAAAATGTAAAAATTTTGCCTCTCATGCTATGTGATATATGAAAATAAGGCTAAATCAGGTTAACAGCTTTCATTTGCTTAATTGTATAGTCTCTAGCCAAGATTTATCTTTCTGTAAATTAAATGATACTTCTCAACTATTTATGTAATTAGAAATCTATAAAAGCTCTGGCTTAAGACAAAACTGTGAAAGTTCACATTTTAAAAGTGTATTTTTTTATCTCAGAGTATATCATAAGTACATCACAAGAGAAAGTAATGACAAAAATTTAGAAAGAAACTTAATGTCAACAGCTTTATCAGCTTGATTTCCCTTTCATTTAAATGAAACTTGACACTATGGTGAAGAATCCAAACAAATCCAACACATATGTTAAATGTAGCATTTCAACAGTCATACTTTGTTACAAAACATGTGTAGAAACTAGTGTTAGAAAATAACACTGATGAGCATGCAGACCAGCCAGTGTGAAAAATGGGGTACCCACAGTTAGTTCTTCCATGTGCCAGGGAGCAATGCTGTACACCAATCCCAAGGCATCCCTGGATGCAGCACTCCTTCACTGGGAGCAGTGGGCTTGGGTGCAAATTTTTGACCAAGGACCAGCCTAACTGCTGCTGAAGAGGTGTAGCTGATGTGTATTTAGGTAAGATTGAAAACTCCCTAAATATATGATTACATCCTATTACAATCAACCAACAGCACATTCCTGTTATGCCTGTTATGATAATTAATATCAACATTTTCATGCATAAATATTATAATGTTATAATCCTTGTTTAAGAAGGTGCTACTGACAGGCAGTTTGGTTTCACAAGAGCAGAAGGGAAAAACAGTTTTAAAAATTTAAATTAAGTTAGCACTTGAATTCCACAGATGCTGCTTTGTATAAATTAGGCCTGAGTTTGACCTTCCACTGGTTTCAGAAAAGCAGTAGACCCTTACCATATTTTAACATGAATACTTGTAGTACAAAACTTGACAGTGGGAACATATGAATTTATCCCTTTACCAAGAGCATAGCTTCAAGAGAGGAAAAATGCAGTGTTTGATATTTTTTGTTGGGAGGTTTGCTCTGTGACTGCAGTTTTGGTGTGCTCTCAAAACACAGAACAGGCTGAGCCCTTCAGAGCTGGTGCTTAGGGGTTTCTGTATCATACATGGGTTTGGAGGCAAGCAAAACCCTGAGCAGATCAACTCCACAGAGGAGGCACCTTTTGAAGCAAGTCTGAAATTGTAACCTGTAAGTCTTGAGATATAAAAAATATATTCTTTAAAAAAAAATTAATTAAAGGGGTCTGGATTTAATTTCCAAATATAGTACAGTAACTTCAAGTCTTTCAGTCCTTCCAGAAAGGGCAAAGACATGAAGCTATTAGAGTTGGCACAGAGTTTTCACTAAGTTAATTTAGTCTAGACTATTGAAGTTCAAATGACATTTCACACATATCATTGGGGATATACCCTGTGGAACGTGATTAATACTTAAAATACAAACAACTCTAAAGTCCACCATCTATGTATCTGTGGTATCTTTTGCTACTGTAAGTTAAGCTGCCACAACATAAGTGGATTTCATGACTAGTGTGCTTGTATATTAGTATTTTCAAGAAAAGACTAAGTTACGAATACTATCTTATTAAGAAAACTCAAGTTAAATGCTAAATATCATCCCAAACTTTCTAGTTAGATTAATAAACAAATTATTAATTTTTATATAAATTATTAATTATTATATTAATAAATAAATCTTCTTTCTACCCTAAAGGCAGAGAAGGTACTGAAAACCAGGCTGAAGTTCCTCTATGTGACATGAACTAGTGCTTATACATGGCAAGAGCAGTAATGGAAAAGCTTCCAACTCAAATTAGTTCAATACTAGATTGCAAATCTATACTAATGTTTCTCCTACTGAGATGGAGGAATCTAGAGGCATAAAGAAAGTGGCACAGTCACTTAAAAGAGCCCAACTTGTCATTTCTTTTTGTGAAAGGATTGGAACACCCACTGTCCCCTGGGAGCCTTTAGGCAAATCAGCCCCACTAGCTGCTTATAAATGTCACTATGCAGCCTTGTTGGTATTTGTAACTGCTCACAGAAAATCCTAATAGAAAGAGTAATAATTCATCTGGATATAATGTCATGACTACTTAACATAAGACATGACTTGATTCTCAGATCACTGAAAAACAACTGCATCACTATGCAAAATAAGATCAATTCAAGCTGCTTGCCCATGGATTTGTAACATGTTCACAATTTCTTACTGCCATAAAAATTGCTGCTACTTCTAACAAAAACTAAAATTCCATGAATGTGAGACAAATGATACAAGAAACTACATGATGCATAGAACAAGGTGCCAAATAAGTAAAACGATATCCAGTGTGCTGTTAGAATAAAAACTTCACCTGCCATTATCACCTTAATTAAAAGTCTAAACATTATTTTGAACTCTGAAATATTTCTGAATTAAGGAAAGCTTATTATTAACTGAATTCTTCTATTTGGTTGACACTAACTTCATATGAGACTAATGGAATTTATAAACTTTATTATGCATTCATATGAATTAGAATATTGCAATATCAAACAATTTTTAATTTTTTTTGCTTTGCTTTCAAAACAAAATAGTCATTTTAATAACTTTCCAACATATCTTCAAACAAAGGAAAAAAGAAAAGTAAAGCATATTACCTTTTGATTCAACAGTATATATGGTAGGTTCCCTATGTCCCTGTGTTCAGGGAATATTTTTGTGAATTGGTTATGTGTATCTTGCACATTGTCTTTGTTTTCATCATTTCTTCATATTGGAAATGCATCAATGTTGCATTTTGACTTCAGGATTCTGTGCCTGTTTGATCTTGTCACTAATGACTTGTATTCTACTTCCATATACACTTGCTGATTCTATCATAATCAAAGGAAGTTGTATATTTTAAAAAAATATTATGACAGATTCCTATTTGGAAAATCCTACAGATATCACTGTACACAGGCACTCATGTACACACACACACAGCAACAAAGCAATGTTCCATAGGATTTAATGGAGCTTTTCTTTTTTAGAATTTATTCCAGACTGCTCTGGAACTGTGTATTTTCAAGGGATGCACTGAATATTCTCTAAAAATCTGTAAGAAAGATACAATTTTTAAAAAAATATTGTAAATACAAAATATTTACCCTTTTGAAAGAAACATACAGGACTTTTCACAAGGTTGTTAAGTATGTGGACTGTGAATTACTGCTCAGGAACAATGACTTAAAAGCTAATTGTTTCACATAGCTGGATGATAATAGTTTAGATTTTTTTACCCTGCCACAATCATGCAACAAAAGACCTACCATAAATGGAATTTTTGCACAGGTCCCAGAGCTTTGGTGAGGCAAAAATTCACTTCAGAATTATGGTCTGATTCAGTTGTAGGTGCTATTGATTATCACATTCTGTTGATTCAATGTCCTGCTTACTACAGCTTTTTACAAATGGTTAGATCTTTTAATTTCAAATCCATTGCCTTTCAGTATACAGAAAACTTTCCCATTAGAAAAGATGGTTTAAAAAGAATTAAAAACCAAACAGGATTGCTATGTGCATTGCAAAGAGCATCCCACAGGAAAATAAGTTAATACAAAGCAAATATAAATTTTGCTTCTGTGTTGGATCTGCCATGATTATGACAGATTTTGATGACATTTTGTAAAAGTATAGCGAATGTATGGAATGCTGATATTTCAGCAGGCATAGTCAGTACAAAATGGTGTTTCTTGGATGGGTCCTATCTGGAATACCTTAATCCTGTCCCAGCAATATTTGTGAAACTCCTGGGCCTTTCTCCACTTTTGCTCCAACATATTGCTGAATAAATAGCCATCATTTCCAAAGCACTGCAGGGTTTTAAGTTAAATTTCAAAGCTCTGCAGGATTTCATGCTACACAACCTCCATTATAATCTGGGGGTATTGTGCAGCTTAGAAAGCACTGCATGGAAAATCTGCCCCTAAATGAGATCTGGGAGGGAATAAATCCCATATTTGGAATTAGAGAAACTAAGAGAACAGCACCTATTCTATTACTCTTTGACAAGCAACTAAAAGAAATTAAAAAGGATACATTTGCTAGTGTATTCAAGCTATTGTGCTGAGCTCTTGAAACAAAGCAATTGTAAACTAACTGCTTAACTAGGCAGCAGAGGCTTTAAGGCCTGTTTGCATTTTGAAAGGAATGCAAAGAGGTTGAATAAGACTTCAGGATTGATTTTCACTGTTTTTCACTTTACCTAGTGATTCATACTGATGTGTGCTGACTGTGACGGTTTTCAAGTACTTCTGCTGTTACACCTTCCCTGCCATTTTGCAAGGCTTTACTGGCTGCAGGTATAACTTAACATCCAGTACTGTTTAATATTCTTCAACCAGCCCATAGTTTAACATTGATTTTAAAAGGTAGATTTAACTAAACAGAAAAATGTGGCGACATCATGTTCTGAGCATCAGTCTAATGTTCTCAATCTCTGATAACATGGAGATTAAAAAAAGACCTAAGACCAGCCTGGAAAGTGGGCATTTAATAAACAAGCTCTTTATTTACTGAGTTTTCTCTCTTTAAGTTTCATTTTGTTAACAGATTAAAAAAACAACAACAACACGATTTTGTAAAAGTAGAATTCATTTTTAAAAGGGAATATTAGCCATAAATTAAGTGAAGAATGCCTGGCCTACTTTAGAACATAAAGAACTTGAAGATACGAGTACAGCAAGGGAGATAGTGATGGTCAGCTTACTAAAGAAAAAAAATGCCATACAGTGTGATTTCCCATAACAGCATAAAGCCACACAGGAACAGGACAGTCACATTCCAGAATGGGTGGTTTCCTGAAGGGACTTCAGAACAGGCTCTTACATCATTAGGTTATTTTGTACCTGTGCATGAGACAGTTTCTCAGTCTTACTCTGTGCCATGGGGCTGCAAGAGTGTCAGTGATGCATTAGATTGCTGTCTGGCTTAGGACATAACCCCCAGCTAGGGCTACTTAATTTTGAGTGAAAGTCTTTTGACTGATTCCCCAATATGCAAAATACACTATATATGACATCATAGCATACTACAATTCAATAATAAGTATATATAGCAATATAATCTCTGCTCCCCACAGCCTTTTAAACAACAGCTCAATAACAGAAGGAAGAATAAACATTTCTTATGAGAAGCACTGCAATGGAGAGCTCCTTGCACACAATGTATGTCCCACTGGACATTGTAAGAGTCTTACTGAGCTATCACATCTCATAACCACACTTTCTTTCTCATTTTTCTATCTATGAGGCAGAGCTACTGCATTCAGTTTTTATAACTGAGCTTGAAATGTTCAATTTATCCTTGCTGAGAAATGGAATTTGATAATTTGAAGGCAACAACAGAAGAGGATAGCCATTACTCTAAAGAGATTATCTGTTGAGAAGATTGACAGTCAAATGAAAAAGTGGACAAGAAATATAGAGGAACAAAGCTAATAGGAAGATTTCTGCCTCTTAATTTAGAAAATTAAAGAGACATAGAAAAAGGAGGTGGAAAGAGAACAGAGAAGGAACTTTCCATCTTCTAACATGTAAATCCTTAAGGAAATTGCTTCTGTCAGTGTCAAGGTTGGAGCCTCCAACAGTCTGGGAATGTGACGAGCTCCTTTGTAAGAAATGATCTAAAACAAAACATGCCCAGCTGGCCAGAGCCACTAAAGACTTGAATACTGTAGTTGGATACTGCTTCTCATTCTTATGAGTTTCAGTTCCTTACTACCATCAGAAAAAATTTCTTCAGTGAAATACAAATCCTGAAGAAAACCTATATAATCAGAAGGTACCCTGGTAAGCTGGTACCCTGTATGCTGTCTTGCTATTTGAAAATGAAGAAGCCCTGTGCAGAAGTCCATGAATTCCCAAATATTGGCTTTGATCATAAGGTTGGATGGCAAAGAACTACCATGAAACAATGGAACAGATGAGAAAAGCCAGACCAAAAGTATAAGATCACAAATCATAACAGCAAGGCAAACAATTAATGAAGAAAGAAGATAAAAGAACTGAATGGGAAGAAAAGAAAAAGAAAAAATGGCCGATGAAATCAGAGAATATGCAATGATAATTTTTCTTTCTTAGTCTTTAATTTGAAAACAGATTGTCTTTTCTACATGCAAGCCTGAAAGAGAAATCTCCAGTCACTATGAACATTCCTTGCAAGGAGTTGATAAGAATGGAAAATGCAACCTTTAAAATTAGGACCATACTCCAGAGCAGGGGCAGTGTAAAGTGGTGCATGGCTCCTAACAAGACAGGCTGGTTGAAAAATTCTCTGTCCTCCTTTCTGACAGCCCGTGAAAGATATTACTCCTGCCCAATAATCATAAAATCATAAAATCATAAAATCATAAAATCATAAAATCATAAAATCGTTACAGTTGGATGTCTGAGATTATTAAGTCCAATTGTCAATGTAGCACCACCACCATGCTCACCAGTTACCTGCATTTCTCACACTAGGAAACTAACTAGGAAATAAAATAATTTTACTGTGACTCCCTTCTCTGCAGAGTCAGAAGTACCACAGCTCTGTGTACACAAGAATAATTTTTTTCTTGGTGTTCAAGAGGAGAGGAATGGGTGGTTGTTTTGTCTACTGCACATGTTGGTCAGCTCTTCTCCACTCAAACTCTCTATGGCCTGGAAGGAACTGCATACAATTAAGGACACAGTAGCTGTATTGCTAGTAACACATCTTAGTTCCTAGTATTTTTCTTCCTAATTAGAAGTCATTAGCATATATAAACATTATTTTTCTGAAATGCTTTGAGCTCTGTTCCAATTTAGATTTTGTTATTTTGAAAAGTAAATGACTATAAAAATATTAAGTAAACTGTAACATGTCCCATAAAGCTCAAAGAAACACAGATGCTTACCATACAGTTTCAGATGGAAAGCAAATGTTTGTGTATTGTTTTGAGTGTGTGTGACTTGTTCCTAAGTAGCAAAACTATGATTGACTGAGTGAGCCCAGGTATTTTATTATATACAAATTATGACTTATTAAAGAATGCATTAGTAGGCTTTTAAGGGAAATAAAATCCATTCAGTTAAGTCATTAACCGCATGGCTAAGCACATGATTAACCCCTGGCTCTATGATTCATTGAGTCTTGTATTAAAAATTTAATGTATACGGGATGCAAACAGTTCTCATCTAAAACAGTATGTACTAACAGACTATCTGCAGAAAAAAATAGTGCCTCAGTGGGAGGAGATGAATTTTTATCTGGCACAGAGCTATCCATGTGGAATGCACTAAAATCAGAGAACATCTAAAAGCAGGGAGTATCTTAGGGAAAGTAAGAAATGTACTCAACTCATTGTGACCACACATGCGGCCCTCTAACTTGTCATTCCTAACTTATAACTTGTAAATCCCCAAAGGGTTTTTTTCTGTTGGATTTTAGGCTGGAGCAACAGACAAACCCTACGACAGTCCATGAACACGGTGGGCTCCTTGGTAAGAAATGCCCAGCTGGCCAGAGCCACTAAAGATTTAAGCACTGTAGTTGGATGCTGCCACTCTTTCTTATGAGTCCCTGTGCTTTAGCACCATCACAAAATTGTTCAGTAGTGAAATTGAAATGCTGAAAAATCCTACATGATCAGAAGGTAAAGATGGTGTCCTGTAAGCTATCTTCTTTATTTGAAAGTGGAAAAGGTCTATGTAGAAGGCCCTGAATTCTGAAATGTTGGCTTTTAACACAATACTGTTATTTGCATAAGTTTATAGAGCAGAAGTTGTGACCTGTCTTCTCTGCTATGTGTTTCACTGGTATATCAGCTTTTGAGGCCTAAATATTTAACCACTCTAATCTGCTCTACATGTGGAGTGCTCAGTGGGTGACACTTCCAGACCAGCCAGAAGCCTCTGCTAATTCAAAAAAATAAATTAATTCTTTGGTTCTACTCATGTGTGACTGCAATCAATAAGAGCAAAGTTTGTCCCTTTCACAGCACTACTGCTTCTAGTACAGCTTTTCCCTGTAGGCGACCCTACCCTCACTGCTGGGTGGAAATGGAACATCTTTTTTGCTCGATTTTATCTGTCAGATTTTCACATCCAGCTTACTTCATAACATCCACTGTTTCTGTGTACCAATCAACATTTCTGTGGTCAAAATCCTCATTAATGGAGAGAAAACAGTTTTGGTTTAGCTGAATGGGTCCACACTCTGTTTCTACAGGAGAGCTGGCAGATCTCAATGTGCTGACATTTAGAAAAGAGTGCAAGGCTGATACATTAACTCAAGCTTTTTACTCTGGGAGGGGCAAGTATGAAATAAGTTGAGGTTCTGACCGGAGGGAAAAAGAAAAGAAAAATATTTATATCCATTAATAAATCAAATGGAAAAATTGTTGATGTTGGAAAGGCTCCCAGAGCCTTAATGATAGGTTTATTTTTATCAACAACAACAATAATTAATAATTAATGCTATATGTCTCTCACATCCATCTTGGCAACTAAAATTAGCAAGTTTAAAATGTTACATTTTAAATTCTGTTCTTAGCAGAAATGTCTCCTACAAAATCTTCTGGACTATATCCATGTCTATCACACTCTGGATCACACAATATAGCCAAATTACCTCTGGAAAGTCTATTTGTACCCTCTCTGCTCCTCTGCAGGGAATTCCCTTACTGATGCTCTGTGACCTGCACAGATCAGATAACTCTGCTTGCAGGCCAGCAACTAAAATCAGTGTCATCCTCTGAACATGAAGCACCATCTCTAAACCAACTGGTAATTACAAGTTTAGAGCAGTCTGGGTAATATTTTATTATAGATCTATTATCACATTTTAGAAGCTACAGAAAACAAAAGCCTCTAGCACACCACAGTGAGAGAACCAGACTGCCACAGGGGAGTATCAAACATACGAGCCTAACAAGAAGTTTGGAGAAGGAAGCTAGGGACTGCACTGGCGGGCTACTTGTTTTGTGCATTCATAATCATCCATTCCTTATTCCCTAGTTTTCAACACCATTTAGACAAATTCCTTCCAGAAGTTTAAACATTGTAGGACACTAGCAGATTTCTGACCATGAGTTTCTCAGGGAGACAACTGAATCCAAGTGACCTAAACCAGTTCTTCTAGATGACACACGATGACAGGTTTAAATACAGAGAACAGAAGGACCATGAGCTGAGATTAGAAAAGCCCATCTGAGTTGTTATTATTACTTAACACCAGGAGAGTGTCACTGACAGATACCATGGTCCCGTTGCACTGAGTGCAGCATACACATATTTTGAATGGCAATTCTGTAAAGTGCTCCTTTGTGAAAAAACACAATCTGATTTGTTTCTTTGCCTCTGCTTTGTTCATCACACCTATCCACTGAAATATTGAAACTTCAATGAACTAACATCTCCAGAGACTCTGACACACAATGAAGTTATCATGGCATAACGAGTGTCATATGAGCTGTATCAATAATTTGTGTGCATGCTCCTAGCCATGGAAACCACAAGGCAACACAATTTGGCTTAGTTCTGATTCATTTCAGGCTTTGAATTTGCTACTGGAAAAATGTGTGCACTGGGATTAATGCTACAACTCCAAGTTTTGAACAATTCCTATTTGATATTGGCAGAAAATTTCCTACAGTTAAAAAGATACTTTTGATTGTTTAATGCCTAATGTTTAACAAGGACAGATACATTCGTGGCCTACGATTGAGTCTTCTCATTAATGTTTAAAAATCTCTCTAGAATATGTTTTTACTAGTGTTAGGTATTATTGATGAATATTCTCTCCAAAAGGAAGAATCCTTTAGAAGTGAATGAAAGCAGACACTTGATCAGGTTTAAGTCTTCCATATTTGTTTCTGCAGTGATTTTATCAGCTGCAATTTCTGAATAACTACAAGAGGCAAACTGAGTCTAGCAACAGTTCTTGTCCATCATTAATGCTGTCTTGATACCAAGGTCTAACCATTATTCCTAGCAAAACCATTTTTCATCCATTGTAGTACAACTGCAAGGCCTTGTTGGGTCATTTGGTTCAGTAAAATGTTATCACTATTCTGCATTTACTTTAAAAGATAAACAGTTTCATAATCAAGGTTTTATAGCAATAATTAAATTGCTAACAGTCAAGCACGAATTCTAACTGACTTGACATAAGAGGATATACAGTAAAAGACAGAGACTTAAAAGCCATCTGAAATACATGAAGTGTTAAATCTAAATAACAATAACAACAGCTTTACAATTAATCCCATCTTTTTAAAATCAAAGTTTTAATAGCTGTATGTTCTGACACACAAGGTTTTGTTGTCCTGTATGGCTCAGCTAAGCTTGTTAAGGAAGCCATTCTCTTTCTAATCTTTCACCTAATTTTAAATGGTATTTAAAGAATAATACATCCATTTAGATTTCTAGCTTAAAGAAATTATTTAGCAAATATGTGATAGGTTGCAAATGTAATTTTTCATGAAATGGAAAGCACACAGCACAAATTATATGCCACGCTACTAATTAGAGACAGATATGTAATCACTTACTAATGGAACAACATTTTGTGCCAACTTTATTCATACTTCCTTCCAACTGCTGGACTCCTTGTGCCAGATATATTTCAATTTTCTTCAGGAGAGAGAGATACTAACATGTTTTCCATCCTGTTTTTAAACCCAGAAGTCTAGTGCATACTGAACTTTCTTGACATTACAGGAATTCTATCAGTTTTAACAGCTTGAGGCCTTTTTATTACAAACATATACACTTCCCTGCAGGGTTCTGGAAATATCACAATTACATTCATTAAAAATGTCCATGATTATAGCCAAATGCACACTTTGTAGATTTACCTTTACAGTTTCCTTTCAACAATTATTCTGAGCATAATTTTCTATTAAATTCCACAAAATACCTACTTATTCATCCACAATGTCAGTTTGATATGAATTTTGACAAAACCATTAGAAGAGAAAAATACCAGAGCACATTTACTGTCAAATTCGTCAGTACCAGGCTTAATGTCTATGGTATGACTCACTGAGATTCAACAAAATAAGCATGTCCATGAAAACAAGTAGCAAAAGGTCATGTTTCAGCAGCACTCTAAAATTAGAAGCATTACATGCCTTTTACATTTGCACCAAGAAGATCCCTAGGTACATGATTTTGGGTCCCTGGTCATATTCAGGAGTACCTTTTTTTGACAAGCTGAGCATCTCTCTCATGACAAAACCCTCCTGTGATCCAGAGAGTCTACCAACATTGGCCTTTCTCATGTCATAAATATGCTGAGGTCACGCTTGTCAAATGCTGGCTTCATGGACTTGGGCACACAATGACCACCATTTCTTTCAGAAAGAAAAAGCAGGAAAGGACAGAATTCATGTGATCATCCTTGTCTTTGCATCTTATTGTCAGTCTCAGTCTAGAACAGAGATTTGCTTACAGCTTGCCCCACTTCCCATGAAATTTCACTTAACATCACGCTAAAGAAAAGATAGAAAGTGGAAATCAGAATGAAACTCTGATCAGAGCAGTCAGAGATCAAGTCAATAGTAATTTTCTGATAAATGCTCTCATTGGTGTGATTGCAAGATATAGGGCCTAAAAACTGTGACCTAGGAGAACAAAAGGGAAAAAATGCAACATTGTACAAATGAACTTCATAGTGCATGTCAAGGTTAGAGCACACCATATGTTCCTAAAAATATGCAGACCCAACAGGGAGTGGTAGCGATGTGTAAATAAAGATCAGTACAATTGGTAGACAATCTTTTGCAAGTTTACCCTATTATTTGTTAAATGATAGTCCTTTAAAAGTGCTTTTGTTTTCTATTGTTTTATTGTGTTATACAGAAAGAGTAATGATGTAATAAGTAACGTTGTAGGACAGAAGATTTACTTTGCATTTATCTCAGGGCTGTGATTTTTTATGTATTATTTTACCAGGTATCTATTTAAAAAACCTTATTGTGTTTCTGTATCTGTTTAAGTTTATGTGACAAAGGATTTTTATGTCTAGATTCTTAGAAAGGGTAATTCACATTAAAAAATCCATTGAAAATTCAGCTTTCATATTAAAATGGAAAATTAAAAAGCAACTTGGTTTTGATGTTGCTGTTATTATCATTCTTACTTAAACTCTTTAGTCTTGTGGTGTTAATTGCCATGGTAACTCCATTTTAAAATGATTTTTACTTTTGTTTAGAATTGTTTATTATTTCCTCTTTCTTAAAAGTAAGATCATGTAAGTAAAAGGCATGAGCATTTAACTGTTTCTAGATTGTTCTATTTCCCATTGGTTACATTTCTATTTCTATTGAAATTCAAAAAATAGGCAAAAAGGAGGTGTGAAAAAGGTGTGAAACCCCAAAATAGCTGCTTGAGTCATCAACAGATTGACTGAAATAGTACAGAAAGGTGTTTGTTAGAGAATGAGTTCTTTTCCTTAGAGCTGTGGGGGTGAATTCTAGGAGAGAAAAAACTACTCTAAACAGATTGTGATGATCAAGGAGGAAAAAACACACAATTTTGGGAAGAGTAGGACAGCAGAGAGTTACCTCAGGAAAGTCTATGCTAACAGCATCTCAGAGCAACCTGTCAGTGCCTATAGAAAGGTCACTGCCAAGATGAAGCCAGGTTCTTCCCAGTGATGTGTAGTGGGATGACAATGGGCATAAAGAAACAAGAGGAGGTCCATAGCAGATATAAGGAAATATATTTTGACCATGAGGACAGTCAAGCTGTGGATCAAGATTCCTAAGGAAGATGTGCCATTTCCATGCCTTGGGGTTTTCAAGAATTTACTATTATATAAAGTCCAGAGCAACCCATTTCCCTGCCTTGAGAATGAGGTTGGATACATTTTCCAACCTGAACAATTCTGGGGTTCTAAAATAGTTCAAAGAGCTTTTTAAAAGGTTCTGTGGATACGAGACAGAGAACGCATGCTCCTAAAATCTAACCAATTTCTTCCCTGTAACCTGCTTACAATCAAAATGTCTGTTTTGTTTAGATATAGCAAACTGAATGATAAAGTTGATGTATTTTGAGAAACAGTCTGACAGGCACTTTTGAGAAGAATGTTACCTTCTCCTCTGAGGCAGGTAACAGTAACATGAATGACAATGTTTAGTGATCTTGGGTAAGAAAGATCTGCTCCCAGAGGTTCTCTTGAGAATCTAAAAGCAGGTAGTTAATTCAGCTGATGTTAACAGGTTTTGTCAGAATTTGGCATGGTAAAACAGTGTTGCTTAAACAGACCTACTCCTGTAATAGTTATTCAGCTAAATTGGCTTTTCTCCCTTTGGTTGCTTCTGAGTTTCAAAACACACAGCAGACAGGTGTGTGTGGTGCAGTGCACTCTGACTCCTGACCTATTTACTGTGTGTTTCTGGGATGGATGTCCCATATCACAGAATCTCTGGGTCAGCTGTTCAAAAAGTTGTTTACAAAAAAAAAAAAAAAAAAGAGAATCAGCAAAGCAGGTGTTAATTTGGAAGTCAGATACTGACAAAAATGGAAGGATATATTTTCAAGGCTTCAGCTTCTTAAATGAAGGGTATTCCCTTGAAGTTCTACAGAAAGACTTGAAATATGGAGTGCAACTGCTTGACATACTCAATTCCCTACTTCCTCATTGATTTTCTAACACAACCTTAATGCTGTGTTAGCATCATTTCTCTGTTCATTCCATCTGCTCTGAGGTCTCCCCCGCTGTTTCCTAGGAGATATATTGCCATGATTCCTGCATCTGTAAGTCAGTGGCAGATATGGGGCAAGAGCCACGTGGTTAGAGGCAGCATTAGTATCACCTGAACATTTGCAGGTTTCTCAGGGGATCCCACCACCCACCGTCTCTCAAAACCTGAGGGAGCTCTAGTTTTGTAGTCAGCTGCTTCAGAGTGCTATGGGAAAGGGATGCTTGGCTTCTCAGCATCTTTCCACTTCTACTTGTTTCTATCAACCTAACACCTCTATTAAAAAATGCTAAAAGTGGGTTATTTTTGTCCAGTCAGTCTATTTAGGGAACCTTTTAATCTTATTATCTACACATTTTTATGGGGTTTTGCTTGTTTACAGTGTCGGGCTACTGATAGTTTATGTTATAGTGATCAGGACAGGCCTTTTTCCTACCCTTTAAGCTATGGTCTAAGAGGTGAATTTAAAAATACAATAGTAAGCACAATAAACTGGATATTGCAATTAAACATGAATGACACAGAATTTCAGGGTTCCTGAATCTTGCATTAACATCTTCCCTGTTCTTTCTGTAGTAGGCACACAGAAATATGACTGTGGCTAACAAAATGCACTGAGTCTTACAGCATTTTTAAAAATATGTTTTAAAAATGTATTTAAATTATGACACTTTCTCAAAAGTAACCCAAACAACAGCAATGAACCCTTAATTATAGCCAGTATCAGATTATATGGAAAATAATTAACTTTTTCTCATATGTATAAGGAATTCTACTGTTTATTTCAAATTGCATTTTTAGTTGTTTGATTCACAGGAAAAATAGATACACAGGAATTGTTTATAACAAAAAAGAAAAAAGTATTTTTGTTTAGGCAAAACTGTGAACAAACCAGAATATTTTCTGAATGTATACAAACGGAAAGAGAATTTATGAAAAAAATCCAAATAATATTAATCAATAACTTCTGGGAGGTAGAGAATCTATTCATTAAATGAGATGAGATCAGAAGCATAGTAAAAGTTTATAGCTTAAACGTTAAAGGTCCACATATAGAAGAAATACAGCCATTTTTCTTGATGGCAAGAAGAACATTAGGAAACATAATACAGCAAGAGTTACGATACAGTGAAAACTATAAATCACTGATAGATATTTCCTAAAAATACCTGTCAGTCTCCTCAAAATAAATATTTTTACTTTGAAGAAAGTGTAATCTATAAAGTAATGCTTTTGTAGATTTTGGGGACATTGCATAGGTTTTGTGAAATAAGAGATATTAGGTTATAAATTAAGAAGTTTTACCCTTCCTTAATTCAGGAGACTTAATTTAAGAGTTAAAACTAAATTCAGTTGTTAAAGTGTAGCAATTGCATATTGTCAAGTTTAAATATGATTATGTGAATAACGTTTAATAGTGGAAAGAAAATGAGACAGAAAGAAATACTAAAGTAAATTAATATGCTTCTCATGCACAGTATAACACCAACTATATTTAAACAAGATAATTAATTTCATAATATTTTTGTAATTTCAGCCTTCAGTGACCTGTGTTTCAAAACAGGATCTGACAGAACAGAAATCTTTTACACAGTCTGAAACATTAAGAAAGCTTTGAATAAAATTCTGTTTTCTGAAAGGTTTAGGGAAACATAATGAAAAAAGCAGAACATTTCTCAGCTGTGTCCTTCAACAAAATGCACATGTTTTGCTAAGAAGGAACAAAGGGTCAAAGCTTTTCTGTTGACAAAAGGCTTTTTATATCCCAATCCAAATCTTACAAGAGAAACCCTACTCCCCTCAATGACTTCCCTTATGAACTACTCTAAAAGAAGCTGAAATGACCTAGACCTCTGTTCTACTGTTGGTATCCTCAGGTTACTTAAACTGGACAAAACCCCCCCTTTTAAACAGGTAATATGAAAAATGGAAACTCTTTTGTAGTTTGAAAGAATATAAATTTCTTCTACACGTCTTCACTAAATATTTTGTCCATTTCTGCACAGGGGAGGTGATCTTTTTTACTGAAAAAAGACAGACCTTAGTTGAACCAAAGAGAAAGCAATTTTCAAGCTCCCTTAGCTTTCATTAAATGAAGTTTTTGCAAAAACATGGATGATATACTCAGCTTTCAAAGAGCAGAGCTAAACCTAACATTCTAGAATATCTATGATTTTTTAAAAAATAAAGAAAATAACAGAAAGAAAATAACAAAGAACCTGTACTTATCTAGACCAAGAACTCAGTATTTTTTCTATGCCATAGATGTCAACGGGTGTACAAAATGAGCCGCAGAAATTTCTTGGAGATTGAATAGCACTGAAGTTAATAAAACTATTTTGTAAAGTGTTTAAAACAGATAAAGGAAACCACAAACTGCAAACAAATCAACAATATGCTGTTTGCTATAAATATATGTTCGGTAGGCTTATTTAACACACTGTTCAACTTTAAACTGGAATTCAACTTTGATGGCATTTACAAGGATCTTCCCAAAAAGGAAATATACACAAATACAGAGCTACAGACAATTTAAATTCAGAGCAAAACTAAAGCACAGAAAAAAGGGTTATGCTTCAGCACTGTGAATGTTCACATGATCATGTGGATGTTAACTAGCTGCCCCAACAATATAATAGTATAAACAGAAGAATGAGAATGCAACAGAGTAAACAAACTCAAACTTGGCATATTATGTTTCTCAAGTGTTCTCCAATGAATTGAAAAAAAAAAGAGCTCATCTTCTTGCCATAAAATACTACTTCAGCCTTTATTCATCAAACAATTTTTGCTGCCTTGAATACTATATTGTCTTAATAAAATATTCCCAAGATTTCTCCCAAAATTTTCAAACACTAAAAACTCATATGGTTTCACTACTAGTAAATAATAAAATCTCAGCAACTAACTGAAAATGTTTTTTAATCAGAAATCATAGGTCAGGACCTGATTTTCTTTCTAAAATTTTCATTTACGGATTTAATTTTCCAGCTCAGCAAAATGAAAACAATTTTTCCTACAGTTGCCAGTATTGCAATCTAGACCTATGGAGTTAAAATCAAACACTGGTTTCTTGGGATCATATATGATCTTAAAAAAAAAAAAAATCAGAACTTGAATTCAAATACATCTGATTCCTATATGCATCCCTATTTACAAACACAGTGAAGTCATACACAGATATGATTGCT
The DNA here is from genome assembly GCA_013400215.1 of Cisticola juncidis. Classification (NCBI taxonomy): domain Eukaryota; kingdom Metazoa; phylum Chordata; class Aves; order Passeriformes; family Cisticolidae; genus Cisticola; species Cisticola juncidis. The sequence goes on along the minus strand of VXBR01001544.1, from coordinate 342,480 downwards.
TTTATTTGAATAAATTTTCACTGAGCAGTGGTGTTAGCTGGCCATTTTTGTTGATGGTGCATTCACAGACCAGCCTCTTGGAGCTACAATATATTCATATATCAGTCAACGTTGTGATGAAAACAGTTTTGGTTTGTAACAAGGGATTTCTTGCTAGATATAACATGTATTTTGCCTTTGAGCCATTAGAGGTGCTCCCTGGCTAGAAGTTTCTGGTTGGTAGATGTATCAAAAGCAAGATGTGGACTCAAAAAGAAGACAATTGTAGCAAGAAGTGTTATTTTACAGTAATTTTCAAGACTGCATATTAAAATTATAAACTTGGTGATATGGTTTTTTCTGTCAATTATTTCCTTTGATATCTGCCTTTCTGGATCTGTTGGTCACAGAAATATGTCAGTGCAATATCTCTGTGTTTTAAGATGTTTAGGAAGCAGAACTGAGGGAGATCAGAGAGATTAATAGAAATTAACTGGATTAATGGCATGTTTTATTTCAGAGTTCCCTGAGTCAAGTATCAGAGAAAGACTGCCAGCATACCTAGAAAATGTGTTATCCAACACAGTTGTTCTGATGCCCTCAAACTCTGATTCCACAGTGGCAATGTACACAGGAACTTGCAGCTACTGAACCATATCTTGAAATGCATTCTTGAAATGCATAATAAAATAGTATATATGACTATGTGTGCTGGTTCTGACTAGGGAGGATTAATCTTACGTACTCTGGTACTCTGAAGTAGTTTGCACTTTGGTTTTATCTCCCTTGAATAAAATCTGTGAGAGTTACACAGGTTTCTTCTGGAAATCCATATTTTGTTTATTTGTACTTCTTCACACTTTCAAAACTTTAAAAGCATATTAATATCTCAACTTCAATGATTTTGTTACTGTATGTGCTGGAAATGAGTACACTTGGTTTGGATATGTTTTACAAAGTACAGCTATGTGACTTCCATCGTATTTATGAGAATTCTGGCAGTAAACTGCTAAGCACTTATTTGAAAAGAAGCTAGGATTGATTACAGGTGTGTTGTAGAAACATCAGTTCCTGTAGAAGATGATGAACATTATTTGGTTCAACATTAGAAAAATGAAGATGAGCAGTGCATTAAGTAGCTTAACAGAGTGGGCAAAAGAACTATTTTACAAGTACTTGCTTACTGCAAAGCTTCACAGCATTCTATCACATATTGCCCAGTTAACCAACTACACACTCTTTTCTATTCCAAGCAATCCTGTCGTTATGGTTGACTTTAAGCAACCACTTATTGCCACTCGTGAAAGCTGCCTAGTATCACCAGGCACTGGCTGATTCCTCAAAACACTGGCAAGCCTGCTGTTCTACAGGAGAGGCACAAATGACAATGATGTTCAGAGAACAGATTATTAATAAATCAGCAATACATCACTAAGTAAAATATGCAGGGTTATTACTTTCTTATAGCTATATCAGTCAGAGATCTAACAGTTCTATGGCTTGTTATGATGTCTATTTCTGTACATTTTCAAGAATCGTACTCTAACTTCTAAGCAATTTCTACTTGCCTTTCGAGTACCACTGTGTTAATAAAAAGACAAAAAATACTGTAGCACAATCCCATTACAACTATTATAATGAACCAGAATTTGTGCTTTTGATGTTGAGCCTTTGAACTTTTTTGCTTTGAAATTTAGTTATAAAACACACAAGTCTACCACAGAGAACACAGCTTATCTAGAGGGAACAATACCAAAAGGGATTTTTGGAAGGGAAAAATAGACTATGCAAGATAGTAAATATTTTCCCTTGTCTCTTAGTGTTTTACCAAAACTACCAAGTCCTGTGAGTATAGGACTAAATGGATGTAATTATTTCAGCTAAAATGAAATAAAACAATGATATTAATATTTAAGGGAAAATTTAATATAATCCATCTCATACCTTGTTATGTGTCTGAGTTTGTCCAACCAGGATAAGGATATTTGATGAGATAATTGACAGGCAGAAATTGATTAGAATTATGGACCTCTCAGATCTGATGTACCTGTTCAAAAAACAAAGAGAGGGTACAAATTTTCTAAAAGGGAAACAACTAGTAAGTCACACAAAGCTTTGATTTAGTTCTTGAACTGAATATTGGAAATACTCTGAAAGAGAGGTGCTCCCTTTCATGTGCTCAGAAAGGGTATTAGAGAGCTATAACAATACAAACATGAAAACAATGATATTTTGATAGATATTTCACAATTTCCTCTTAGTATCTTGATATATTTTAAGAAAATAACCTACCAATGATTCCTTTTAAAACCTCTGGCAACATGGTTCTAACACCATACTGATAACGAGCTTACACACATTCATGTCAGGAACTTCTTATGCTCTCTGCTTGTCCCTGAGAATATCCACAGATGGCACAGACCACTCATAATTACTAACTTCAGCAAAAATATGGTCATTTACATAAATAGAAGATCTGATCCACGATGCATACATAAAATGCAGGTTGGTGGATGATTTTACAGCAGTGAATTTTGAAAAACATTATTGGGATAAGGACAATATTAATCTTGATGTTCCAACAGTAGTGTAGTATCTTCATAAGACTGAATGGCAAAAAGTATCCAAATGTGTACAGAAAGATTAAATTATAGCAGTGAACATCACAGTCACCCTTGCAAACTTATCATATTCATTTAAAAATATGCTTAAGATGAAAAAGTCAAAAAGTCTTATCACTTATTTGCTTTCAAGATGCAAGTGTTCTTGTTTTTCTGTATATAGCCTTTATATGCTACAGGACAGAAAAGAGAATTATTATGGTTACAAAAGTGAAATACCTTTTTGACCTGATTTTTAGAGCTCTTAACAATAAATGTTGACTTCTAAAATAAATGAAAGGTAAGGGTGTTCAGTTGCCCTGAAGACCATGCCACATCTTTATATATTCTACAATCTACACTACATGCTTCTCACTGGAGTTCAGTTAATATTGCTCTCCTACTGAGATGTACACCCATAGCTGACTCTAAGGAAGTAATAAAAAGACTGTAGAATCCACAGGAATTGCTGAGCTTTGGACATGAAGGAAATTATTTATCGTCCTTTTTGCTTGCATATCAAGAGATACAGCATTACATTTTTTTAGTTGGTCAGAACAAACCTAATACCATAGTCCACATTCTCCATTAAAATATAGCAACATTCTTAAGGCTAGTGCTAAGTATTTGCAAACATATGCAAGAAGTCCAGTGCACACTGCTGCTTTGTAACTTGTTAACTATTGATTCATCTGGGCCAATTCCCAACACTGAGTGCCCATGGAATACAAAGGACCTTAGTGGTTGAATAAATACAGTGCAACAGGAGCTCACAGCATTGACTTTAGCCATAACACATAACATTTAATCTTTACCTAGAAGTTCACAGAATCATAGAATCATGATCCATGATTGCTTGGGTTGCAAGAGAACTTAAAATCACCTAGTTACAACCCCTTGACATGGGCAGGAGCACATTTCACTGGACCAGGTTGCTCAAGACCTCATCCAAACTGGCCTTGAACACTTCCAGGGATGGGGCATCCACAACTTCTGTGGACAACCTGTTCCTTACTACCCTCACAGTAAAGAATTTCTTCCTTGTATCTAATTTAAATAATGGAGTAGACCATTTCCACTGAGCATGACAGTATTTCTATCCAAGTGCTAAATATATCAGGGAGTGCAAAAATAACACTATAATTCTTCAGATGGGAATTATATCCTGAAACACTCTCATTCTTAGTTTTGACAGACAAGAACTGATAATTTTTGTAGTCTTTTATCATAACTTATGTAACTAGATATTCTTAATAATTATATATATTTCTAATCCTGAGTCTTTGTGGTACATAAGAATGATAGAGAAATGGGTGTAAAATTATCAAGGTGCTTCTAAAAGCAAAACTCTATTGGTTGATTTTATATTATTCTAGAAAATATTGTTTCATCCCCTTGTTTCTTATTGCTTTCATAAGAACTTACTTTAATTACTGAAAAAAGTTAAAGGAGAATCCATGTTCACTTTAAAAAAATATTTACTAATTTTCATGAATTTTCATCTTACTTTTCTGTTCCTTTTGCAGTAAGACATTATGCTATTTCTCATTACTTCTCAGATTAATTTACTCCATAAGTATTTATTACACTTTTAAGTCAATATAATATTTTAATATTGTAAACTCAGGATGGAAAGAAAATCTATCACTGGAATGTACCACCACACTATTTAAGACTATTTAATTTTGTGGTCTTTATTCAAACTTAGAACTGATGTGAACAAACTCAAAATCAATTGACTGAACCTCCCTAAATGTTCTACTTTGATATTATTTTATTTACAAGTTTTGTTTAAAAATGTTAATGGGAGAAAAGCAGCTACAGGTATAGGCCAGAAGCCTCACATGAAATACATCACATATAAGAATCCTGCATTTAGCACTATGAATACCCCACCAAAAGAGCATTACCATTCCCCCTGAAGTGGAGAAAGAGAAGAGTGGGGGTTACCATCACCAGCAGGCCATAACAGTAAAACTGATCAGCCACATCAACAAATGCTCCAAAGCATGCAATACATTTCCCTCTTTTTTTCCCTCACTTTCCAAACAATAAATGTGGGCTCTCTTCATGTTTTAACGAGAGCTCTTTAATGGTCTCTTTAAATTGCAATTCAAATAAATATAAAAACATCTTTACCTTTAGCTTTCTCAACCTGTTACATACCTCCATAATGCTGCATAGACAACTGCTAGAGTGATCAAGGCCAAGCAGGAAAGACCACTGCCTACTATTAAGGTCACTGAAGGTGTACCAGATGATTCCATGATCTGTAAGTTACAACAAGTAACCATGAAGAAAAAACATCCTCCACCAGTTAAACCAACAAGTCAAATGAAAAAAAAGCAGAAAGAGCAAAATTAAAAGCTGACAAACTGTCACAGATAGTTTCAGTAATATTAGTTACAAAGAAGAAATCAACTTAATTCCAAAACTGATCTCTACATAACTCTGAGATCTGCTTAATACATTCCTCCAAGGCCTCTGAGCTTTAAAATGCCTCATAATACCCACATGATACTTTGAAAAATAAGCTAGTAATATTACAGTGTTACAGGAGACTATGATGTTAGCACAAGTTTAAATGACTCTCCAGTTAACACCAATTAAAAGGTATACCTCTCTTCAGAAGTAGAACTATTTAGAATTGTGCATTAAACAAACCCCTTGGTTTCACTGTAATATATTGCAAATCACTAGTAATTTGTCCCATCATTTGATTCATGCTTGTTGCAGAATGACCAAACTTTCTGACTTTTAATAACTTTGACTTCAATCCACTATTCTCACATGCTTAATTTCCTTGGGCCTATGACTGCCTAGAAGGAATGGCAGAATATCTATGGCAACAGTATCATAAGCCTTCACAAAAAAAGCTACAAATTCAGGATTATTTCATTTTTACTCACCATATTAATAAAAAATGAAAATAAATGAATGACCTTGAAAACAAACTAGCTTTCCCTGCTGTAAGGGAAACTATTATCCTCAAATATCAGGTCAGCTTTTTTCCCCAGTATATATATATGTACTCATGTTCTGAAATAGACATGGGTTTTTCTAATAAATATGGAAAAAATTTAGAGCTAAAAGTTTTAAAGGATATCATACCTGGTTTATCAAAACGCTTTTTAAGCTTCAAAGATGTATGGTCAATTACATTTATCAAGATATCTTTTGTCACCCAAATAGGATATAAGACAGATGTACTTTTAGGCCAGATCTCAGGCAGAAAGTAGTATTTTATTTCAACCACTTTTGTCAAATGGATTTACTTTGCTATTAAAAAAGAGTCTGTTTGTATGTTTCCAAACCCAGGAAAATGAAATCATGTTCTAGCAGGATAACTTCACAAATATTTGCTTTTCAGCTGTTTTTACGTTCAATAATATTGGGAGTGTCTACTCATACACTTAATGTTCCCTCTTTCTCATGAAAACTTGATTATTTTTCTTACATCATATCAACAGACTACATAGAAAATCTGTGCTGAAAATGTCCAATGCAGATCTGCAATCTGTTTAACTACAGTATCTAGGGTTTTCCTACCACGAGCAATAATAGAGACCTGTACGTTCCCTTAATTGTTCAATACAAAAGTTTTCTGCACATTTGCACCACAATTACAAGGCTTTCTCTATAAAAATTACACAGTTCGAGAGCATGCAAATTTCACTAGGATTTAGTTATATCTCACAATCTGGAATTCATTTATCTGAGACACTCTAGACACCAGGAGACCAACATTTGATTACCTGCAATATTAAACAATTCCTCAATGCAACGCCTGCAATATACCTGAGAGGAAAGCTGGACCAGCTCCCCCCTCCCCCCGCAGTCCCCCCCGCATTCCCTTTTGCATTAAAACTGTTTTTTCCTCCCCCCTCTTTGTTACTTACTATTTCTCTAGGTTGCTGAGCCAAAATGGCGAAGGTAGAGAGACGATCACATAAGCATTTCGTATGGGATGCATCGGTAAGCACAGTTTTACATCCCTGGGTGGACCAGGTTCCCAAAGAGTCGTTCCTGCAAAGGAGAGAGAGAGGAGGGGGGGGGAAATGGGGGTAATTACGCCTGCCGGNTTTTCTTTCTTTCTTTTTCCTACCGGCTCTGATTCTGGTCTTTTGTGAGAAATGTGATGTTCTGTAGTTGCGGTGTCTTTTGGTTCCTTTCTTTCTCCACTCCCCCCTTCCCCCAATTCCCCCCTTTTCGTGTGTGTGGCTAGGTTAAAAGCATGTGGTTCTCAAACGGCTGTCTGGGTTATGCCAGTTGGACCGGGAGATGCCAGATCTTCTGTTCTACTGCTATTTTTGCTGAGGATTTGGGATTTTTTTGGTTGTTGTTTTTAGCTAGCAGCCTTAGAAATTTCACCCTGGAAACGGCAGCATCAGATGCCTCCAACTCTTGCCTCAGTTCCAGCAGAGGGGTGGATTTCGGTACAGCAGCACACATCACCAAAGAGACACATGAGTTCGCCCTCCAGACATCACTCAGTCAACTCGCCTTTCCCAGGCTCCCTCCCCCTTCTCGATTCTTTTTCTTGGGGTGGCAGCACCAAGCTAACCCCAAACCACAGCAATCGTTTGGTGGCACCTTTCACCAACCACCCCTAAACAAAACATGATGATTAACACAGCCCCCGAATTCAATTAGACATTCAATATGCTAATGCAAGGTCTGAAACCCACCCCAGCAGAACAATAAAAATGGTATCAACCCACGTTTTCTTTGTGCAAGCAAGGAGAAGGAGAGGGAGAGACAAAAAATCATCTCTCCTGTTTCCTGAACTGCAGTGGGGAGGGGGAAGTATTTTCTACAGGAAAAAGGGGTTGGTTTCAACTAAGGCAAACATATTATCTTTACATGTGTTATATTTAGAGAACAACTGGGTTTCTTTCATCATTTTTTCCCTCCTTTCATGTCCAAGGAGCAACTGCGGTGACTCTGCTGCCAGCAGCAGCATGTGTGCTGTCAATTCCTGTCCATTTCACCTCAGGTCACTAAATGACTTAAAAAAAAAGAAAAATGAAGGTCGAAGAAACAAGAAGGGGGAATAAAAATTTCCAGTCCACCAAAATTTCTGTGACCACCCTTGTTTCGCCTCTTCTTCCTTGACAACACACCTCTGTAAGTGATTCTATATGCCAGGGCCCTCATGCAAAGACAATTTGTTATCCCAAGCCTGCTCTCAGAGTGCAGTTCACCCCAGGCCACCTCAGCATTTTGTACCACTAGTTTTTGAACACACCAGATGTAACCCTTACACACTATTGTCTTCAAAACAGAATCCTGTAATAAACAAAACAAACAGCGACTGAGGGAAACAATTGAGAGAAAATCACCAATTCTTCAAGCCACTAAAGCAGTTTATTAGCTTTCCCTTGCAAATTGTGTCTTTCAGAGAGCCACAGGCTAAATCAACATCCACTTTGAAAAATAGAGTTACATATTTTAAACTCTGAAGCATTACCTTCTGCATAACTTAAACAATTTATTTTATTAGCTTTCTTGTATCTTCTTTTATTGTGGCACACAGTTAAGGCCAAATGAAATGTGTTTATCTTTGCTGATTAAATATTAAGGATTGATAGCTTAAGAGAAATTGACATATTTAAAAACAAAAGGATGGTATTATTCATCCTGAGAATATGATTTATTAAATTGAATTCACCCTATGCTGAAAAGCGCTGGATGCACAACACATCCAGTCAGAACTGAATCCTTGCAGATGGTGTCCAATGCACAAGAGTTAAACAAGTTCTAATTATAAAATCACAGACACCCAGTTTAGTTTAAAACAAAGCATCTGTTCAAATTATAATTATATTTAAAGTACTATAAATCATGGGCAGGCCAGCAGGTTTACACTGGCTCATTCAGTTCTTCAGGTCACTTGCTGAGATACAGATTTCCAGTCACAGAGTAATTGAGCCACAAATATAATACGTATTTTGCAATTTTTCAACACTACCGAAAATTTTGTAGAATTTCCAAAAGCAGTCTGAAATGAACAAAGAAGTCTAATTGGATTCCAAAATAAGACATCATGGTTGGACACATCTAATATGGACACATTTTACATTTTATTGTTCATCTTTTTTACTGATACACTTCAATTTCTTGCTCAACAGTATTATGTTTTTATATGTTGCAGATCAAAATTCATTAAATAACCTCCTTCTTTCTTCTAGACAGTGCAGGTTTTTTTAAAAAAAAACTCATTAATAAATATATTTGTGGTCTGTTGAAATTATGGCTAAGAGAAGCTCCACAGAATGTTACACTAAGTCCATGAAAGAGACTGAGTAATGAGCAGGACCAGAAGAAAAGTGTAACTGCAATTTGTTGCATGAGGCTTATGCCAGAAGAACAGCAAATGCATGATTACTATTTCCCTCAGAGATGCTGCTAATTTTGACTTGCTGACATCAAGTAACGATTTGGTATAAGTAAATAAAAAATGGGACTATGGAAGTAAAATGGATATATTGCATTTAGTACACCTCAATGCAACACTTTTTATGAAGTACTCCATCTATGATTTGTCCCTCTTGTAAGGCAACTCTTCTGGTCTAACCAGAATCTATGTCATACTTAGAAGCTTCATTCCTTTTTGGTGTGATTTTCTTTGACTATGTGTCTAACATTTGGGGTTATCATATGAATATGCAAAAGGGCACCTATTATTCCTGTGGATCTTTCTTGTTATGCAGAAAGCTATAAAGGATTGACAGGTACTATTAACACATGCTCTATTTATATCAAGGGAAATTATTGAATTGAAAATATCTAACAAATATAGATGTAGGATCATGCCCATTATTGGCAATTTTTGTACTCTTCTACTGAGTTATAGATGATTTAATCAATCTGGCAGAACTCCCATGATAAAATGAAAGGAATTCCCAAAAAGCACAGATTCACCATTGCAGATCTTGTGTCATCCTGCAGTTGAGGCAGGGAAAAGAGCAGGGGAATCAGAGAAACGGGGTGTAAAATTCTAAGTAAAATGTAATTATGGCCTATGGATCTATGGCTAATATAGCATATGGATCAAGAACACCCTCAGCTCCAACACTTATCTGTAAGTGTGTCCTTCTCCAAGTAGTCTTGCAGCTAGTGGAATGTGGGGGTGTTTTTCAGTACCTTTCAGAGTTTAAGGTGAAATTCCTGTTCTATGCAACAAAAACGATGGCCAAATTATATGCAGAAAATTATGTTAATGGTGTATTATATAGAAGGAAAAAAAAATTATGAGTTTTACACTCCTAATGTATGACACAATATTTTGTAATTATGCTCACTACTGAAAAAAAATGATACTACTATCTCAGACACCAAAATGGAAATGTAGTTTATAAGACAGGACCATCTTCATAAAACAAAAAATTCACTCATGACATAACTGCCTATCTGACAATGACAATCAGGCCACATTTTATATTCTAGCAAATGTTTCCTTTATTTTGCAGTATTTGTCTTGGTCTCATGACATGATTAACCACTTACTATTGTTTTCTTTTATAATTAAGAGTATACACCTTTAACTAATTGCATTTTTTTTTACTTTAACTTCCTGATATATAAAAATCAGTTTTGACTTTGTTATCAGTCACACTCACTCAATAAAGGACTTCACCTCACACCATACACTGTCTACTTTATTAGTGTATTTTGAAGAATTAGTTTTCAAATGAAAGATTTTAACTTTTTTTAATGGAGATTCTGTGAGACAAAGGAAGCTAGTAACACCTAAGCAAACACTTTTTCCCAGACTAGCAACTAGTAATCCAAGTAGAGACTGGGTTTTGATCATCATAAACAAAGAGTTATAACATCTTGCTATACATCTATGATGTTAGCCTCTAGTAATAGAAATTAGTGATTTCTTTGCTGATTGATAACTGTGGTCAAATTAGGATGAGAAAGTTTTTTGTTACACTACTTCAGCAACAGGAAGAAGCTGTTATTTAAGTATTTACAGCTTTGTAGAAAGCAGGCTACATAGAATTTAAGAAATTATATTATTTCTGCTGAGATGACTTTAATTTTTCTTAATTCTTGTGTATGTACATTTCTATAATATTTTTTCCTGTTCAACTAGATGCTGTCTGTCCTTTAGGACATAATTTGGTATTCCAACTCCATTCTCAATAAAGAATGACATATAATGATAAGAAGCACATGGAAAATGCAAACATCAGACTTTTTTAGCTAGCAAAGGCAGGGAAAAAGCTCATGGCCCTTATGAATGGCCAGTTATAAACATCTCTGTGCCTGTTTAAATGTGCTAGCTGGCACATTAGTGAAGATAAAGTCCTTCCCACACCTGCCTGCCTCTTTATACCTGGACCTAAAGTCCCAGGAAGTCATAGGGAAGGCTCAACTGCAGGCACCTCCTTTCAGTTGTGCATATTCATACACCTGAGACATGACCTAACTCTTGGCATGCACAGTTTCTTCTGTGATCAGGCTTATTCCCATCAGCAGGATATGGCAACATCTAGTTTATCACCATAGTCTTTTCTTAAATAAATAAAAAAAAAGAAGTAATATAAAGGAAAAAGAGAAAAAAAAAAGGATAAAGAAAGTGTGGATGTCAACACATTTTCCTTAATAATGTCACACATAAAATTGCAGTTTAAAAAACCAATGTTTACCCTAAAATTGTTAATACGATTAACACTAGGTCATTATGACTTAGGGCTTTCTTTCCCTTCACAGAATTAAAAAAAATCCCAAAACATGAAATTGTGGAAATAAAAAAAAAAAAATTGATAAAACCAACTGCCTTAAGACTACATGTCTAAAATATTGCAGATGTCCCAAAAAATGATGTCTGCATATGTGTGGTATTAGAAGAACAGGCTGGGTGATGAATATCTTGCAACTGGATTTCAACCAGAATACTGTAGGGAGTTCATTTTCCCAAAGACTAAGGCCACTTTTCCAATTCAGACACTAAATTGTTTGACCTCAAAGACATACTTGTGAATATCCTTTTTGTCAAAGAAAACAGAAATCTTTTAAAATTTAATTTTCTCGCTGCTCTTTATATGAAAAGTAAATCTTATATAAATAATTGTTTTGTGAAACAAATGTGCATCTGGGCTGAAAACTGAGTTTTATTTTAATATGATTTAAAGCAGAGATATTAAACCTTAAAATGTATAATTCGTAATAGAGCCACTGTGGCTATAAGCACACATTGTTAGATTAACTTTCTAATAATGTACAAGTTAAAGAAAGTTCCATGAGAAGGATCAAAAATTGGCTTGGTTATCTGTTTGGCTACTATAATATAATATAAATGATCCATCAAAAGGAGAGTTATGGAATTGAGTATTAACGCTTGTGGTAATATTTTATTACTTCCTATACTTCTCTGTCCATACTGTTTAGGGCATGATCTGACACACAGTATGTTTGAACTGTGCTGTAATCAATAGTTACCCTTCTAATGGCATACTGCAAGTGTATCAATGAGTAAAAAAAGAAATCCTATATAAATTATATGACAAAACCAGGATGAAGCAAATACTAGAAGTTCCCTGCCTTCTACTGCATAGTTTCGATTTGATTCGTGGTCCTCTGTACTATTGCTACTATGTAGACTTATCATTATTTGAGTTACGGGATTTATTAATGTTTCTGAACAGCACTGGATAAATGACAACCCTTCAGTTCTATTTTTGTGTCCTAACAAGCCTAGTGGATTGCTTTTGAACAAGACCATTTTCCCCCCTTTCTCAAAATTATAGAAAAAATCTCCTAAGAAGATGACTATCAGTGTATCTAAAACTTTGAGGGAAACCAATCAATTTCCATAGCTTTATCTCTGTCTGAGTCTGTAGACAGTCTCAGAGAAAGTACAATTGAAGCACTGGGCATTGCCCCTGTGTACACACTGCCAAAGGATGTTGGTATCTATTTAGAATTTTTGAGAACTTTGTCTTCTTTTCTCACGGACCTCCAGAATGACTGGTGCAGACAAGAGGCCTTACTTCCCCTTTCACGTTGTATTTTTCCTTCCGATCTTGTCTAGGAAATCTTGTTGAGTTCTTAGAAACTATGCAAAGACAGTTCTTACCAAACTCAACCAGACTTATTGTGTCAAATTGACAGACCATACTCTTTGTGAATCTGTGTTCATGAAAATTCCTATTGAACTTGATCAGACTTAAGCGTTTTAACAGTAAACCACATTATTTGTGAATCTGTGTTCATGGAAGTTCTGATTGACCTTGACCAGATTTATAGAGTTAAACTGGTAAACCACACGATTGATGAATCTGCAGTTGAGAATGATAGCCACAGTACTGGTGCATCTGAGATCTCATTGAATGCAATCAGAATTACCATGCTGAATTGGTTAAATCAGAAATTAAGCTTAGCTATACCCAGCCCCTTTGATCGCTGAGGACTAGCTGGAAAGCAAAACGGTTTATTTTCCACCCAATTTCTATACTCTTAATGCAACACACTTCTCACAAAATCAGTAAAATCTTTCATGTTCTTTTGTTTGGACTATAAATATGTATGTAGCTTTATGGTGAACTAAGGACAAATTGTCATGTAGTGCTTTCCAATTGATCAACCAACAAAATCTTTCATACTGCACAATTATTCACACGGACTTCTAGAAAAAAGGAACCTTGTAAATTGACTATGGCCAGAGGATGGGATAGGTTAGGGGCCCAAAAGTTTATCCTGGAAATCAAGAATGTCAAAGCTTGGTATCTATTCTTAATGTTTTTTCAAAAGACAAGCAATAAAGCACAGTATCATTAGGTCAAGTTTCAAGGCCAGCATGACCAGCAGGGAGAGGAACAGGTGTGAAACAGAATTGATGGGAAGAGACTGGGCTTCCATCAGTGTTACTGTTACAACATCCTATGCTATCCGACATTATATGGGCAGGCAAAACAAAAACCATTACATGTCCAACCTCCTCAAAGCATGTTTTGGATCAGGCTCCAGAGATACTGACCATCATGCAGGAAAAAAAGTTAAGACACGTAATAACAATGGCAGAAGCAAATACGTTGAGTGGTCAGACATTGAAATGATGCTCATTGCATGGTGATGCATGCAACAGCTGAGCTCACCTTTACAGCCAGATGTTTACATACTACCTTGCAAAATCTCGAGTTAAGTTCACCTCAAAGGTGGACAGTGGACAGTCTCCCTTTCATCTCACAGCTCAATGGTTCCGAGATGTGAGTTCAATTTCATAATGTTTCATGCTGTTTTTGAGGGGTGTTGAATAGATAAAGATTTGTAGATGAGCTAACCCCAAACCACAGCATATTCTGGAGGAAGAGTACCCTCATCCCTTCTTGTTGAAGTAGAATTATGCATTGGGCTAGAAGGTAAAGCAAAGCACGGACTTTGTAGCCATAGTGGAAGGAGACAGAGTTTGGCATCTACATTCCAGTTCCTGCCCCATTCAGTGTTACTCTGTAGACTGAGCATTCAAACTGCAGTATTACACGTTCTCTGAAGATCCTCAGGTTTCATATTTGTTCCTTCATATCTTAGCTGTATGACTAAGAACCCTCATAGTTGTCAGCATCTCCTCCCCTGTATCTTGTGATACCACCTGCTGCTCTTACACAATCCTACTGTGTATCCTACAACTGTTACCCATGGGTTCTCTGAAGAACATACTGTGGGCTATGGCAATTGAAGATAAATGATTGCCTTAGTGTACAATTTTAAAGAAATAAGTAAAGAACTTTTTCTGTCTTCTTACACTTCAAAAATAAACTTAACTCAAGCCAGATTGAGATAAAACAAACAACCAATCAAAAAATAGGACACAGTTACAAATGTTTGTAAGAAAAAAAGAGAAATAAAATAGAACTGACATTTGCTCCACTGACATGGAGATTATATCTCCCCCTTTATCCAGCCGTTAGTCGGCAAGATTTCTTAAGAATTCAGTTTACAAAGAGTTCTATTTTCTCTATATGTTAGGCCTCAGGTTATGTCCTTTTTGTTGTGTAAGACACTTGCTTTTTATAACCAATCCTTTTTTTGTAAGTCCTTCCCAGAAGCCTAAACAGATCTAATCTGTTTTTCTTCAAATGCATTGATTTCTTTCTTATTTGGGAGATTATCTGACCACCCTTTTAATTAAAATAAGTATTCTTTTTCTTCCTTAGGGATGTCTCTTTTTTAGATCAGATGTTATCTTTTGTGCCAGACTGGCCAATTAACAACTGCTTCAGTAAGAGTAATCCTTATCTCCCTATTCTCTCTTTGGTGAGTCAGCATGCATCCTGACTGAATCTGCACCAAACCTTTAAATGGTTATCAGGCTGCACATTAAAAACACATTTGATACAAATACCTCAGTAGGAAAAAGGCATACAGCCTGCTATTGGCTCTTGACTGAGATTAGACACATAGTAATAAGCCAGTTTGAGGTGACAAAGGACTGATGCTTTACATCTTCGGTTAGGTATTTTCTCTTCAGCAAAAACCCTAATTAGAGAATGTAAAACAGTGGTCTTTCTCTTTCAGGTAATATTTAGTTATAATAGGAAAGAATAGGATTACTGGTGAATAGAGGGAACTGGAGTAGCCTCCTTGCTCCAAAATGCCTACAACTTAAAGGTTTCATTCTTATAGCATGGAGATTTCATTCTTACAGCACAGAAACTCCTCTCAAAAAGGTTCTGAATCTTGCAATGATGAGAAATCGCCTTGGGTCTCTCCAATCTTGGGTGAGCTTTCTAACCATTGAACTATCAGACAAAAAACCCCTTTGTATAGGGCTTCGTGCATGTGCTGTCCATGTTTTATGCATCAGCCAACTCATTGTTAAGTAAAGGTCACAGTCAAGACTGACAGAGAGATAACCTGCTTAAGTACTTTGATAAGAGTTGATGCTAAGGTTCTTTTGAGTATGTCGGAAGAACGATTTGACCAAAACAGCTTAACATAAAACTCAAAAGAACCTCTGGATTCAAGTTGTACAGTATTGTACAACTTTGAGGTGTACAATGGCTGGAGAAGAGGTCTGGCAAAGGCCATTAAGGATTAAGTTGTGGGTATCTCCCTATCTCATATAATAACTGAAACTTAATTGAAATGGGGCAATGCACCAAATCTGAGAAAGCAGTTGAGATGCACTGGCTTTGTATATACGCAGCTATGAGCAAATGTAGTGCAACACAGCTAAACACAAAGCTTTTCAAAAGTTTTTATGATCTGGTTAAAAACCAAAACTAAACAATCCTGATGTTGCTAAGCTGGTAGATGTAAGATGTATATTGAAAACCCTAACTCACAGAGCTAACTTCTACATCACTATAAAGTAATGCATCTTTTTTATTTTAAGATCACCGTGGTTAGAGTCAAACAAAGTACAGATTTAAGAAATGAAGGTTCTCTTCTTAAAAGAAAAAGAAAATGCAAGAGACACCTCCTTAGTGCATTTTTAGCCTCTTCTAAGTTAGTCCTAGCACTGAGATTCTTGTCTTTCAGTCAGGTTTATTAACTTGGGATTTTTTAATGTGTCTGCTCAGCTTCCAAACTCAAAATGGTTCAAATGTAGCCTCTTTGGACTCCAGCCATATGAGGTACTGCTCATCTGAATCTTCCTGAGTATTTGTATTTACCAACCAACTGCACAGAAAGGTAAATTACAGCTAAACAACTTGTTTTAAAAACCTCTTCACACCTGTCTTATGGTAGCCTTGCTGAAAAAAACTCCCAAAAAAACCAACAAAAAAACCCCACAAAAAAACCCAGCTGCTGATGATAATTTCTGGAGATAACACCTAAAGTGTTTCACTGAGGTTTTGGCTAGGAGTGCATGGAAGAAGGATACGTGCATCACACTGCACAAAACATGAAAGCAGATGCTGGGGAAAGAGTGATGGTCTGCACTGTGCCACATCTGAACAGAGAGCTTTATGCACTAGGGATAGTGGCCACTCAATAGTAAAATGTCATGTGTTGCAGAGGAGTTCACTGTGGTCCTCAAGGCCCACAGGTGGATTTTTTGGACATGTTTCAAATTCAATCTGCACATGTACAATATGTTTGATGCATTCACAATGCAACAGATAATTTGCATTTGTAATAACAATATATCTGTAAGTCTCAGAAAAAATTTCTGCAGTGAACAATACAGGATTTAGGTCCTCTTACTCCTCTGGTAAATCCATTTCAGCTAGTCACATGCCAGCTACAATGTTTAGACAAATTTGACTACTGGCATTAAAAACTGAATAAATTGTTTAAGAGATTGGACAAGTGCTTTTTTTTTCACAGTCTAAAAAAAGGGGATAGAGGAGGTGTTAGGGAGTATGTGCCTTAAGTAGGTGCCAAAAAAATGCCTGTCTGAACAAATGAGTAAAGATTACAAGCCTATCCACTTTCATCTCCTCAGAAATTTTTTGTTTGAGTGTGTCTTCCTGATGGGAAACAGCACCAATACCCTACAGGTACAAGAGTTGTAACAATGGGGTTGTTTTCTGTCCACTGACAAAGTCGGTATAGTCTTCAGCCTTCAGATGTGGTAGAAAAGGACTGAAAAAGTGTCCTACAATAATCAGTGTTAGTGCACTAATGATTATGTAGCTTTTGTCTGAAAGCCTTGAAACAGAGACAGACAGTATCATATTGAATCTCAACATAAGGAAGAGATCAGCCCTAGGACTGAAGGCCAAAACCAAAATATGGAGGTAAATTACTTCTAGATTCAAGAGAAATACAACCAAATACAGTGCTATACTTATTTCCTTCTATCTCCACATAGAGATAGAGATGCTTGCAGCACTTTTGATCTTCACAATACTGTATCACTTAGGATATTGAAAATATATGTATCTGAAACATATACAGTAAAATTATTCAGTTAATGTTGCAGCTTTTTGCTCTCATTGGCATGAAGGGCATATCTCGTGATGTCTGTCTGTCTGTGGCACGTCACATAGATGTGGCATGCTTTAGCTGAAAACTCCAAATGTGAAAGGCCTTTCCCTTCAGTCAGACATAGCATTGCAAAGAGAAACTGATTCAGAGCCTTCCTACATTTGGAAGTAATTTACATTCTGTTATGTTCTCACGCTCCTTGATGTTTTAAAAGTATAATAAATAAAGAATACAATTAATTTGGATTACACCACTTTATCTGAATTACACACAGACTACATAGCATATGAAACTTATTAGCTAGAATATATCTCCTAGAAATTACATAATGAGGACAGTTGCAATTATTGTCTATGCATGTACAGTATTCAGGGAATGTCATGAATCCACCTCATGTCAGTACATGCTGTATATTGATTGGACCTGTCAACTTCAATGGAATATCCTCAGTACCACTCACATCAGAACCTGGCACTATATTTTGATCTCTCAGACAGCTAAATGGTATCTAAAATTACATATAAGCAAACATCTTTCTATCGACTACACATTGGAGAAAACTCATGCGTATATTTTAATTCAAAGATGCTGGAGCATGTCAAGTGCATGATGTGTTCTTCAGTTATATTAGTTTTCAGCAGGGGTTTGGAAATAGAAAATATGACTACACCACTCTAAAAAAGTCTGCGGTATGCCCACATTTTGAATGCAGTATGCAGTTCAGATCTCTTCCTTACTCTATCAGATCTAGTGGAACTAGAGGGATCTCTGGAGAACATGGGACAGCTTCTATAAGGTAAGTCCCTCCAGTCTGGCTAAGAGGTGGTTGAGGGAGCTCTGATAATGTTTGTAAGAGTGCCATGGTAAAAGTGAACCAGG
This sequence comes from Cisticola juncidis, assembly GCA_013400215.1. NCBI lineage: Eukaryota > Metazoa > Chordata > Aves > Passeriformes > Cisticolidae > Cisticola > Cisticola juncidis. The sequence continues at coordinate 324,133 of VXBR01001544.1, read as the reverse complement.
AATGATTGTTATTCCTTGTAACATACGATCTAAAGGCATTAAATTAAGTTATTAGGTTGTATATTTAAAACAAACAATGAGGCACTTTTTTTTTTTCGCACAGGGCATAGTTAAACGATGGAAATGGTCACCACAGGAGGTTATAAATCACAAAAGATTATGTGAACTGAAAGTGTGATTAGATAAACTCACAGATAAGAAAATATTTTAAGGCTACAGCACACAAAGATTAAAAATCTGATTGTATATCCCAAACCTGTTGGAATATAAGACGTATACCAGGGGAATAGCTATTAAATAAGTACCTTACTATTAAGTACTCTTCTAGGATTTGATAACAGGCTTTGTAGCAGGCAGGATGCTGGGGCTAGACTAATCTTTTGCCTGTTCAGCCCAGCTTATGCTTAAATTATTATTCCTGGTTCAAAGGATTTGCTTTCAAATGAATCGCATTTCAGTTTGCTGCTTGTTTCACACTGCATGTGAGTTGTTGAGGTGAGCATCTCTACTGCTGGCACAAATGGCAGTGGTGCTCTCCAGCACAGTGCAAAATCAGGTTTCCCAAACCAGGGGAATGTCAGGGAAGCTAAGAGAGCTATCAGGAGCCTGCAGCCTGTGTGGCAGTGGCTGACAAGACCTGGGCAGAGCCAGAAGCAACAGTGACCAAGCCCCATCCCCCGTCCCCCCCAAAAGAATCCCTCAGGGAGCACTACCAGTCAGGGAATGGCATGGCAGTTGTTGCAGGGTATGCAGGAAGGGCACAGAAGCACTGCAAACTCAACCAGTAAGAAGTAGCATTCATCTGGCAGAAAGCTACAGCCTCTCTAAGCTCTGCCCCCAGCAGCAGCACTGCCCACTGTACTTCAGTGGAAACATGCGGACACTCAGGAGTAGCTGCAGGGTGTGCTCTGCAGAAGGGAGGAGTGAGCACACCCCTTGGCAGGTGCGCCCCAGTAGAAGTGATGTGATTTTTTAAATTACTTTGATTACTGACAGAGCGTGAAAGAGAGACCTCTGGAATGTCACCCTACTTTCCCTGACAGGCAGACAGAATGCACAATATGGAGGATTCCTGTCCACTTTCACCCTGGCTGAACACAGTTACTTAAGAGCTAGGGAGCAATGGCAACAAGTTCCTGCCAAGAGCAACAGGCACATTTTCTCTGTGACTTTTCAGGTGCCCTGGCCTAAAAGTGTGAGGCTTAGCAAGGGGAACTGAGCAACACCAAGGATGATTATTAATCTAGCTTGGAAGGGTCACCAAAGTCCTGAAGAGAAAAGGAGTCCAGGAAGACCAGATATTTCACAAGGAAATCTTAAAGATGCAGGACCAGGCCACTACCATATGCCAAAAGACAAACTGGAGGAAAAGACTGCTCTGTCTGATCAGAGAGCATTGGCTGGAACTCAGGATAAAAAAGGGAGTGTTATCACCTTTGAAAGTAGGGGTGGAAGACTCAGGAAAACTACAAGGATGCCATGAGGATATATAAGGAGAAAATTAGAAGGGCCAAAGCTCAAGTAGAACCTAATCTGCCTGCTTGTAAAAGACAACTGAAAAACACATCAGTAACAGACAGAATCCACTAAAGAGAGCTGAAAGAGCTAGTAAAAATGTTAACCAATATACTTACAATTATTTACCAGCATTTCTGGCTAACTAGGGCGGTGTCAACTGATTGGAAGTTGGCAAATGTGACTTCCAGCTACAAGGCGAACCAGAAGGGAGATACAGAGAAGTGCAGGCCTGTTAGCACAGCCTTGATGCTGGGGAAGGTCATGCAGCAGATCACCCTGTGGGCCATCACACAGCAGGTACATGGCAACCAGGAGATGAGGCCCAGCCAACATGGGTCTAGGAATGTCAGGTCCTGCCTAATCACCCTGATCTTTTGCAACCAGGTGACCTGCCTAGTGGATAAGGGAAGGCTACAGATGTAGTTTTCCTGGGCATTAGTAAAGTCTTTGACACTGTCTCCCACAGGATTGTCTTGAAGAAATTAACTACTTATGGCTTGGATGGATGGACTGTTTGCTACATAAAAGCTGGAAGTCTGGGCCCAGAGAATGGTGGTCAATGGAGTCAAATCCTGTTTGCAGATGGTCACTAGTGGAGTTTCTCAGTATTGAGGCTGGTCTTGTTTAAAATCTTCATCAATGTTCTGGATGAGGGAATTGAACTCAGTTCACAGATTACACCAGTTTGGGTGGGAGTGTTGATCTTCTGGAGGGTGGGAAGGCTGTGCAGAGAGATCTTGACAGACTGAATCTATGGACTGAGCACAACAGCATGAGGTTTAACAAGGCAAAGTTCCAAATCCTGCACTTCAGATACAGCAACCCCATGCAGTGCTACACACTTGGGGTAGAGTGGCTGGAAAGCTGCTGAGCAGAAAGGGATCTGGGGCTGCTGCTCTATAGTGGCTGAGCCAGCAGAGTGCCTGAAAGGCCAAGAAGGCCAATGGCATCCTGGCCTGTATCAGCAACAGTGTGGCCAGCAGGACCAGAGAAGTGATTGACCCTCTGTGCTTGGCACTGGTGAGGCCAGACCCCAAATCCTGTGTCCAGTTCTGGGCTCCTCACTACCAGAACGATGCTGAGGTGATGGAGTGAGTCCAGAGAAGGGAAACAAGGCTGGTGAAGGGTCTGGAGCACAAGTGCTGTGAGGAGTGGCTGAGAGCTGCGGTTGTTTAGCCTGGAAAAAGGAGCTGATCTCTACAACTCCCTGAAAGGAGGGGAATGGGAGTCAGTTTCTTTTTCCAAGTAAAAAGTAACTGGACAAGAGGAAACAGCTTGAAGCTGCACCAGGGGAGGTTCAGATTTGACATTAGGAAACATTAGGCTAGGCAAGCACTGCAATAGGATGTCCAACGAAGTGATGGACTCAGTTATTTAAAAGACTTGTAGACGTGGCATAGTGGTGGACTTGGCAGTGATGTCTTGATAATTGAATTTGATGATTTTAGAGGTCTTTTCCAACCTTACTAATTCTATGATTCTATAGGCATATTAAACCCAAAACATAGTGCTGAGACAGCAGTATCTTAGCTCTGTCTCAATATAAAGTGGAGATGCTATGACATCCTAAACTTACAAATTTAATTTCTTGGCACCACATAAGTGGACATTGAACAGAATTTAATCTATATTGCTTTGAATTAATGTTTTATCTCATATGAGAAGGAATATCTTATGTCCTTAAATTTATAGTGTAGATTTGGGATTTTACAAGTACACTCACATCCTGAAATGTATTACAGTACTGTATTGAGATATGTATTTATGTGCGTGTGTGTGTATATATAAGAAATACATAAGGAATGCTGCAGTAGAGATATTTGTTATTATACCTCATCTGATTTCAATATACGTTTCACAAGGTTTGCTTTTAGATTTGCACTATCAATGGCTTCCCACTTTTTATTCTGTGCACGAGCTTAACTGTTAAGCACTTATAAAAATATTTGCTGCTTTTCTTCATAGCGTTGCCTTTTTCTCAATAAAATTATACCTCCTGACCCTTAGAACGGTCAAGTTTTAATCCCAAGCCAGTAACATCTACTCTATATTTAAAAATGTCACTGCTTTTAAGTCCAATACCTACTAGTCCTGCAGGGCTAAAGGCAATAACTTGTAAAGGAAAAAATCCTCAGCTTTGCAATTGGACTTACAGACCTTGCTTCTAACCCTGCAGGCCTGTCAGCTATCAAACTTTGAAGTCATGACATTTTAAAGAAAATGTACAGAGGAGTTATTTTATAGGAACAGGAAACCATTTTTAACTTACCTCAGAAATTTTTTATTGCTCTTTCTTGCCCTATTCTTCCAATAAGTAAGATATCTAGTTTTACAGGTGGGTGCGTATGAAAATAGCACTAGTAAATGCTATAAAGAGTAACTCATTCTAAAGGTTATATGATAGAAACTCATGCAAATATGTTAGCACTTTTGGAAAAATGAGGGAATGAAACAGTCACTCAAGGTCAGAAACAGAAACAATGACCTCAGCTGTAACTTTTTTTGTGTTTTAGTGTCTAATGCCTTTTTATCTTTCAGGCCATCTAACATTAAAACCAATTAAAATTATTGCAGAATTAATTGAATTAAACCATCCTTCATTTTAAATATCTTAATTAATACTAATATGTAGTACAATGCAAACTGTAAGTTTTTACAGATTCCTGTAAAAGAATTATAAGAATACTAGTACTAGTATTTTTTGATGGAATTAAAAAAAAATTCTGCTTCCAAAAAATATTAATTAAATCACTTTAAAATGTCAAATATTTGACAGTTTCATTTTCCTATGTTTCACAAATTTTCAGTTTTTAACTCAGTTGACTATAAAAAAAGCAAAATTAACAGATTTTAAACAGAATTAATTCTACTACTGAACTTACTGTCTTCAAAGTACAGGCTGGTTTTTATTTCATCAGTTTTAACTCTGGAATAACTTTCTGTGAGTAAAATTCAGATTTTTAATGCAGGAAATAGAATTCAAAAATGCCATATCCACTGCTTCTCTGAGATCATGGATCAGCATAATATTTAACTATGTCAATAACTTCATATACCAGTGATTTCAGCAGATTTGCTCATATAGTCAAAGGTATTAATAAGCTCAAGTTTCATGTGAAATCACAGCTATTTCTATCTGAGAATCACAAGATATCAATGAAGTAAAATTCAAAAGTAAGGATCAGTGATCACATATTCTAAATGGCAAAATACTGTGCGACTGGACTTAATAATCACAGCAAATAATTCTTGAATTTTAATCCTCATTACCTTTAAAATATATAAAAATTCAAATAAATGATCTTTATAGTATCACAATTTCTATTAATAATATAAATTATTATTCATGATTAAACCCAGATTACAGCAAATACTGTAAACAGATTTATGTTAATTTAATAGCTTTTTGCAGCAATTTGCAGAATTAGCAATCAATTCAAACTTGATTGCATATAATAGTGAAAATCACAGAAACATGCAATTTGTCTACCTTATCAGCCCCTGCTCTCCAGTTTCTAAAAGAAAAACGACTGGTAATACATTCCAACCTTGTCATTTCCATAATCTAGAACTATTTGTCTTGATGTTTCTCAAATGCTTCAGATCCTAAGAGAAGTCACTTGAAGTCCAGAGTACCTATACAAGATTGTTAGTATGACTTGTGCTGAACATCCAAGAAAAGACACCCCACCTTATTCATTTGTTGATCATATCAAAAGGCAGTTAAATATGTGTTAGTAGTTGCTAAAAATATTTCTTTGCTAAGCAAAGTTCAAGCTAACATTGTCCCATTTAATTGTCAGTCATCACTGCTCAATGTCATTGGGAAATGCATATTTACTGGGAGAAATGCCAATACAAGTCTTGGCAGAAGTCAGTAGATGGCAAGGGAGATGATGTTGCTCTGCTTTCTACCTGGATTCTGTAGCTCTTCCATGAGTGAAATCATATGAAACTCATGTACAGTTTCACTGCTGACATGAAATACGACATGATTTGAGTAGAGAGAGTTCCACAAAAGTACCTATCAGGAAAATTAATCTTTACATATGAGGAAGAAATACTATTGATGCAGCTGCCCTTGTGCTACTCAGTGTTAAGTCGGAACTGTGGAGTGAAAGGGAGGACTTATTGACAGAGTACATCTAGGGACACAAGGATGGCAATGCAACTCAAGAAAGACCATGGCCTGGAGCAACTATGAGGAAAAGAAACACTGCACTACTTGATATGAGTGTCAGGAAGAAGCAAAGCTTATTGTGTAATGCCTCTGTGCATATTCTGTCCAAGAAATTCTTTTATGTCTGTACATAGCAGATGGTACTTTAATTAAAAGTTCTGTAAACTTTCCTAAAACATCTTTGTGATTTCTGTGTTCAGCATGTTTATGTACCTCCCCCAGCAAATTAACAGGTTTTCAAGTATCTTATCCTCATTTAACAGTGATGTATGTGAACTTCTGCTTCACGATGAAGGACAAATCCAGCACTACCTGCATGATGTTAATAGAGGTTTTGCTCAAGCCTGTAATAAATGTGGTGACTATAAAAGGGGATGGCAAAAGTGAGGAATGGGATAAGAACATGAGGGAAAATGGTCTTGGATATGAGAAATAAATATTTAAGAGTTTTTGACAAATGGATATGTATTAAATTATTGGTTAATACAAATTTATGTGTGTAATAGCATCAGAAGTCAATGAGAAAAAAATTGCAAAATTATGCGAAAAGGATTTTCTCTCAAATCATGGAAAACAGTTGTGTAAGTACAGTATTTTCCTGAAAACACCTAATTTCTGATTTTAAAGTCAATTGATGTAGTCTTTTAATCAACTTTGTAAAAATTACCATTTAGAGATAAATATAAAGACTAAAAACAAGCTGCAACATTAGATTTCATAAATGCTTCAAAAATAATCTGCCTTTAAATCCTGTTTTTCTCTTGAAATTTAATTGTTCCTTTGAATTGGGAAGGGAAACCTTGATATACAGGACACATCACCATTCATATAACTGAGAATCTGAGCATTCACACAGTTGTCCATGCCATGTTATACATGTAGACAGTCCCATCTTTACATATTTAAGTTCATGAAGAGTCTGGTTCTAGTGTTACCATACATACAATGGAACGGTGGTTTTGAAAGCTGAAATACAAACAATATCAGGAACCTGACTGTTTGCTAATTCTGTGGATTGTTTCACAGAATTTATATAAGAATTTATCTGAGTATGTTCTAGTGTAGTCAGTACACAGCCTGCTTCTTTATTTGTTCTGATGTTCAGAGATTTTCTGTGAAATTGCTGCCAGAACCTGCAAAGGTCACTCTAAGGTTTTTTGAAGGTCTTTCTGGCTATGTTGCTTTTGTGTCCGTAAGGCAACATATCAAACATAGCCATAAGTGCATGTACTGTAAGCACTGCTTTCTGTGACAAGTAAGTCATCATATTAATGAAGGGAAGAGGCCTCCAGCTATCGTGTGACTCCTACATTTTTCATTTTACCAGCTTTGGGTCCTTTCACAAATTCACACTATGCATTATACACAGAGAACTAGAATAACCGTTTTAACTGTTCATTTTTCCTTTTGGGTAAATGAAAGGAGGTTGCTTCATAAAAGAAAAGACAGTATCTAAAAATACTAAAGCTTTATTTTAGAAAAGCAAATTCTTCACTAACTCCCAAGGGAATTGTGAGGAAAGCTCATGCACATGCAAACAGACTGTGTATATATTTATGAATCCAGTTATGAAGTTACTGCAACATACGATATTTCATTTTGTATTCACTATCAACCACAATTGCTTCTCTTTCCAGTTAATCTTTCATCTCCGCAGTTCCTCTTTGGAATCTCATTAGATTAATAGGTCACTAAAACAATGTTTGATCATATTTCTCAAACACTTTTCTTCAGCTTATGAGTCAACTCTGCAACATATGAAAGCCACATCATTTTTGCACTCATTTCCTCTAACATATTTGAAAAATTTAGAGCTAAGAAAAGATCTATTTCTTCTCACCTTCTCTTCTGTGTCACAAGGTAGTAGGTATTTTAATTCAAGACAAACATGAAAAATAGCACAAACTACACAGATTTCAAACTCATCTGACTGGAAGATGTGCAAAATCCAACATCCAACAGATAGGATGGTTGGAAGATATGTAGAAAAAATTAACTCTTGAAAGACAAGCAACAGCAGCATGAACTGGATTACTGGAATCTTATGATGCCTAAGTAGACCTAGATCAATACCTGTCATTTGGCTATATATTGCTGCCAGACTTTGTGATCTGCTTAGCGTCCCAGGAAATGTGAGACATTAAATATTCCCCTTCCTTTGCAAGTCCAATGAAAATAGAAATATATATGTGTCTAGAGATTATTTTGACAGTTTAATCCTCTACTTGAACCAAGCATCAGGGCAATGTCCAATTTAATACACAAAGCTTGATGAAAAGGTAAAACAACCAGAGAGAACACAGAAGAGAGAAACAAAGATAAAAGATCCAGAAAACATGACCTATGAGAAAAACTGTAACTACTGGTATATTCAATTGAGAAAAAAAAAAAAACTCGAGAGGAAACATGACAACAGTTTCTCATGTATAAGAGGCTGCCAGGAAGAGAAAGTACTGTCCTGCTCTTTTCTGCAAGCGACTTGAAAAAAGTGCTTAGACTGAAGTAGGAGTTCCTAAGGAAAACTTCTAAGCTGTAGACACTATGAAACCTTGATCACACTGCCCTGGGAAGCTGTGGAATTGCCATCATCTCAATTTTTTAAGCCTACAGAACAGTCTATGAGGAATGGGTTAGAGGCAAACATAAGTGATTTCTTCAGTAACCTCCTTCAATATGTGCTGTTAACCAGTGATTTCTTCTAAAGGGAGCTGCACTCCTGAAAGTGCTGAAGTGTCTTTTACTACCAACGACTGCAACAGGACTGTGCTGTACCAGGTACATTCGAGCACAAACTTGGGAACCGGACAAGGTAAAACTTGGCCGTTTATCCTCATGGCTTAGAAAGCTGTATGACTTTTTTTTCTAATTGTTGCATGCTTGTCTCAGGATTTGCACAGATGTTACTTACTAGATTTCAGAACTGAGCAGAGCTGTTTTACAAATGCAAATGTAAGATCCAAAACCAGCTGAAGTAAGCAGAAGAGTTTCAGCTGGCTTTGATGGCTTTGGAGCAGGTCCGCAGTGTGTGTGTTCAAGGTCGTATATGGGCTATGTCTATGTGTGTGTGCTGGGTAGAGGAGGAAGGAAACATTTGTACAGCCACTTACCCTGAATTGGAAGTGTTGGCTTTGTGTAATTGACTCAGGGGTGCATTTAAACTGCCTAATTTAAGAATTGAAATTACTGCGACATTCTGGCTGAGAACAGAAAAAGTGAATCAACCTAATCTCTGGGGTGGACAGGCTCCCCATTTGCCAGTTAAGAGACTTAATCTCTATGCTTATATGAAACACTTATTATAATCTGAATACATACTTTACAATCAAACTGAACATATTTTTAAGCATTGGGCTTATCCTAAGTGTCTCAATAGTGCTTAAAAAGGAATACAATATGGAACATAAACCAGAGTATCATGACTCACAAAAAAGGGAAGTTAAGATTAAACATTTAAAAGGTCATATTTCATTTTTAGATGATGCAGAAACTACTTCATACGTTCATAACAATCAATTGGAAACAGTTGAATTTTCTTAGTAATTTGTGATGCTAATTAGATGACACACTAAGAAATCCAAGCTATAAAGCATACCATAGTCAAATCAATGATAATAAGAAATATTTTTTCAGCGTTTTATTGTTCTATACAGAAACACAGTAATATTGCAGAAAATTGATTTTCAGTGGAAAAGTTCTGTTGTTAAGCATTGTATTCAACATACTGAAAAACAATGAGATTTGTAAAATGGACTAATACCAAACAGTATTAGCAAAGTTCTTTCTGCCACAGAGTTAAATTCAGTCTGTGAAATTGAATCCTGAAGAAGGTCAGTGATCAAACACCTAATTTTCTTACACATTGACCTCCTGTGAGGTACAATGTTCTCTGTGAAGTTATTTAGAGTTGACAAGCCATATCACCTCCAGGAACGTAGATAAGGCTCTATATTGCACATTTTACAATTCTGAAAAAAAGTATGTTTTTTCAATCACTGACTCCTGCAAGCAACTCCTGTTGAGTTAAATAGAAACTTTGTGGACCAAAGAAGATATATGCTGATACTGTAGTATGTTGCATATAAACAATTAAAAAAACTAAAGTGACTGGCAATTAGAAAGGACACTCTTTTAAAAGTTGTATTTTCTTAACAAGTGTAAGAGCCCTAATTTCACCAACGGGCTTTGATTACTCTGATTTTACAACTGCCTTTTTCTACAAACCTCCTCTGTGACCTTTTTCTCGCCACCACTTCCCAGAGATTTGGCTTCCTGTGCTGAAGGTCACTTCTTTTCTTTCAGAACTGGATGTCTTTGACTGCTGAGAAAACACTTATGCCATCAGATAGAAGGTGTGAAAAGCTAGGCCCTCCAAGTACACACTTCACCTGGTGTCTCAGGGGTTGTGCTGAAGCCCAGGCCCTGCCCTTGGTTCATGTCTGTGCTATGCTCTTGTTATGATATGCTTGGCCTTGCACCTGGAATTGACTTCCCAGGTTGATCTCAGACTAGTCCCATCACTGCAAGCTGTCTGATGATCAGTGGGCTATGGCTGAACCTGCACCTTTTATCCGTGGTTTTGCTGTCAGCCCCACCTTCCCTTGTGGACTATGCACCCCTGATGCGCTCTGAGATCAAGGTGCTGCACCATAATCCAAGTACATGTAGACAAGGAACACGTATAATAAGAATATTTTTCTCATTTTTTGTCTTAATCCATTGAGGGCAATAAGAGTGTTTCAGCACCTTTCTGAAGAGGTTGCAATCCTTATTAACCAGCTTTAGGAAAAACCCTATTATCCAGTACAATGAGCAAATGTTATGCAAATTAATACAATACATTGAACAGGGAAGGACCTTGAGATGTCTTTTCCTATGATATTGGAAGAATGGATTACAAATGTCCATTAATTAATTATACTAATCACACTTTGGTTTTTTTTTCAATATATCAGAGGAAACATTCAAGTTCTGCTTGATTCCTTCATACTTTCTTTGAAATCTTGGCCACGCAGAAGAATAGGGTGCTGTCACTCAAGGCTGATCAAACATCCTTACAGATTTGCATACTAACAGCACAATAATCATTTCCCAGTGCATTCTATTCCCTAAGCTGACCCCAGTGTAATTGAAGAAGTTTTATTTGTACTAGTAAAATTTATTTTTCTTCATTTAAGAAGAATTTTCTCTATCATTCATATTTTACACATCTATCCTGAGCTCTGGTTTAAGGCAGATCCATAAACACAGGGCTCTATCATGATCGTATATACAATGAATCCCACAGATAGCTTCAGAATTAATAGAAAAGAACTGCTTTCTTAATGGTGGTGAGATAAATTTTTCTTTTCTCCCTTCTAAAATATGATGGGAAGCAGTGTAGATACTAGGCATTTCTGGCTTAGCCTTTTGAGAATGATTGGAGAATGCTTAGCACCCTCAGTTTGCTGTGGCAGATCTAAAGCTTTTTGGTTGGGATGGGCCTTGGACAATTCAGGACCACTGGGTAGGCACTGTGTATTTATGTTGTGCTGATCTCCTTAGCACAGGAGGAAAATCAGGCACAGAAAGCTATAGTTTTGGTGTGTGTCAGAGATAAACCCCTTAATACTTGCACTGGCATTAGCACAAGGGGAAAAAAGTTTTAAAACATCTATGTCTACTATGAAGGGGACAGAAATTTCTCAGATTTTTGCTCTGTGAGGGGACTGAGTTACCTGTATCTCACCCTCCAGGATATTGAGCCTTGCAGTACCAGGCTGCAAGTACAGCCCTAGGTATATTTCAGGCTGAAATGAACCACAGACAGAACAAATAATTACGGAACCAGTAAGTAAAGGAGATTATGACTGCCTGTAGAAATGCAGGTATGCTCCATTCTTGAATTGTGAAACAGTCTTGGACTGTGGCCTGCTTTCAGGGCTATATCAGAATTGCTGATGCAGAAGATACCCAGAATGCAAATATGATGCAAACATGCCCAGAATCCAGAATTTTCCCCTCATTCTGTTTTCTTGGAAATCAATTTAGCTACAGAAACAGAATTTATGTAATTTGATCTCTCTACCTCTATAAAAGCTATTCTTTCTTTCAGAATGATCCAACTTCCAACAACAGTAAAAGTGGTTGTGGTTGAAATCCTTCTTTGATAAGGAAGCTCCAGGCATTCAGAAGACAAACAAGGATAGAATTACGGCTTCAAAAGCAAATACTCTTGAAGGCCATCACAGAGTTCCTAATACAAAAGGCTATCATAAAAATCCATAATATAATAGACATGTGCCTCATTGATCCTCTTTAATGAAAGCAACTAGACAATTGTCCATAAACATGTAATGTCATCTGCAACTGTAAAGTATTGAATTAAGCTTCATTGAGATGTCTGATTCTCCATGTCTATTTCTACTTATGCACCCAACACTGAAATCAAAGATATTCCAGATACCCTGCTTCAGTATTTCATACTGTCTGATGTAGTTGTCTCTCTGTCCACTGCATTGCCTACTATGAATCACATTATGAGACAATAGGTCCCCCCTTCTGTGTTGATTTGGGTTTGGTCTTGGTTTTTTGTTTTGTTTTCTCCTGTTGCTTTTTGTTTTGGTGTTGGTTTTTTTTCCTTTTTTGGTTTTTTTTTTTTTGTTTGTTTGTTTCTTTGACAAATTTATTTCAGTTTCTCTAACTTTTGCCTAAATTCTCATGTATGAGGCACTTGTTTGGGTTTTGCTCGATTGGAACAAAGCTGGTGAAGAATATTTCAAGTCTGCGTTGAAATTCCTCCTAGCAGATAAAGAATGAAAAAAGGTCTACTGACAAACTGTGGCAAAGATTTTCCTTTTCCTTTTCCTTTTCCGTTTCCTTTTCCTTTTCCTTTTCCGTTTCCTTTTCCTTTTCCTTTTCCGTTTCCTTTTCCTTTTCCTTTTCCGTTTCCTTTTCCTTTTCCTTTTCCGTTTCCTTTTCCTTTTCCTTTTCCCTTCTCTGTAAATTTATTGCAACATTTGATGTTACAAACCGTGAAATTTCGTTTTCTACTCCTGAAACATATCTGGGAATTATTTCTGTTATACTTGAATGCTTCTAATAGATTTAACACCCTACAGACAACTTTTAATTATCCATGTGGAGTCAGACTTGAGGCATCCCGAGGGTTCAATAATCAGTCCTTTGTTATCTGTTATCAATGTTTAACCACTGGATATTTATCAGTCATTATACTAATTACAGCATGGGAAAATGCTTTCACTCTTGGGCATACACTTACATGGATTGATTGATTCCTCTGCTACTGTTGAAGGTAACATGGGAGTGCTTTCTAGCACCTGTGGACAAATTGCTTTGATTTTCTTAGTAACAAAGTCACATGCTCTCAGATGTTCCTATTTGTTTTGGCTAGGATTCCGTACTTTTTCTCTTAAAAGTAGCAGGTGATCATGTCCTCATTCCTCTTCATGTTTCTCCTACATCTTGTACTCAAGCTGATGGCTAAATGAAAGTGTGTTTCAAACCCAAGGAAATATTCACTATCAGATCTTCTCAGAGAAACAGTTACCAATTCAATAGCTCAGAAATCATGAGGATAGTGTGGCTAGGGAGTGATTGTTGGCCTGTGCTCAGAACTGGTGAGGTCAAACCTCGAGTGCTGTGTCCAGTTCTGGGCCCCTCACTGCAGGAACGACATCGAGGTGCTGGAGCAAGTCCAGAGAAAGACAATGGAGCTGGTGAAGGGGCTGGAGCACAGGTACAGTCTGGAGCAACTGAGAGAGCTAGGGGTGTTTTGCTTGCAGAAAAGGAGGCTCAGAAGGGTCCTTACTGTTCTCTACAACTGCCTGAAAGGAGGGTGTAGTGTGGTGGGAGCTTTCCCCAAGTAACAATTGACAGGGCAAGAGGAAACAGGCTCAAATTGCATTAGGAGAGGTTTAGATTGGATACTAGGAAAGATTTCTTCACAGGAAGGATTGCCAGGTATTGGCATGGGTTGCCAAGGGAAGTGGTTAGTCAATATCCTTGAGGTATTTAAAAGATGTATAGATGTGGCCCTTAGGGGCATGGCTTAGTGTTGGACTTGCTGCTGTTACATTAATGATTGACTCAATGGTCTTAGAAGTCTTTTGCAATCTAAATGATTCTATGATTCTACATGATGTATTAATATCCTGACTTTTCTTCAGGAAAACTTATCCATACTCATGTTAGTCACTACAAAAAAATTGTATAGGACCCTGAAATTAATTTAAACTTTTATTTCTCCTATAATTGGATTACTTATTTGACAATCTCAGTTTTTTCTACTAATTGTCTTGAACTGATAGTTGTTCTTCTTTGCCTTCTGATAGGCACTTCCTGTTCTAGGATTAGTTTAGTTTCAGATCACAATACATTTCAGCTTTCATCATTACAGTCACCAGCAGTTCCTTGAGAACCTAAGTAGAATTTTTTCTTGTCAGCCTCCAACCTGTAATAGCTGTCTTTGACATAAGGAGATATTCAGTTCTTTGTAAGAGGTGCTTTGAAGTGCTGTCTCTTGGTTCTACTTAATTCTATACAAATGAGATTGTCTTACCTCCTGTGGCTTGATCAGTTCCAAAAAATTTCTCTGCAGGAGTTACACAGGTTTCTCTTCTCAAGGCCCTGATTTTTAATCTGTACCTGCCTCTTCTTATTAATTTGATCTGTCAATGTGGGCCTAAATTTTATTTGTATGCTGTTGACAGACAGATTGATATTATAAAATTAGCCCTTAATATTCCTTCTGTCACATTTGTGTTGCCCGTATGCCAAGCTGATGACTAGGTTTGGATATTTAGAAATTTTATACAATTTAATGCCTCAGAAATATTCCATGCCTAGGGGGAACATATACCATTTTAAATCCTCATACTTTTCTAAATCTGTAATTTTGGGCTTAGTATAAAGAATTCTGCAACAGTGAGGACTGAGAATCCAGATCTCATAGCACTAAAATCATGTGTCCTTTTATACATCACGAAGTGGTGGCAAGTATGTAGCACTAGAGTTCCAAAAAAATATGGTACACACCCAATAACATTAGTCAGAATATCCACTGGCAATTGTGAACTGAAGAAACTGAAATTAAATTCAGGAACTGTTTTGGCACAATTTTCAGAGTATCTTTTAATTTTACGTAATTATAGATAGAGACTTTTGGAGCACATGTTTTAACACTTATTTGGAGTGTTTCAGTGTTCTTAAAATGATTTTTACACAACAATTAGATTAATATGAATAGATGGCATCAAACTCAGATGCAATTCCAGTGGGCACACAATGAAGAGTGTCTCCAAAAGATAGTTTCTGGTAGAGCTCTTTGAAGAGGCTGCAGTAAAATCTGAAGCCAGGTTAATGTTTTCTGGTTCTGTGTTTTATCTGAATATGAAACACAAGGCAGAACTGTTGAATTTGGCTTCCTCAACAGTCACTTCGTTTTTTAAAAAAGTAAAGCCAACTTTTTCAATTAATTCATAGTTAAAAGAATCAAACCAGCCAAAATCTGAGGAATTTTATCCTAAAATTTGAAAATCAATGCTTCTGTCAATAGGATCTGGAATTCAAGGCAGACGGAACGTTTGCATAAAATTTACACAGTCTTCATTTCCAGCTTTCTATTTCTTTACATGTGAAATAAATTTCTAAAAAGCCCCCAAACAAGTCCATAAAAGTAATCTCTTATCTCTAGATGAAAGGAGGTCAGCTGATTATAGGTTCTCATCTCATACGTCAGAATAAGAACAGTATGTTCAGACAGACGGTCTGCTACGAATAAATGCAACATGTATTTTTCATGTAACAAGTTTTTGTCATTCTCACATAAGGTTTACTGAATATGTAAGGTTCCCCCTACGGATTTCTAGACAAGAAATTTTTAGGTATATTAAGTGATTTCCACTTTGTCAGCAAGACAGAGGAATTCTTTTCCTTTTTTCTTCTGAAGTATGGTACTTAAGACCTAAAATTCTTGAATATTAACCAAAATTGGCCCAAAATTCTCCAGTTATGATGTTTTTGATTTCCCTTAAAGTCTATAAATTTGTATAGAAAAACGTATTTAACCAATATTCCAAAATGAAAACTTCTGTCAACGTCTTAGAAGAAAATATTTTATTGTGATTACTGTGATATTTTTATTTCTCCTGCTCCTCATCTGATTAATTCTGTTCCTTTTCTTAGCGCTTATCTTTGTAACTGGGAATAGGGAAAAATGGCTGGAAAAAACAGGGAAAAACAAATCCTAAAATAACCATACTGCTTGCATGTAATTTCTCCCATCTCGTTGCCCACTGCACTGATCTTTGTGTTAAAAGCAGTTTTTCCTGTTCAAACAGAGCTGATGGTGGCAGAGAGCAAACTTGCAGCTGGCCTGGGAACTCCCATTGGCAGGTCCAGTGTATCCAAACCAATACATCACTGCACTGCCCTTCTGTTTCCTGGTGATAAGAATGGCAAGGAGTTCAGGATCTCATAAGGAAGATTTTCTGGGTCAAATCCACAGCTATAATGTGATCCTTAAGACTTTGGGTTAAAGCCAGCAGACAAAGTGAGTAATGTCATTATTGACTGAAGCTGGACTCCCCAGAAAAAAGAAGAGGAACTAAGAAAGTCAGAAACGAATTGATTTTATCTGCCTACAGATGTCTTGCAAAAAAGAGAGCCATCTCTACTTCCAGGATAAACTGTGAGCATTTTGGAAGTACCTTTGCTGCAAAGAAATGTCACTGAGTACTGGGTATATGCAAAACTATTGATCCTATGTATTCAACCTAGACCACAAACTTTCCATGAAAACTGTATGAATATTCATATGGATGGATATACTTGGACTTTATTAATATCAGGAGTCTCTACCATCTTTGGCACTGCAACAAGTATCTTTACAAAAAATTTTGTCATCCACAGTCTTAAATTAGTCCCAGGCAGCTCAGAGTTTAGGCTTGAAAGGGAGGGCATACAGCTGAGAAAGGGACTTTACCAAATTCTCTAAGATGAAAATACTGCACTACATTTGCATGACTTATTCAGATTCAAAGTCCAAACTTCTGGTGATTATGTTAACATATTCTTTTAAAGGTAATGGAAAGTATATGTCAATGTAAAAAAAGCTGTAACAAAAGAATGAATAATTACTCTTCCAACTACTTTTGGTCAAGAGAAGACATAAAAATCCATTTTTAGGAAGGGTCAAATAAAACTCAATACCAGGATACCTGCATATCTTCTCAATTTTGATTCTAATTCCTTAGCTGTTAAAACCTAATGCCTTTTTAAGGCTATTCATAACATATTGAGCCAGTTTCATTGGTGTGCTTTGCTTGTTTGTACCTCTTCAGCTATGCACAGCAGGCATGAACTGAGTTTATTCAGCTGATTAAGGTGATTGGCATCAATGAAACACTGTGAGACAGAATGTACCAGTAAGTGTGGCCCTTCTTTAAAAAAATCAATGTCGAGTGTCAAGATCCCTTCGACCTCTTTAGCAGGCTAAGAAGGAATACATAGTTCTTTATTTTAAATATAAAGAAAATCAAATACTTGTTTATCTTTTTCTGTAACAATGGTAATATGCTTGTAGTTGAATGAATTTTTGGGCAATTTGACACATTTATGAGGAAGGTCGTATTTGTATATGGCAAACTCAAACGTCAACATATCAATTCAATAAAGTGTGTATTCAGATTTCACTCGTTCCCTCACATTTCTGAGCATTCAGATGGTTTTATATGGAATTATAGAAGTGCTATGCATAAATTTTTGTGTTTGCATGGGATGCTGCTGCACACTGCTTCGCAAGCGTCCAGAAAATTCTGGGTCAATGGTTTTACACAAAAAATATGCATAACAGGGCTGAGCATCCAGCAGATTGTATCTGAATAGTGGAGAAAGTGTTTGCTCTGACTTTATATTTGTTTTATGTATAAACACTGGTACACTACGTATTAGTTCTTCATAAATCAGGATAGGTTGTGGATGGACAGCAAAAATCATGCACATACATGACTCAATCTTGCATTGTAAAGCCTTGAAACAAAAGCTTTGATATACATTCTTGCTGTTTTGCAAGATAAAAGGAAGAACTGGGGAAAGAGCTGGCTCTCCAAATGCAGATCAGCTCCTGCCTCTGGCTTTCTCAGCCTACCACAGGAGATCATCACATGATTCTGTCAATGGTAACTACAGAGGAGTTTTTGTGGGCCATATACAGAAAAACTTAATAACCTGCAAATAGTCTGAGGTCTATACATATTGTGCAATAGAAAATGAAGAAAGTGTCCCTTTCAAAAAGATATTAAAGAATTCAGCTTCTCCCAAAAATACTTTGACATTCACGATAATTAAACAGAAAGTTTTTAACATGACTGTGAAAAATTCAAGAGCATCAGAAACTGAACATATGAGTTTATATTTATGTAGTTGGTTCAGATCAGGATTTTTTAAAATTAAGGATTTAAAATAAAGCTAAATTGAAATTCTAGTCATGTAACGGTAATTTAATTCAGAATTATTTCAGTGCTTTTATAAGGTCTTCACTTTGGAAAGTTTAGGGTTTGGATCTAGAGTACACGGCAATTTAAAGTTATTGGAACGCTTCACAAATTGGAATTCTAATTTGGAAGAATGAAGGTCCCTGAAGAATATGAAGCACACCAATAATTTTAAATTATTTTCTCATTTGCAAGCCCAGAATCCCTACCATTTAAAAGAAAGACATGTATTACAAAAAGTGAGCTGCTGCAATAATTTCAAATCAGTGAGTATGGTATAGAGCCTTCCTGAGGCACTGAAGTGCTCCACTTTTTTTTATGGAAGACTTTCAATCTTAAAGAATAAGCAAGTCTAAGAGTTTTCTTCTTGGCAGAACCGAAGACACAGTGAAGCTGTTTGAGACAAGCAACATCCATAATACAAAGGAGTGAGTAAACATTTCAGATGAACACAAAAACTACTGAGAATACAGCTGACAGCTTAGGTTTCCTAATTTATAGATGTGTTCATTTATCATCATTTTTATTCTATATAAAATCAGTAGATCAGCCTACTTTTTTAACCTCCACTAGATGTTTTTCTCTCCATGTTAAACTGTCACTATTTCCCTAGTTTTGGAAACCATACATATTTGACCTCTTAATCTCTAACCTCTTATGCAAGCCCAATGATAATCCTTCCTGTTCCCTGACTAGCTTTTGCAGCATAGATTCCTTGATGATTTTTAAACTTTAATTTCAGTCCTCACTCTGCTTGGAACGCTTCTTTTACAGGTTCTTTATGATCTATCATGTGATTCTGAGGTTTTTTTTCCTTCCACTGTGTCTAACCTCAATATTATTGATCCTTCTTGAGGATCTCAAAAAGAAGGTCAATATCTACAGCTTTTTCATCTCTTGTGAGCCTCAGCTAACTGTTCTTTAGGCAGTTTCTTTGGAATTCCTCTTTTCTTTGCCCCACCAATTACAAAAATTTTGAAAGCTCTCCTTTTTCTGCCATATCTGCATATGAGTAGCTCTGAATAGCAAATTCATTCAGGTCACACTGACTTTGCAACTTTTTCAACTAAGTTTCTTTTCACTTTACTAATTGTGAGGTAAATATTTGGAAAAAGAAAAAGATACAAAGCAGGTAAAGTAAGCTACAGAACAAAATCGACCTGAAGAAACTGATCGCTGAGTGGAGTTAGCGCGTAACTAATTAAGTAAGTTTATGTTGAAATGAATGAAAACATCACCAAAGTCATTTAAAATGAGGGAAAGCTAGAGACTTTTACAACTGTGTATCTGAAAATAATTATGCAAGTGAGGTCAACATTACTTTTATGTCAGAGGTGATAAAGCTTTGGTACAGAAAAGAGAAGTAATTTTCCCAGCATCATTCAGTATTACTGGGAATCTAAAGTATGTTCCCAGCCAACTGACCTCTTTGCTTGGCAACTCTGCTACCAGAGCAATCTATCCATATCACCTGCAGAAGTACAAGCTTTGGAGGAAGCAGAGACAGGAATAACACACCGTGAACAAGTATTCACTCCATTCAATAGGGAATTCCTGTGATACTCAAGAACACCAAAGAGAAAGACCAAAACTGGAATAGTAGTGCTGGCTTCAGTTTTCATGTTGCTGGAGAAAACAGATTCAGAAAAGCATTGGAGTATATTAATGAAGAACCTGATAGGTACAATGAACAACGAACTTTTCACTTTTGCGAAACTGTACAGTTCACTAAAAAATTTACATTAAAAAAAACAACCCATTAGATTTCCCTTATGTGTATGTTATGTTTTCAAAACGGCAAAGACTTAAGTTTAGGCCAAAGTTTATAGTTGTATTGTGTTTTTCTTCTTTTTCCTAATTCCAGTTTCTAATTGAAAATTTTTAATTCCAGTTTCTACTAATGATGGCTGACTCTGAGCTTGTTTTTCTCTCCCTCTGCCATTCATTCAAGTAACACTTCTTTTCCAGGCCTGTGCTTTCTACATCTCTCATCTCCAAGTAGGTGCTGAAAACTTCACTTCTGCCTAACGAAACTGGAAATGTCTCTTCATTTACTTTGAGTCACTTTCATTTCAAAGTTATGTCTCCTGTCTATGACCCTTTGTACAACCTATACAAAGAATAAAAGTACATACTTGGAGCATCTCTTGAATATATTACCAAAGAAACTTGGTGTTTGAACAAGAAAAACAATCCTGCTTCCAATATCTTATAGAGAGAGAGAGAGAAATACTATCAGTGGTTCAATGTTTTAAAGTAATTAAATTGATACAGTTTTATCTTTGCTTACAATGTATTATTTTAGGTGTCTAGCTAGCAGAATCTGTTTTTCCACACAAGTTCACGCTTTGTTTGAATATTTTCTTTTCCTGAATACTTCCCAGTTAATTACAGAATAAGACACTTCTCCCACAGAGACAGGTTCTCAGCCTTGCCTCTAGCACACATTAGGGTGTATCTTGTCAGCATTATGTTTGTTGTTTTCCATGCTGTGCCTGGAGTCAGTCCAGCCTATTGTGTTACTCTGAGTTTGCTTTCAGCCTCACCCACTCGTTCTGTTTCTTTCGTCCTGTCTGTCTGCCACTGAGAGTTGTGCTTTTATTTCTACTGACCTAAATAATGATGACTCACCTTTCCCCCCTGAGTTGTTTCTCCTTAGCTTTCATACAAAAACACCCTTACTTTTTTTATATTGCATGTTATTTCTGTGTAAGATGACTAAGATCTTTCTAAGAAGCAAAACATATATTACAAATCCTGTACTGATACAATAGAATAATAATAATACAATAGAAGTGGTCAAAAATGCAGGTACAGTATAATTTCAATTAATTTTACAAGTACAAGGAGTTTCTATAAAGACAAAACATGGGCCTGACCTCTCTGAAGTCAGTGATAGTAACATCTGTATACCAGAATCAGATTTTTAACCACCAGGTTAGCCCTACAAGGAATTAGGTAGTCAGACCTTCACACACTCCATTTCTGTTGGCTTTTGAGTGACCTGAAACTTGTACTTCACTGTGCTGGAGATGCTGATTACTACTTCTTTTGAGCTTCTACCCTTTTATCTAGTATTTCCAGATGACCTAAACACAATTCTGAAGCAATAAACTAAGAATAATTTAATTGTCCTTATTTTTAGTGCAGATATTCAAGATATTTTTAGTGCAGATTTTCAAGAATTATTTTGACTTAAACTTCTGAAGTGCAAACAGAAATTCTGCCAATCTCAAAGTTGTAAATTGAACTCACAAATGTATTTTAATACAAAGCAGCTGAAGATCTGAACAAGATTCAACAGCCGTCAGCAGTCACTTTTCCATTTGTGTCTGTAAATACCCATTTACACACGTTGCTGTAATGAAAACTTGTGCTGGAAAATGAACTTGTTGTTGACTGAGGAAAAAGTGTCATTCTTCTAGAAATTTTGTGTCAGAGAAGTAGGTAATGAATCTCTTTGATCTATCTTTGGAGCACTCCAGATAACTGCAAGCAGCTTGAATCAGATGTCAGACAGATCAATAGCTTAGAGGTGATTGAGTCATTGGACAAGATCAGCACTAGCAGAAGGAAAAAATGGTCACAGGAAATGTTTATGGGGAAATAGAAGTGATTTCAAAGTAACATAATAAAGGAAATATTAAAATTGCTTTTAAGGATAGATTCTGTAGAACTATAATGTACAGTAGTATGTAAACTAGGTTCCCACTAAAGATGCACATGAATTATATAAACAGGGTTGTAAATGAGGAACAGAATCAGCTGATCAAAATAAAAATATAGTAAACTGAGAGTGTTTGGAAAAACATGAAAAGTTCACATGCCATTCACCACCTTTTTAGTATTAGCCCTTACATCTTTGTAGTAACTATACTGAGGCTTCCTGGATCATCTCCAGCTAAAGTACACTTTCCTAATAGTGAGCTGACCAAAACTATTCTTAATGAAGTAAAAGTCTTAGAACACCAAATGCTATCCAAACACCCAATTAACTTGTAGTAGACTTTTCTCAAGTGGCCACTACTGTACTATCTGCAAAGTTCTGTGAAACAATCAGAGATGGGCTGTAATTAATGATGCTTGGAGATATGAACTTAGATTAATACAAACTTTTTTTCTTTCTTTTTATGTTGTAATGCCTATGAAAATATCCTGAAACTATTTGCAAATGCAAGTTGAATTTGCTGGGCAGATGTGTCTGGAAAAAGTATTGCAGAGAAAATTCAAAAAATGTAGTTGAAGAGATGTAATTCCCTTTTTTTCCTATCTCCTGGGTTAAAACACTGCCATAGGATAAAGAAGGTTCCATTCCTCTATATTTCTGGAGGAATCTGAATGCCCTACTTCTCAACTGAGTGTCTAACTCTTCTGAAAGAGAAATTTGGAACAAAACCTGTTAGTGCCTCAGTTGAAGCAAAAGACATCGGCAGTCAATGAAACAGAAGAAGCATGTTTCACCAGCACTTTTACCTAGAAGTTAGGAGGTAGGTAATTTTAAAGGAAGGAGGTTTATAATCTATTCTCCTGTGAATCTCTAATTATAGGTATGAAACAGAGCTGTACCAATACTGACACTGAGATCATCTTCTCACTTTCATTAATTCAGTTCAGCAGGAGATTTTGTAGTTTCAAACACATCTTTTTGCCCTTCCTATTTACATAAATAGCTCTCTTCTCTTTCTCCATCCTCAAGATATGGTCATGGTCCCAATTCAATTCACCATTGTGTAATTGTGATGTAGAGGTTTTGGGAAGCAGATTGCTGGGTTAGATCCACAAAGTGTATTTTTCTAAATCCAAATGTCCTTGTTACTTCCCAGATGCATGCTTTCCTTCACGGTACTCCATTTACAGACTTCTTTTTTTGTTGTTGTTATTTTAAACCATGGTGAGACTCTTAAGCCTTTTTCCTCCACTAGAAAGACAGTATGAAACAGAGTGAAACAATATAACTAAATAATCATGGCCTGATATCTTGACATTGCAGTTCAACACTTCTAAGTAGAACAGGACTGATACACAATAATTTTTTGATACCTCTATGGAACATCAAGATGAATTTATCAGTAAGTTGTAATTGTCACCATGACTGGCTGCAATTTCATCCACTGAAAAGGTGGCTCTTTCAGCTCTGTGAGTCTGCAGAATCCAGACTCAGTGTAGCAGAATCCAACTTTCTGTCAGTGATGTACACTCAACAGAGGACATAAAGGATTCCTTCATACAAAAGCAAAAAGAGCAAGCTATTTGATTTTTTGTCAACAGGGAAATTGTTGCACGGTTTAAAGATATCCGTATCTAAAGCTGCAAACTTGTACTGATAAATTCATACTAGTGGTATTTTGGCCTTCCATGATCTGCTGCTTTGTAACAGGAAGACAGTTTTTTATGAGCATAACCTGTCTAATTATAGACACTGCTACTTCACTTCATCCAAATTTTCTCGTATTCAGACTTCTTCCTCCTGTGCTCAGAATATGTTTACTGTAGCTGTCTTACCTTTGAGATGACACTTTACTAGTTATAGCTGTGACCCAAATGAAACATTTCTCTGATGTCCCTATGCAGGGCTACGTAAGAATCAGTTAACAGAAATGATGAGTCAAACCATTTTTCTGCTCCTATGCAGCTGGGAGATCTTTGTCATCTTCTTCTACAGGAGAAGATCTTTGTCATCTTCTTCTAACTAAATTAGAAATCTATATAGGGTTTGAGGGAAAAAACAAACCTCTCATTTTTTGCAATAATCTAGTTATCAAAAAAGATTTATATAAATGTTGGATCCATTTCTAAATTGACACTTTAACAAATTTTTATTTGGAGATTTTTTTTAAGATTAACAGAATTCAGCATGAGTTGCCTTGATTTTAGGTTAGCCTTCCATAACTTTGGGACCATTTAAACCAGCATCAACGAAATTTAACATGATTTCAAGGGAATTCACCATGTTCTCTGGCAAAAAAACAATCTATTTACTGTTGAGGCAACTACAGTGATGTGTGCATTTAGTGTAACTGTGCTGAGAATTTTACTAGCAGACTTGCCCACGTCATTATGCCTGAAAGTTACTTTCCCCCTATAATAATTATAAGCAGAGGAGCTAGTTAGGCATTTCTTAGGCTACTTCACGCAGTCCATTGTGGAGGCAACTCCAAGGTGTGTCACCTTCTGAAATGCAAAGGACTGGATAGCAGGAGTCCAGTCACATGTTTTGAGGAGATAAAATTCAGAGCAATCTCTTCTTGAGGTCACTTGATACCTTTAAAAAACCAGAGTGGTTTCCATGCATCCCTGAGCATAAGGCAAACAAATTTGCCTTGATCTGACATGTGGAAATAAGTGTACTTCAGTACTGCAGGGGTCTGGAGCCAAATGCAGTATCTACCCTCAAAAAGCTTCTCTTCAGCATTTTAAAAATGCGAAGGATTGCTACTCAGGGCAAACCACATGAGATTCACTCCACCTGTTTTGCACAGATCTGACTGTACAATGCAGCTGGGCTTACAGATGTTCTCCACTGCTGAGACAATGCAGCACAGCCAGAGCACACCAGTGAGCTGAACTCCAAAGCTAAAACTAGGATAAATAGCTCATTAGGGTTAAAAAAGTATCTTTTATGCTTTAAACTATAAAGCATAAAACATACTTTTTAAAGTTAATTCTCTTGTTAGAAGAATGGACAATAATGGGGAACAACCCTTGCCTCACTCATTTTTTTAAGTCTGGAAAAACTATGGAGGACCTGTAACAACAAAACCTGCTCCACTATCACCAAGAATGTAACAAGCATTTGCTACACTGGTTGTACAGACAGGGCTGAGTGGTCAAAATATTGCAGACTAGCTTCTCTCCCTCCAAATTAAAACTACCATAGCTCTTGAAAATTAAATCATCAAAGAATCAGCTTTTAAAAATGCTTTCATGTCTTCAGCATCAAGTAAGAGTCACTATTACCACAGTGAGAACCCCTCACCAGAGTCTGTTTATTTTTTTGTTATTAAGACAAAGTAAGAACATGACTCCACACAGTAGAGCAGAAGAAGGTCTAATTTAGTTCAACACCCTTTCTGATGTAGAAGATGGCACAGGAAGAAGGCAAGCCTATGGTGATAAATCTCTGGATATTCTTTGAGGTGTCAGAGACTTGGGGACTTCCTGACCTGGAGGTTCCTTTTGAACCCACTGTACTTAATAGCATTTATAGACCTGACATCAGTGAACATGCCTAGGAGATTTTGGAATTTATTTTGATTTTTGGCTTCTAGAACATCTAGCACATTCAACTCCACAATTTAATTACATACTAAGTGAAAAAGTGCTTTGTTTATTTTAAACCTCTTACCTGATAATTTCATTAAGTGCCTACTCATTTTCCATTATTATGTTTTCTGCCTTTGCAGTATTTCTAGTTATTCACAGTGCTCCAGAGCCACTGCCACCAGTTAATTGACAACATAACCTTAATGTCATATTCTTTCTATTCAGCCATTAAAGTTCATTTCATAGAGACCCTATGCTACATTTTGACACAAAACACAAACTTAACTCACCCTATGTTATACTTTAAGGTAGTAGTGAACGCCACTATTACATTACCATTATCATTCACATAAATTTTCTTACATATTTATTAAAAAGCAAGTTGCAATTCAATTCTTGCTTCTCACTGCTTAGGCTCCCACCATATAAAAAGAATTACTGATACCACCTTTTAATTTTAAGATTTTTCACTGGAATTACTATTTTTGGGCAGTTCTTCACTACTATTTTTTTTTTCCCTAGGACAGCTTTACCTTGACTTTTCAGGTATGAATCATTATTAAATATATGTTGTTCTATATCTAACAAATTTTCATACATTTTAAACTTCTGTATAATGTTTGAATTTACAGGACAAGTAGCCTAACCTATTCAGATGTAGGGAAAAGTTCATGTTTTAGTTGGTTTAGTCTAAATGTCTTCCCGGTTTCTGTATTTTCATACAGCAAATGGGGATGATTCTCTACATATGATATGGTTTCCTATGTCTTGTAAAGCAAACTGGGAATATTTCTAGTCTTTTTACAGAAAATCTAACCTTTTTAAATTTGGATATTTTAATTTTGGGTCTTATCTTTTTGTCTTTTTTATTTCCAACTTCCTACATCACAGTCACTCGAGTGAAGATGATGTCTAAATGCTATGGATACTCCAGCACATTTTCATTTAGTACAGAAGTCAGTCATCAGTAAAAAAATCAAACCTCTGTGTGTGTATTACACCAACTGCTATTTACCTAAAAAATGTTCCACTCTTCTTATCAGTGAAAGCAACAAATCCATTCCCAAGGTACTTGTGTGTTCTCCATCTCTTTCAAAATATTTTCAGAACAGCGGTCAGAAACAAATGGAATAATAAAGAGCTCTCAAACAATTTTTGGAGAAAGGTGTTAAATTTATGTCCAGCAGCATTAAATTTATGTCCAGCAGCACCAAAAGTGCTTTATGACAAATTTTTTTTTTTTTTTGGAAGACTAGCTCTTGAAACAGAGAGACAAATGATTCAGTGATTTTCTTACACTGATATGGATTTAAAATAAATTAATTGCTTTTTTTTTCCTCTCCGTATGTAAAATTTTACTTATCATAATCAGTAAGTCTACTTCTTTTAATCATACTGAGATGCTCAAAAAGTCCAGTGCTCTGTTTGGAGGTTACATTATTACTATCCATTATTTGGTAGTTGGAAGCATTAAGCATGTAGAATATGCAAGAAAAGTAATTTTCCAAAATTTTACAATATCCTCCTAGAACACTCCTAAGAATGTTGTAAGGAAGAGGCAATATATGCATTCAATTTATGCTGAGCTTGCTAATAAAAGGACTGACTCAGATCCAGCGGATTCTGACTGAGTACAACCACAAAGGCTTTAAGTAAACTGCAGTGAGGACTTCCCATGCAACTGACCCACTTACAGCCAGAAAGAGCCCTGCTAGACACAGTGTGACTGACTTTGAGGAAGAAAGTGTATATTAGGAAGAAAATATTCTTAGGGCTTCTTCACTACAAGCAGATATTCAGATATTAGCCTTCTTTTCTCCTCGTATTTTTGGTTAAAAATTCTCAATTTCAATAATTTTCACCAATGGGTTTCCTTCAATCATATATATGTGTCAAGGAAAATATTTTCCTTTGAAAAGATCTTTGGGTTTTCCTAGCTGAAAATTAAAATCAGAGTATCTTTCTTTCTTTAAAATTTACATGGAACCATATTTGTTTATTATCTTAAGGCCACATTGTCTTGTGAAAAGATGGCAATAACCTCTTGCACTCATACATTAAATAATTCCTAGCTATTGCCACTTGCAACTATACTACAGTAATTACAAGAGTAACATGAAAGATTAATATGAATTCTAATATTAAATAAAAATCCAAAATAATATATGTTCTTGAACTACTCCTTTTATCCAATGTCTATCTAGCAGTGAAAATAAGGCTAATATAATCAAATTTTAGAGATGTATGATGGACAAGAAGGAGATGATAATATGTAGCCATTTATGAGAGAGCTTCCTCTCTCATTTTTGCAATTCACAGTTTGTATTTTGACAATCCAAATGTCCACTAGATAGTGCATGTGATTCAAAAAAAAGTAGTGAAAAGTCAAGTCCTGTGAAACACCAGATCATAAATGACACTTAGGCGTGTCAGATGAGAAAACATGGATGCTTTCAAAGATCATGAAAGTTGTTTTCCTTTTAGATAGTACCATTAAACTGACTGAATAAGACGGATAGAAACATCTCTACACTCACAGACCAGTAATGACTCAATTTTTCTTTTGCCTTTAGTGTTTTTTTCCTTAATAATATGACAGCTTACTATTCTTTAGGATGTGGATTCTATAAAGCACTTTTATAAAGCATCGATTTTTTAATATATATATGAAGCAGATACACTTATGGAACTTAGTGACAGCATAATATCAGCTACCACATCTTATGCAAAGTTGAGAAAGCTCTCCAAGAAGTGCTGTCATTTAGCATGTCAGGCAGAGCAAACAAGCAGCATCTACCTGGTGACCCTGGCTGAAGTGTGTCAGCCTGAAGCATGGAAGGCAAAGTTTCGTGGTGATATTTTTCAGTAAATTTGCCATTATTATTAAAGGCCACAAGGTTTGTGTTAACCTGACAGTGTGAAGACTCAGGACAGGTCCCCCTGTGCTGACTTGTTTCAGTTGCAAAAGCAGTTTTATAGCAGCCGAAATGTGCTTTCTCTTAGTTTACAGTAAATGCCAGTAGTTATTTTGTGTGTGAACTGAACTTTCTGATTTCAGAATAAAATGAATTTTGGGAGAGTGGAGACACGGGATAACACCAGAGTTCCCAAGAAACACAAACTGCAGTTAATACAACCACAAAACACTAGGACAACAAATCACAGTCAATTAGTGGTCACCACATGTTTGTGGCTTTGTAATCAAGTAAAGCCAGCAGTGGGGGTAAGAAAGGACTGATTGATTGGAACCCAAGAAAAGAAAGGGCATGTGAGCAGACTGTGTTGAAACACATATAAAAATAAAACCCAGCATACTCAACACCAAGGAAGCAGCAGCTTCAACCCTGAACATTGCACTTTTCCTGTTGATGCCCTAGAATGCTGACATCCCACTATAACCCTTCCTCCTGTTCTGCTTGAAGAATACAGACAGCATCAGCTTAGGACACAGGAATATTGTACAGGGAGTCTAATATGGAGAAAAGGTGCAGAGAGTATGAATCTTTTGTGTTACACTTTTATCTTTATCACTAATGAAATTTTTCTGCATTAATTTGGTTTATGATTGTTTGTAGAATTGTAGCTGAACTATTGACAGATTTTTGTCTTTTGCTAAGCCTGTTAAAATTTCAATTAGATTAACCCCTTAGCTTTTCATAGGTTTGTTCCCTTTTGCCTGAAACAAGATTTTGAATGTTTCAATAAATACTAAAATGGGAACAGAAGAAATTTCTAAAGTTTCCCCTGGTATTATCCACAGAGTAAATTTCAGATTATTAGTAGTACCTGCAGGGGAGCATGATGATTCTAAGTAGCTGGCTGAAGGTAATTCATACTTCTGAGTCAGTCACGCAAGATAATTCTGTAGAAAATGCAGATGAGACTAAGCTCATCATTTGGATGTCTGGACCTTGATTAATTTTTATTTTTTGCAGCTATGTTTCTTTCTGAGAATGGGGCAGAGCAGCTGGCAGAAATGTAACTGCTTGTTTTGTCTTAGCCATCAAAGTGTTAAGAGAGTCTCTGAAGAGAAGGAGGATCACTTATCACCCAGCAGCATTTGGGTATACACAGCTGTATCTTCTAAAGATATAACAAAAAGTGTGAGATCTCAGACAACAGGCTGCCTGAAACAAGATTTAAGGAATCTTGAAAAGACAAGAGCAGATACACAGACTCTGAGGTGACATTTTAGAAAGAACTTTTCTCGGGACCTAGCAGGAAGTACAATTGCTGTAATGGAGCATTTGCCTTTTTTAAAAAAAATATTTTTTATTTCTTGCCTTAATATCACACGTTATTCTTCTTTTACTTTACTCCACTTACTGATGGGATATATTTAAATTTATTTAAGCAAAATATTTGTATTTGATTCATAACTGCATCTGTCTTTTTGAGATCCCATGTTTTCTAAGAACAATAAAGCTGTCCCTACAATAATAAAATGTCCCAGGCAATATCCATTCAAGGTATACTTTCATCACTGGAAAATATACAAAATGTGGTAAGTTTGTCCTATATATGTTCTATCATCTTGTAGTTTGAATACTCTTCAGTGAACCAGCTGAACTCTGATCAGTTTTAGTCACTGCTTGCACGTTACTTGTCTTAGCTTCCTTATTTACCCTTTCCTGTGCACATCTCATTTAGTCTTCCAGCCTGGTTGCATCGCCTGAACTGAAGTTTGTTTTAATGCATATTTAGAGAAAATATTGCTACTGTCCTGAAAAATTACTGTTATAGGTACCAATGGTAACACATCACAGAATTTTGTGAATTTACCTTCTTTTTTATAAATACCAGTATCTTCCAACATATTAGTGTTTCAGAATCTTACCCCAAGGGGAACAGGCTTTCATATTTCTAAGATAAATAGTATTTTTCAGTTTTACCTCACCTGCAATTTCTCAAGTTCCTCTTAATCTTTTTTTTAATTATCTGCACACTCCTTCAAATTTAATATCATCTCCAGATTTATTAGTATGCTCTTTTCTTTTTCTTTCAGACTACTAATGTAGACATTAAAAAATATAACTCTTGCCAACTCTTGCTATCAAATGCCAACTTTTAGATCCCTTTTCCTAATATGCTGCTGTTTAATATTTCTAGTTTATGTACTCATTTAGGCAGTTTAGAGCTGCATGGTTATGATTTTACTGAAGGCAGTACTGAATCAAATTTTAAAACTGAAAATTCTGAAGATGCCATATCAAATGCCTCACTAGAATCCAAATGTATATGATCTACTTCATTACCATCACCCATTAATTTTGTAATTGCATCAAAATAAGAAATCATGTTCGACAGATGAACTCTTATTTCTCACTGCCTACTGTTCATGACTCTCTGGTCCCAGCTATTAAAGATGCAATATTTATTTCACTGCTTTACAAGACACTCTGATAATATTTATGGCATCACAGTTGTCAGTATCAATCTTTTCTTTTCAGGAAATACGTACATTTATTTTTGTCAATCTATTCCATACATTTTCCTTCATCTACAAATTTTTAGAAATGAACATTGGTAGGCTTACTGAAGTCAGTAATTCTTTTGGTCTAAAAGAAAGCATGTCCTCACTTGTGTTTGGAGTATATCATCAACATCTTCATGAACAGAGCTTCCAGAGGGCTTTCTTTCACAGATACGCAGGATGCAGGGTCAGCTGTTATATACTGAACATTAATCCACAGATATTGAGTTGTGTTTACAAATATATCAGTGCTCTCTCTCAAATAAATATATCAATTTTCACCCTTAATTGCCATGCAATCTCTAAAGTTTGACAGCTCTTCCAGAACATGATGGTAACCAAGCACTGGAGCAGGTTGCTGAAAAAGGCTGCGTGGTTTTCAGCCTTCTGGCTCTTCAGAACTTGACTGGACATGAGCAATCTGCTTTTAGTGGACTCATTCGAACAGGGGATTGAACTAGATGACCTAATGAGGTCTCTTTCAACTACCATGATTCTGTGATCTTATGAATTTGATTTCTTGAAGGCTTAATTTTCAGTCTCAAATGTTAATGAACTTCCTGCAGTCATTCGTTCTCATGTCAGTGTTACTTGTGCATACAGTGCTATTCCTTTTTCTGGTACTTAGTCCCCATTATAAATAAAAATATAATATATAAATGAGCATACATCCATTTGTCTTTGAACTTTGATACCCTGTTTCTCGTTCCAACAACAGCTACTTCCATCTTTCTATATTTACCACACTTCCGAATATGTCTGTAGTTGTTACTTTCATTTTGTAACACTTTTATGAGATGGTCAAAGTTTGAATGTAACTTTGCAATGTATGTTAGAAAAATATTTATTGCTAATCCTTTACTACTAACTTCTAATTTGTGCCTGCAAGCATGTTTTTGACATGATTTTGTGCAATTCATAAACACAAAACCATTGAATTCAGATACAAAATTGCTCAAAATACTTTTTTAGCCAGCCAGGTACTTATATAGCTCAGGTAGAGATTTGAAGACTGTTAAAAACTCAGCTATGTAACTATAGTTAAAAAAATATTTTAAAACAGCCCCAACTTTACTTATGTAGAGAATCTCTTTGTTTAACATTCAGACATGCACTTGCCATCAAACTGTTTTGATTGGATATACAAATTAAAAACTGTCCTAAGAGCAACCGAAAATGTTCACTAGAATAATTAAAGAATAAAATGTGCTTTGGTTACATTCATTAATGGCCAAACATTACTTGAAACAAAATTACATTTTCGTTACACTTACTATAATCAGGATTCACTTGATTCATGGGAATATAACTGGAATAACAGTTATAAAAGGGAAAAGCATTGAAGGTATTGTAGTGACACGGTATCCCTCTAGCATGCCTTAAGAACTATGACAGCAGAATTATAGCTGAGTATTTTCCCCAGTGCAATAATTAATTAACTGAGTTCTATTGAGCCCTGTCTATTTTTGGAATTTTCATATGCCTTTTACTTAACGAGAAAAAAAATTTCTTATGATACTATAATCTGCAGAGATTTTAAGATCATTAGAAATGTATTTTAGAATTAAAATAACCACTTTCTTTATAAGAATATTTATTGGACCCTCTATTAGCTCAAGAAGTTGCTGAAATTGCAGACTGATCAATGTTGACATGCTAGAAACACACCTGAAACTCTACATTACTCTACAGATTTCCTTTAATTTTTCACTGCTATGCATTTTTACTGCAGATGTAACTAACAGAAGTGCTTCTTAATATATACATTTTCAATACCTGTATGTGGAAAAAAAAAGTGCTCCTTCAAACGCATAAGGAGGCGTAAAAAATGAAGCAGAATTATGTCCAAAGATGGATCAGGGTATTTATTAAAAAACTAACTTAATTTTTTCCAGGTATACTTTCTATTACTCAACAACTCCCCTCCTAATTTATAGTTAAACATAATTTCATTAAATCTGGCCAAAAGTACCTATGCTAAGAGTTTTGTTGGACTTCTGTGGTGAAAATTTCTGAAAAATATATATTGTGTGGAACATTTAAAAGGCAGTATCTCAAAGAAATTTATGTATGTAAGTACAAAACAAATTAGGAAAGCAAATTACTAAATGAATGTGCAAATAACAAAGTTCAGCTTAAACACAACTGATCTTTTTTAAACGAGACAAAAACTGAGTTCAGATCTGTGAACTGACATTGTAGCACAGAACAGTTAAAAAATGTTCCCAACACTTAATCTCTGCTCTGCAGTTTTCAGAATACCTGAAGTGTCCAAGACATGCATTCTTACAGTGACTTAAGCTATATTTAGTACTCTCCGCAAGAAAAATTAGATACCTGAAGGCCCCAGAAGTTAAAAAAGAAGTTTTGAGACAGATTCTGGACATCAAAAATGTGAGAATAATCCACGCTGAGTCTCAGTGGTGAAGGCTGCATTATACAAACCTGCCACACCTCACCTGGCTGAAGTACCCAAGTTCTTGAATCAGCACCTGTGCTTGCCTGTGGAGGTGTCTGCATTACGTGGTGCCTGGGCACCTTGATGATCCAGACTGGGAATCTGTTGCTTGCACCACAGATTATTTCGGGGATTCATGTGGTTTTCACAATGGGGAGCAGTTAGCTGGTGTTCAAATGCTGTGTGCATGGCCATATCTGGCCTTGGGCACTGGACACAGGCTGGAAATATGCTTGAGAAACTCTCCTGGAAACAGCTGGGAACTTAGAAGGGGTACTGCTGAAACATATCATGCACCAAAAATGGTATAATAAATCCTAAAGTAGAAGTCTGCTTAAATAAGACTTACTACTTGGCAGTTTTCTTGGCTACAGAACAAAAACTAAGCAGGGCAATAGCATTGGAATAGCTTGTGATCCTCAGAACCTTTAGTTTCAACAGAGGCCATGCTGTTAAAAAATCTTGTAAATAGATGCCTGCTCCCTGCCTCTCTTGCACTGATTTCTTCCTGAGCTCTGTGAATTTAAACTTGAATTTGAATTTTAGCTGAAACTAACTACAGCATATGAAAGGTATAACATTCCCACTATACACCTCTGTTAGGAAATCAAACCAAATTAGAGGGCTTGACAACAAAGAAATAAATAGGTTATTTAAAATGTATGTATGTTGATTACTAGGATTGTAATTTGTTTTGTATTCTTTATTTAAAGGTTATTTCAATTTCTCTTAAAGATGTGTATTATTAATATTAAGAAGTGATTAAACACAGAACGAGAAGTTAAAAAAAGATCTTCATTTGGCAAAGAGTCACATACAATAAAATTTTTTTAAGCAACCAAGGGGAATTCAGAATTAAGTCCAGAAGAAGGGTGAGGGAGAGTGAGAGAAGGGAATCAGGGATAGCACAGGGCAGAGGCAAAACCCTTAAGCTTTGACCTTGCCAGGTACTACCACTACATTCTAAGTTTAGGCCATAGGGTGGTGTGGAAAGAAAAAAGCACTGACTTTACTCAGGCAAAACTCATTCAAATAAATAAACTGGAGGTTTGAAAAAGGCGAATTTAGTTTCTTCTACCACCTTCTTCCTGCTAGGTTCCCACTCCCCATTTCTGATTTCTGAGATAACAGTCCTTCATACCCAGCTGACTAATTTCTTCTTAAATGTTTTGGAAAGGCTGGTAGTCATGCTTGTTTTTTTTTCTCCGTTCTATTTACTGTTGTTCAACAGTCTGTCTTCTCGTTTCTATTCTCAGTTTCTCTTTCTTGCCTCCCTTTTGATATCCCTTTTCCTCTTTTTCTCCTTTTCTGGATTGCACTAAGCATATAATCTTTCAGTGTGTGCTAGTGTATTCAGTGATCTCAGATGTTCCTTGTTTGTTGTAATCTGCTTCACTTCTGCCAGTGAACACAGTAGAAAACCACACCTCTTGGTGGGTAATGTTTACACAAATGCTTCAGGAAGGGGGAATGCCTGAGTACTTGCAACAAAAGACGTGTAAAAGAGAAGGGGGGTGGAAAAAGAGGAAAGCAACCTGTGCAGAGCTGCAATTACTGGAAGTCTTTCTACTGATGTTGTTAGATGATAAATGTCTGAATCAGAGAGCCTTCACAGTAACAGGTGTGTAAAGCCACCTACGCAAAGTAACTCAGATTTTTTATGTCCTTCACAAATGCTCTCAAGCTGCACTGTGGTTTGAACAACACTTACATTTACCTTTTGAAAAATGGTGTGAAGAAGAAGTATTGCCGCCACATTTACATTTTTATAGTATGGCTTGCTCTGAAACTGTTAGAGGAGATTGCCTGGCTTAAAGCCTGGCTCAATGATTCCTGGAGGATATTTTTTTCTGCAGTATCCAACTACCATATGGAGTGCCAAGTAGCATAAAAGAGATTTCAGAAGCAATTCCATGATTACAGTTACTATACATTAAAGGCACAGAAGAACTGTTGTAAATTATCTATATGGTTCTTGCATAATAAATTACTTTACTCACATCACAGGTGACAGGCTTCCATTACAGATCATTTTGTTTAAATGCATGGCAATCTTTTTAAACAAATGACTTCTAGCTTCAGAACTCCTGTGATTCTGACAGTAGCTCATTCCAGACCTGCCATTAAATGTCTTCTGAGTGACCTTGAGCAAATTATTCTTCACTCCACTGTCCTAGTTGTCTCACCTCCTGTGGTCTGCCTGTCTTAAGTATTCAGATAGTGACAATCTCTAGAGTAGAGAGGTAATTTTATCACTTTTTAAATTCTTAATGCAATGGAGCCAATACTAGTCTGTAGGAACTTCTGCAATAAATACTTAATAATGATAATTAATCATACTAATAGGATGGCTTTTGGAATACATGAGTGGCAAGAAAGAGTAAGACTCAATTATTTCAAAGATTTGGACTGGAGGACGAGTTGCAATGAGCAATGGTTGAAGACCATACAAGCAGCACCACCTGTGAAGGCTTTCATTGAAATGACTCAGCACAGGGAAGACAGAGGATAAGAATCCTGTTTTCCATAGCAACCTCCAACTTTCTTAGCTACGAAGCTATTCTTTTCTCTGCTGAAATTGTGTGATATTTTCTATGATCACTTCTTTGTCCATTGAAAGTGTTACTGGCCACAGCTGTTACCCAGCTCCTGGGTAGCACTTACTGCTCCTCTTGGCAACCAGTAGACTATGTTCTATATCCTCCTCAGAGCCTCTTGGGTTTCTTTGTTTTCTGTTTATAATTTTTGGACCCTTTCATTAACTGGACTTCTAGCTCTGTAAATTCATGGAGCCTATAAGGATTTCAGATTTTTTTTTCTAGGATAGGCCCCAGAAAAATGGACTCTCCAGTTCATCACCTGGAAGAGGTGATGTTCTAAACTTCTTGTTAAATTTGCAGAGGATATGTACAGACTGAGAGAAGCAGGTGTCTTACAGCAAACAAGAAGTGCAAGATTATATAATTTAAAATTACACCAAAGACAGAATTACTGAATTAAGATTATACAGCTTCAATACTGTCATTTTCCAACTGTCTAGAACTCAAGGGGTCACATTAATACTGATTCATTTATCCTAGAATTTTTTGGGTTTATGGATGTTCTTAGATTTAAAAGATAAACAAGCAAGAATTCTCAACCTCTCTGTTTGAATTCCCCTTACATTTTACTAACAATCCTCTGGAATTTAGGATTTTTTTTTTCCTTCTCAAGTTCTGAGTAGAGTGCACACCAGTAGTCAGAGCCTTTTCAATTTACTGCATATTTTCAGTGCACTTGTTTTTCACTTCTCCTTCTCCCACTTTTGTTGCAGTCTCCCTTCCTTAAACACCTTTTACTCCCTCCCCCTCTACTGTTTCAAATCTGCCCACTTGGTTTCTCTTGCCAGCATCTCTCTCTCCTACTTATCATGCCAATATTCCTTCTTTATACACCCCCAAGTCTTCCTCTTCACTCTCAGGCTTTGCAACTAGGCTGTTTTTTTCCCTGTGCATCAAGACACAGGAGTTTTCTTCTGTTGATTTTCTATAGCCAAGTTCCACACCAATATTTTGGTGCTTTCAGAAATCATTTTATGAACACCTGTAATGCTTAGGAAAAAGTTTTCTTCAATAAGTCTAGCAATCAACCACTCTAAAACAACAAACTATACATATTTTGTTGTTTTTCCCAATTTCTTATCTTGGCTTCAAACAGTACAGTGTTTTCACTGAGGTGCCTACATGCATGTGTTTGACACTGCATATCCTATGCCACAGAATGTGAGACCTTAATCTTTTCAATAAGCTAAGTTTAGATACCACGAAAAAACAAAAAAACCCCCAACAAAATAACAACCCTGTAAATTCTACATAAAGAAATTACTGATAATTTAGCTTCAATTTTACCCCTTTTACATTTTAGGCAGAGAGGAATAACTGACAGACACATAATAACCAGTCCAGTAATACTTAGACAAAGTTGTAAACAAACGAAAACTTGGTATTATATCAGAAACTAGAATATAATTTTAAAATCAATCAGTTTTAAAATGATGGGGCTACCTGTGCCCCATAATGCTTAGATGTACACTGTAAATGTCCACTCCTTCCCACATTGTTTTACTTTCTGTACTTATCTGTGCAACGTTTCCTTACTGACCCTGCACAAGCATCTGAGAACTTCTAGGGAGTTGGAGGATGGATGGGAGGCCAGTGGGCCTTTCTCCTGAGTCTCTTCCAGCTACTGTAGTTTGTTGAGATGTGAATTCCCCTCTCTGAAGGATTGGCTTCTCTCCTTGCCAGAAAGAAACCACTTCTGAGGAAAAGATGTGGTAAAGAACCAGGGCCTCAAGGGCACTGCCACGACATCATGTCCCTACCCTGCTACACTCCTGGGGTTCCTCCCACCTGCCCACATCATCTCCCCTGGGCCATCAGCCCCTGCTTCAGTGCCCCTCCCAGCCCTGCCCTGCCTGGCCTTGGGCCGTGATGACCTGGGCTCACATCCTGACCTGGTCTCAGCCCATCCTTGTCCCCAAGGAGTTGACAATGCTCATGGCTGGGGGTGCCCCAGGGCACCCTGACTGCCCTGCTCCTGCCTTGGGCAGTGGGACGGGCCCTGGCTGCCAGCCCCTACCCTTTGCTGCTCCTGAAGAAGCCCCAGGGTGCTGCTGGCTCCTGCTGCACCCTGACTCCATGAGCAGAAGCCCTGCCTGTACCTTTCACCTTGTTGATCAAAGTCTGAAACATTACGGAGCAGAAAGGCCAAACTTTAACTGTGTTGGAAACAAATCAGTTTCTTAGAAAGGTAAGCAAAGCAATAGAAAAAGACAAAGTCTGCCTCATGCATTTCATATGCTGAGGAATGGTTTAGGTGATGCAGAAATAATGAGTTTACTAGGCTTCAGTGATGAAAGGAAAATATTAGAAATTCATAAGTGCAAGAAGTCATTGGAAAGTTTCTTACAGATAATTATTACGACACCCTTGGACACAATGCTTATTTTTCTGTTCTTGACATAAATAGAACATAATAAGTAATAAGGACAGAGTCAATGCAATGCATCATTTATGTTGGTTTTAATATGTAGATTCAAGAAAAAAAACCAACAGTAGTTTTCAAGCAGCCTGAATATATGTGCATTTTATGGATCTTAGTTAAAAGGGTAAAATACACCCACATATTCACACATAACACAAACACACTTCTTTTCTAATTCCAGACTGACTTTTAAAGTACTTTCATTCTATTGGATGCAAAGGGTTTGGGCATTTTTTTGTGATTTCTCAGGTATTCTAAATCATAATCTCTATAATCCTGAATAAATTTAACTGCTTTTCCTTCTAAATACATGAAAGCATTTTCTAAACTGCAGCCCAGATTACTTATTGCTTTCTGGACACGGATGGTAGTCATGGTCCTAGGGATCCTCAGGAGGGAAGCTGCCAGTCAGCTGATGAATACACAGTGAATTATTTTCTGAAAATGAGAACTGAAAAAAAAAAGTCAGTTTTCAAGACTTCAGGCTTAATATAAGAAACACAAATAGTCTAAGATGACTCTTGTCTGAATCACTGCAAAGAGTATGTATCTACTTCTTGTGGCAAGAAAGACGTATTTTGTATTTTTCTGTCTACAGAATCTCACACAGTTACTGTGGCAGAGAGAAATAGAAACTGAGAAAGAAGAATAGCTGTTTTTTTCAGCTTTCTAGTTCTGTACTCTTAGCGCTAAGTGGTATAAGTAACTGGGATGAAGCTGTGAATTGCATTTATAGACACAGAGGATCTGGAATCTATAGTGAGCATTTATCAGAGAAGGACCAGATTAGAATTGCAGCTTGAAATATCATTTCCAAACAAGATTACAATTACAGACTTCAACGTCCCCAGGAGAGGAAGCGAAGAGGCAGGTACTGATCTCATTACTCTTTGCTACCGGGGATGGGACTTGAGGAAATGGCATGATGCTGAGTCAGGGGAGGTTTAGGATGGATATCAGGAAAAGTTTCTTCACCCAAAGTGTGGTTGGGCGCTGGAAAAGGCTCCTGAGGTAAGTGGTTACAGCACCAAGCCTGGCAGAGTCAACGAAGTATTTGGGCAGTGCTGTCAGGCCCATGGTGTGATTCTTCGGGGTCCTGTGCAGGGCCAGGAGTTGGACTCGGTGATGCTGGTGGGTCCTTCCCAAGTTGCCGTGTGATATGGTTCCATTCTACGGTGAGGTGAGGATTATCAGAATTTGTCTGCCTTGCAGCTATGAAATAGAAGTCCATGCCAGTCATTATCTTACCCTAACTTAAAAATATAACATGACTGTCAGTATGGTAACTGCTTCAGGATAACCCCAGCCACTTAAAGTGCCTCAAACTGCTACCTGCCATCACCTCCAGGTTATTGCTCATTTACCCAGGGCCACAGACAAGTGAGGTATTTGCTCCTGTCTCTCATCACAGGCTGTTTTTGCTTTGGGTGGCCAATGTCACACTTTCAAGCTCCTGATTGCAGTAGAAAGATGCTCATAATAAAGTAACAGTGACAAGAGCCAATAGAAATGCCACTTCTGCTTTGGAGAAATTAGGAGTGGAGAACAGAGTTTTAAACCTCACCAAGATTGATCATTACTGACTTTTCTGAGCTAATGAATAAGGAGAAAGGATTAAATCTATTGTAACTCAGATAGCTTTCACCTGACAACTGAGAACCTCTAAGACATGCAGACAAACAGGCCACATAGCTGTGAACTGAAGCAGTATATTGTAAGGGCCTCAGCTCAGCACACTGTAGTTAATAACACTCCTTCTGAAAAAAAAAAACCCACAACAACTTAGGGACTTTTTCCTTCTACTCCCACTCCTATTCTCCACCTCCCACTCCTGACATATTATAAGAAAAATCTCAGACACATGATGGAACAGTTGATTTTTTTCTACGACCCACTCAATCAGAAATAAAAGAAGTGCCACTGGTAAAACACCACAGTGTATAAGCAGCAGAATAAGCCTGAGTGTCTTTACCACAGTTGAGGGAGACACTATAAATGAGCCTGTATAATTCTTCTTGTCATGTTGTAGATGCTACACAAAATTCTGCACCAAGAATTTGTTTTCTTGGATTTTGTGGGAAGAGGATAATAAAAAAAGATAGAAAAAGCAGCCAGGAAGTGAATTTCACTTCCATGAAAAATGTAGAATATAAATGTATCCTATCAAGTAGACAAAGTTAAACCATCTCTCTTCCTGTCACTTTCTCACAACAAATTATGCAACACAAAAAGAACATAAAAAACTCTTATAGACAACTATGCAGAAATATTAAATAATTCACCAGATTCCACCAGAAGACCTGCAGATGATGGCAAAAGAACAATACCTTTGCCTTTTCTCAGTGTGATTGGAAAGAAAAATATAATACACTAAATCTGGATATAGCTGTCTTCCTTTTAAAATAGGAAATGAAGAACAAAACAATTACTCTAGAAGCTCTCAAATATTTTGAGCATGATTTATTACTTTGCTTATGTTAAAAGGTATCTATACCACTAGTGTTTCTCTAAGTCAAATTTAAATCCTCCTTGAACATGGAAAAAACTAAGATAAAATGTCTTGGTCAGTCTCAGTCCACATACTTTAGAATTAATTCCATTGTCCTGTGTTTATTTACTAGTGTAGCTCTAAATCACGGAAATTACATGGGAAAAAACACTATCTATTTGGTGTAATTATAAAAAAAAATTGCATACATGCTGAGGATTTAATAGGACTTCAGCACAAGAGGAAATAAGTGTTAGGAAGTGATACAAAGCTGCCATAATTTTCAGGAGGAGCTGCCACTGATGACTACTGAAGAAATGTGTAAATGATTGCTTAAAGAATTCATGCTTTTCTACTCAGGTCAAGCCGTTTGATTTACTGGTTTGTTTCTCTTCCAACAACATAACTTTGCTTTATAGGCAGAAACTCTTCAAGTCAGAGATCATCCCACTTATGAAGCACTGGATGTGTGTTTGTACAGGTCCTACAGCAAATCTCAATCCCTTCAGTTCCATCTAGAGGCACGAGTGCACAACAGCAGGAGGAATCACCCAGCACGGATGGACTGACAAACTTGTGCAGGGGTAGGGGAAAAAAATGAAACGAGTAAACCACAAAAAAACTGCTTTTATATATTTGTCTTCTTGTCTTATTTTCAGACTCAGATGAAGTTTTCCTTGTGTTAAAAGCATTTGCAAGTCTGTTTCTGGGTAGGTCCTCTTGTGGTAGATGCATCAGAGCTGACGTGCAGGTGCTCCACTCTCAGTGCCCAGTCACTCAGCCAGGTGAAGTCTGCAGGAGGTGACCCAGCTAGCTCGGGATGGGACACATCCAAGTACACCCAGGTATGTACCCGAGCAGAGAGGAAATCAGTATAATCACAAACCCCATTTCCTGACATCAGTTTGGTCAATCTGAAAGGTCCATTTGTCACAGGAAGCAAAGATGAGTATGTTAAAAGGTCAGTTAAAATACACCTTCCCATTAATTAAGTTGAAGGCATCTTTTCTTCTCTATCTACAGAGAGTTCTGGATTCCCTGATGAATCTACTTGAAAGAAGAATGCTGAAATGATAAAGCATTTCTGCAACTTTTATGCCTGTGAAAAACACTAATTTTATTTCCTGGTTTTCCTGTATTAATGTCCAGACATACTATGACCACTATAATACTCTTTTGAATGTTGTCTTTATTATATACAATTAAGTTATGAGCTGCCAAATGTACTTGGAAATGAATACTCAAAGCACAAAGTGCTGAAGTTCACACATATTTGATTACATTTCAGACATACTCAGCACAGAGTTTACAGGTCACACACACTCCCATCTGATCTGGTGTTATTTGGCAGATTTCAAGTTACACTTTA
This sequence comes from Cisticola juncidis, assembly GCA_013400215.1. Classification (NCBI taxonomy): domain Eukaryota; kingdom Metazoa; phylum Chordata; class Aves; order Passeriformes; family Cisticolidae; genus Cisticola; species Cisticola juncidis. The sequence goes on along the minus strand of VXBR01001544.1, from coordinate 281,871 downwards.
TTATAGCAGATGAGAATGCTTCTCCTTATCTATTAAAACTCATTAAGCCAAACATTATTACGGAAGACTAGTCAATAAATACAAAACAAAGCAACTTCTGCATAAACTCACGTTGCTTATATTTGTAGTATTTCCTATCTCTTTTATTAGATATTAGTCTTCTGCAGTTACTTTCTGTGGAAAGCAGGACAAGTTTCAATACTTTAAAGACCCGACTTTTTGCACAAGTAAAACAGTTGTTCCAGAGATTCTCATGCAAGGTTTCTCCCAGAGAAAGTTTTTCACTTAAATCTGCTCTGGTAAATAATCTTTTGGATCAGATAAAAAATTTCCATATCTTCAGCTTCAACTGGAAAAATTTTAAGAATTAATTAATTAGTGTGTCTATTTACTTTTTTAAAGCCAATTTATGATGACTAAATCCAAGGTTATTTCATGTAGGTAGCTGTTTTGCAATCAGTGTATTTATTGCTTGCCAAAATCAACTTTTGAAATGGCAACATAGAATTTAGTTCATGAATACAAAAACTTCTATGAACTCTGAAATTATGAAATAATGAGGTCCCACCATTTGTGCAGTACAGTTCTAAGTCATATTTATTTCCCTACTAACTTTAAAATAGCCTCATCGAAGGTCAAATCTGACATTTGAATTTAAGAAGCATATCTAATTCTATTTCATTAGAAGATGCTTTACCAGCTTTTTTGCAAATCAACTTTGACTCAGATAAATTACCACTTAATTCTTTGTCCTCCTCCACATCATTAAAGTGCAATATTGAATCCATGTGCCCTACTTTTGTCACTCATGCTCAAGAACACGAATTCAGATTGAAAGTGCTGTGAAGAAAGGGTTACTAAATTTTCTCCACCCTGAGCGTCTATTCTGAAAGAGAAGTTTAAATAATGCTAATTTGTTAAATCTTGCACAAGAAAGACTGAGAGATGTTTGAAAACAGCAGGTATATTCACCAGAAAAATAGTGATGGAAAAGGGTGGTTTAACCTGGATAACACTGGCACATGGACAAGTCACAGTCTAACAGGTTTTGTGAGAGAGCTTTTAAAACCAAATCTTATGATGTGATCACCTGCCAAAGCTGGTTGCAGTGATCCAGGAGGCCCTGTTCAATCCTGCTGGACACGGAGTGAGAAAACACCATGACAGTTTTGCAATCAGACTCCCAGTAATACATTGGATTTCCACTCTCTCTTGCATTATTTTTTACAGAAAAAGTAGTACATGTTAATGTAGTACATTTTAACATGTAGTACATGTTAACATGTAGTACATGTTAATTCTTTTCTCGGTTTATTTTCTGCAAATATGAAAAATATTAATTCATGAACCATGTACAAAGAAAACTTCCTAGTTTTACTTCTGCAGTAAAGCAAATGTTAGGTGGTTCAAAGATGTATCTGTATTTCTGAAGAAAAGTTAACTGAAAGTAAACTGGATTATGCTATTGCATATGAACTTCAAATCCAAATCAGTCTGTCTTGAAGTTTCACCTTAACATGGGTAAGGTGAAAAGTTATTATATTCACTGAAAACGTTTAATGTCATAAATAAACTAAGTTTTAATAGTGGTGAAATTTCTTGCCTTTCAAATTAAATTTAGGAAGAAATATTGTACAATTTAAAAATATTTTATCACAGGGAAAATCCACTATTAAAGAGACTCTGAACATATGGATTCAAAATGATTCAAAACTCATTTCACTGGCACCCTTGCAACAGAAATATATATTGTATAATTTAATGTTAGGACTGTTTAAGCACCTGAAGGTGTATGGCATGCATATTTGTATAAAAGTGTATGAAGAAAATAAAAAAGTGAAAGTTGAATATTTGTCCCAATGAAAAAATGTCTTTGGCTTCACTTTGGAGTAGGTGTATATTTAATTACAAGATATTGTATGTACTTGTAAAAATTCAAAGGCTGAGTGAAAAGAAAGTTGTACAAGGAAGAATAATACTGCCTGAACAATTCTGTAGCAGACAGTACCAGAGGCAGTATTTTAACTGCCAGCACATCCACCAAAGGAGATAGCCACAGTACTGGATGTTTTCACAAGAGCTAGAAGTGACAAATTTTGAATTATTGCCTTTGGGTCATGAATTTTCAGTCATGTACTGCAAGTGGATTTGTACACATGGAGAGGTTTTGGGGGAAAGAGGCAGTATAAAGGTCTGCTGTTCAAAGTGTTACAGCATATGACACAAGCAGACAAATCTTGATTCTGCCTTTACTTGCCTGCTAGGTAGAGAAAAAATTCCTGTGTGTCTGGAAATTGGTTTAAATTTTTGCACTTAGGTAGCAATGGAGAAGGGATGGTCTACACGGAGATATTTGACCTTCCCAGCATGCTCATGCAATGCACAGTTTTTCTACAATGTAGATGAAAGTCACTCACATCACAACTTACTGATGTTCAAATGAATATTACCTAAGTCAAGGGTTTGTAGTACACTTGTAAACAGACTTAGAACTAAAATTAATAAGAAAAAAAGAGGAGAAGAAAACTTCAGAGTCATCTAACTGCATTTTTCTGCTAACAATTTTCACTTTGGTAGTAACAGGCCAGATAATGATCTATCAAGCAAGGAAAGCTGAAAATTTTTCAGAGTAGATCACATTAAAGGCTTCCATCCATTTCTCTCACCCTCCTGTTACATAATAGATTTACATCGCATCTCTGTATCTTCGAGTTTAGCATTTGGGGAGCATGGCTGGGTGGGAACAGAATAAAATATTAGGAGAAAAATGATGCTATGGCTACATAGCTATCTGATTGAATAATTCCTGCATTTATAAATCGTGACTATTCCTTGATTCGAAAATATGTACTGGGTACTTTAGATATTCCATGATTTATAGAAATAGTTATATTTATTCAACTCTACCCTTCTGAATTGAGAATTATGCACTTTATGTTATAGGTCTACTCAAGATCTTGTAAGTTACAGTGACATTTCTGCAGTTGGTTCTCTTCCTGCAGTGCTCTTTCTCAGTAACAAACTCCAAGCCCACAGGCATGATGAAGTATTTTGCCTGGTCATTTTCAATTTCTATACTAAGTTTCCATACGGCATAATAATAGGAAAAGAAAAGACATTCCAGTATGATTGACAACCCCAAAAAGTCCTAGTTAGGAGAATATATTCAGCTGTTGGAATCACTCAGAATTATAAGAAATGTCTTTTACCCACCATTAAAAAAAAAAAAAAAAAAAGATATGATGTAGCCTTGCAAAAGGGAACAGTGTATTTTTTTACGTATTTATATATTTCAGATTTCAGAGGAAGTGATATTCTGATTATACATTGTTCATCAATATGAAAACCTGATAAATTATATGCTTTTCTCAGGTAATAAATGGACAGACTTTACTGTGGCTTCAGGAATATTTAAGAATTCAAAAACCTCTTGAAGTCCTTTCTAGTAATAGGAAGCAGAGAATATTTGTTCTGACCATCAGGGCAGTGATGCTCACTGCCTGGTTGACATTAACAAATGCTTAAACTAGATATGAAACAGAGTTCAACTGTTTGAATTCTCACAGCATTACAAAAGAACTATCCATATTCTGTGAGTGAATATAAGGAAAAAATAAGCTAAAAATTGTTACAAAAGAGTCCAGAAAATGAGAAATATGAACTTTCCACAGAAAAAGAAAATTACATGTAGCTACTTGAATGACAGTCTTTCCTTGGATTTTTCTGATCCTTCCTTGAATGTATGAGCAAAGAGATAAGGATTATTATTTTCATAATCTATTAGAAAACATGGTGACACAACCATTGTATATTTCTAATGAATGAACCAGATTTAGTCTGTTCACATACAATATAGGGGAAGGAAGTGGCCTATGCCCATGCTCATTATATATATGTCTAGCTATATTTTTTATAGATTACGAATTTCAGTCAAACTGTAAAATTCAATTATAAAAATTGCTGGAGTATTGCAGGCTAAAATATACGTCTAGAGAAATGAGTGTATTTTATAGCAGAGAGATAACATAATTTTCTTGAAATTATACGGGAAGATTTAAGAAATGCAACATGAATTGAAATATCAGGAAAAAATATTGCTTACAGGAACTTTTGCTGATCAGAAAAAGGCAAAAGTATATTTAGTGCTAGCAATAGACTTTAACATATTACTTCTTACAGAACTGCTGACTCAAGAAGTTTTCTATGTTTTCCTGCCTGAAAGTCCCTCTCTATAAAATCTCATCTCTCCAATTGCACCTAAGGGTTACTTTAGAGATTTTTTCAAATGTCCATGGTATGAACACAGAAATAAACTGCAATATTAAAGCAACTTTTTTTATTCTCCAGATTTCCCTCTGAAGTCACTGTTGATACTCTGGAAAACAATTGCTCAACATTTCCACTGATTTTATGTGGAACATTGAGAAAAATCTTATGGTATAATAAATTTCTAACTTTTGGGTCCTAATTCATATCAACTTTCTATAAACTGCTTTCATTTCTGTTGCTCTGGATCAAAGACTAAAGGAAGGCAGGCAATTTCATTGTCCACATGCAGCTTCAGCAGTCACATTCTTCCTTTGGTAAGTCTCACTCATGCATTTAAACACTGACCGGGACCACTGACTTTCTGACTGGGAGACCTCACTCCACAATAAACGAAAAAACCCAAGTAGACAGATATCAAATGTCCAACATGAGTGCAAAGTGTGTGCACATATACACAGATAGTAAGTTATTTGACCACTACTTAGCAAGGTAAAAGTTGAAATTCGTTAAGTGCTAAATATAGAATGAAATTGATTTCTTTAATGTGTACCTAACATTAATCACATATCATAGTCTCAATCTTATGTCATAGGCATGTATAATTAGGAAATTACTAGGGCCTCAATATTTATTTTTATTTTAGTCTAAGAAAGGGTATTCCTTTGCCATGATATAGCAGAGATTTTTCTCAGAAAATATTGGCTCCTGAAATAACTTTCATTTACAGAATCAGAGAAAACTATTCCGTGATGAGCTGTTTCTATTAGAAGTAGGCAGCTACCAGTATTCAAACCAGCAGCTGAAGGCAGTGTAGATAACATCGACTCCACACTGCAGTACACTGCACTGACTAGGTGTAGAAAAAATAATTATTATTTTCCCTTTGCATCTAGATGTCTTTAGAGATAGCTGGCATCTGTAGTGATACTTGAAATATTGTGTTCAATGTTACAGATCACTGGATGGGAAAATCAAGGAAACTAGAAATAGCAAAATGTAGGATGCTTCTTGGTAAGCGTTGTTTTGCAGTTCATCACAAGTCCAACACTGAAATGTTGCTATTAGTCACATATACTTGTTGTTTTTACACACACAAGTAAGGCTTAAAACTAAAAAAAAAACCCAAAACTTCCAAACTATAGGTTTTAGTATTTTCCCTTCTCAAAGGGAAGGTTTCCCTCCTTACTTTCAAAACCACACAGAATAGGAAAACAACACAATATATGAACCAAAAAAATTCCTCTGGAAGTTTGCATCTCTCTGTATACATATGGGAGGATCTGGAAGATTTGAGGATATATGATGGAAAACTTAAAACATCTTTTAAATACTCCTAGTTTAATTTGTAACAAAGCATATCAGAATTTCTAATCCTATGTTGAAGACAACTTCAATTGTGCAAGTTTAGAGATTATCTTGCACATTGCCCCCCTGTAGATTTCAGATAAGGATACGTATTTAATCATTCTCTATCTAATACTTGGGGGAGATGTGAGTATCAAGAGAAACTGTGAAATGGGAAAATCACATACAATAATTATTTCTTAGTGAACTAGAACATCAGAATCTCTTTGAGTTTCATCTGATTTTTAGAAGGCACTAATTGACTGCAGGCAAATGCCTGATTTGTATCAGATTTGGACTGATTCTATCCCAGAGAAACTGTTGCTGTGGGGTAGATGTTAAAGAGCAATGTGTTTAAATAACATGGTAATCATGGCATTGAAAATAAAATTTACAAACCTGAGAGTTAGGTGTTTAAATTTCTTTTAATAGTGAAGAGGGAGAGTTAGGTGCTTGAGGACAGTATTTACAGCAACTTCAAATAAAACACAGATAAATGAATCAATAGAAAACAGCAAAGTGAAATGTAAATTTCATTTAGTTAATGCCTACAGGGACTGACACCTGAAACCAGTTTCCATTCACAGATAACAGTATCACACAGATAACTAGCTGGTTCCCTTTTAAATAAAGCTGTCAGAAAGATACAAGCAGTGTTGTCCCAAACATCCTTTACCTCAAAGAGGAGACACTTGGATATTAGGTCCTCATCAGACAGAAGGAGTTCATAAGCATCTTATCTCTGGATCTGGAAATTTTAGATTGAAGATCACTCTTTTTACAACCTGTTGCACTGTGCTGCAGTCTGACATATATAAAAATATAATTCATAGGGCCAGAAAATGACAAATAGGCAGAGTATACTAACCAAATGATGATGTCTTTTCTCTGGAAAGTTTGGGAATCCTGCTTCAGGGACTTCTTTTATATTTGACACTACAGAACCCCTGAGAGTTCATATGGACTCAGAAGTTGTGGGTTCAGTGTCTACCTCTGAATTCTTACTGTGTCACCATTGTTAAGTTAAACAAGCACAGCTGGCTTTCAGATTTCTCATTTGTAAAGAGGCAATTATTTTCCTTTTTAAAACTGCACTGACAAGGTCTAGCACACCAGTATCATCTTAGCAGCAGCAGTACTTCTTTTACCACCAGAGACCACTTACAGCTGGGGAGAGTGAGTTGAAGAAAATGTGCAGCTTCAGTACATGAGAAATCATCTTATGGTGTTCAACTTTGGTGCATCTTTACCAGTTCTGGCAGTTCACTCCATGGGGAAGTATTATTGATCAGCAGAAAGGACACAGCTGAACTTTCAGCTCTCTGACTGAGGTTTTACAGTGAGAACCGGCTGTTTGCTGTTTGTCTTTAGTCATAAACCCATCCAAAGTTAAATGAAAGTCACTGATAGAACATATGACACTTCATAATGCCATTCTGATGCAGACTCCTCTCAGAAAAGTGCTGTATTTCTTTTGCCCTTATTTGGGCAAAGGGTTTCAGTGTATTAAATTCTCTCCTGTATGTATTGATGAATTTAAGTTTTTTGTTCAAGGGCTTCTACATGTCTTGCCTGGACTTTTATTGAAGAAGAAAGTGTACAGTTAAAACAGAAAAGGAAGACTTTGATGGTTCCATGGTCAGTAAGACTATTGTAAATATTTTTTCCTGTAAAAGCATCTCTCGTTTATAATAGAATCCAAAATTAATCTATCTCTTGATAATGTGGGTCTACTCATGTCTGCTTAAACTACCAAACTTTTGGATGGCATTGTCTCTGTTCTTACCTGAGAAATGTTTTTTAAGACAAGAGTACACTTGGTGTTAAATGTATCTATTTTTTTTTTTTTAATTTAGCTAGTTGTGCTTGGCCTTTAACAACCTACTGAAGTCTTCTTTCAGCAGATAAATGATGAAGGAATTTTCAGTTAAACAAAGCAGGAGCTTACATTTAGAAAGACAATCAGTGCCAATAATTTGACAGACAAGCTCATTTAATGTGCAGATATCAAACTAAACTCACACAGATTGAAGAGAATGAATCTGCTTACATAACTAATTGGAATGAGTGCTATATAGCAGTTTGCTGTATTATGGTTTTGGTTTACATTTTTCACTAAAAATTAACAGTAGAGGCTAATCTGATCTTCTCATAGCTAACAGAAAAAATTCCAAGTGTCACTGACATAGTATTTGTAAAAAAACCTAACATTTCCACCCAGTTGGAATGCAAGTTGAAAACACAAGGAACATTATCTGCAGGACTGAAAAATTACTTTATATGTCACTATCCCAAAAGATTGAGGAAAACAGCACATAGGCTAAAATAAAAATAACTTTAGACAGATATTTCTAAGTTACCTGATTGCATGCACAAGAGCAAAATAAGCAAATATTGAATTATTTTTTAACCAGAACTTTTTTCCTCTGGAAAGAAGTATGATCCTTATGTTATTCATTGCCGTTTTACCACTCAAGTAACTGTTTGGGAGTTTACACACGTTTCACTGATTACATTATTGTAAAGGGCAAAATATTCCTCAGACTAAAATTTCATTATTTTTACACATCCTTCTGGAAAGAATGCATAAAATGTAATAAAAAAGTGATTTAATGATGATCAGAATTTATGTCTTGTATAGCATACTGAAGAAGAGACTAAACTATGAGGTTTAAGTGAGAACTGAGAGCAAGCAAAATCCAAACTTCATGGCAATTACTCAGTGCATGGTACAGAAAACCAGTTTTGGAGTATTTATAAGACAAAATAAATAAAAGGCTTTTTATAATGCTCCTAGTAATGCTTCATTGTTAATTAGTGTTCTTGCTATGAAATCCTGTTTGCTGACCCAGGGAATTCCTGCAACCAGGATGCTTGCACCTAAATGGGTTCTACTTGTAGGTGAGTACTAACTCTCTTGTTAAATAATTTCAATTCACATGCTAAAATAGTGGTGCCATATCAGTGGGTAGGGGAAAGGGGAGTGTGATGTCAGCCATTCAGTTACAGCTTTTATCTATTAGAGTACATCACACACTTAATTAAGAAAGGTTAAAAAGGTTATTTCTCAGCTTTTGGCCTTTAGGAACTGATTTGAGAGCCAATCAAAACCATTGAGACACAATTGGTATTAAAAAAAGGTCATTGAAAGTTTGTATTCTTTATTCGTGTCACTATGCAGAATCAGACTAGATTTTCTGCTTCGCAGGTCAGATCATCTCATTATTTAAAAAATACAGCAGAGGAACCATATTGCCTGAAATGTTAGCTGAGTGAATCTTTGCTTGAGTAAAGTCATAAATGGTACATTTGACAGGAATTAAGATCGAAAAAATTTGAAAAACTACCTAAAACCACACAAAATATTGTGTTGCAGTTAAAAAAAAAGAAAAAAGAAAAAAGAAGTTGTCACATATATGAAATCTTAGGCTTGTTGTCACTCCAGTAATACGGTAATATAGAATATAGGATCTACACTGATTTTAAACAAATACCGGAAAGTTTTTTCAATATCAGTTACAGCATTCAAAATGTTATGTAAAATTATGGTAAACATCAGACCAATTGATTTAAAAGCTGTTATAATAAGGATGGATTGACTGTGTATCACTTAACCAACTTCATTGTAACCTCTGCTTGTTAACTGTGATAACATGATGGAAGGCTGACAATATATCAAAGTTCCTTCACTTCATAAATAGGAGTGTAGAGGGCAGAAAATGCCTCAAAAATGCTATTGAGAACATAACCTTTTAAGATCGCAAATATACATTTTTTTAGTATCTTACCCAAGTGTGGAGAGAAAGTAAAGCGTTATTTTATTACATCCTGATTCTCACAACAAACTGTGTTTTTGAAATTAGACATTATGTTTCAGAGCATGTCTTATTCTTGATGCGGACTCATTTCTCCTTTTATTCAAAAATGTCTTATCCAATTGATTTCGTATTTCCCATATTAACTCTATTGAATGGATTGCCTGTTATTTGACAAGATATGGCTATTTTGTATTTTGCCTTTGGAGGACGTTTTCTTCATAAAGTTACTGCTTGTCACTATGTCCTTAATAATGAATTTACAATGTTGGAAAATGTCTATCTCTACAAACTAATGACATGACATGTTAATTTACTTCTAAACCTCCTTCTTCCATATGCAGTTTTGTGAGTTCAATGTCAATAGCTTATATTAAATGTTTTAAATTATGCTTAGTATTTCTACACAGCTTTATGAGATCATTATTTGTAGTCTGATGGTCAGGGCTATCTCTTGGAAAGAAGAAGCTGTGAGAACTCCTAGTACTCCACAACGACTTTGACCATGGGTTATTTTAGAGAAGATCATCCTGATCTCTTTATTAAGTATGTGTTTACCCCAAGGACAATAATTTGAAATAATTTGAAAATCCATATGCTGAGGTAGAAATTGATATGTACTGCAAAATTCAGTCTGGTATCAAAACTTCGAAATATAAGTACATATATGTATGTACAATTTTTGAAGTTTCCATTAGTCAAAGGACATCTTGTCAGTACAGTCTATAGAGCCTAAAGGACAGTTTAGCTGCATATGGCACCCCATGACAATGGCACTTTCATCTATACATATCTGAGGATTTTCTTTTTCTCAACTGTGTAGTTAATTCTGCTGTTAACAATTGATTAAATTTCCTACATACAGTACTACCAGAGAAGTACTCTGGTGTTTGTGCCTTCCTCTGCTTTGAAAGGCATATTTCTTTTTATCTTCTGTACATACATCCTGAAATTGTTCTACATGCCTGTATTAAGGTATGTAAATTGAGCCTTTAATATTAACTCTTAAATCTAAGGCCTACTCAAACCCATTAACACATATATAGAAAATACCTCCTCTTAGACAAAATTAAACAAAAAAGAAATCCACAAGAGAAATTATTAAAAACATCAACCTTAAAGTTGACCACTGATGACCTATACGTCAAAATCAAATACAAATAATATCAAATATTTATTCACTTCCCCAGAATATTGACCTGGATTTTCCTTGGTTTTGTGATATATATTTTTCTCAGAAACAATCGGATTAATCAAAGTAAACTGAAAATGTAAAGGTCTAGTCAAACCAAAAGGAACATTAGTTGTCAAGTGACATTTGGATAATAGTTTGAGCTGGCAGTGGCACAATGAAGTTGCAACAGAAGAGTACCTCTAAAATAAAATGTCCAATATCTATAGAAACTCCCTACACAGCAGAATGTGTCAGTAAATGCCTTCCCACCTCACTCCCAGTTCTCCCCAGTTCTTTCCCACAACTGTCTGAACAAGCAACTTCCATGTGTTTCAGAGATTAAGATGGTTTTAGATGGTTTTTGTCTGGGATTTAATATGGTATCATCATTCTTAGATAGCTGTGTACCTACACACTAGTCTCCCATGGTTCCTTAAAATGATACACAAGAGATGTTTTTATTTTTGCAGGAACGTGAGAATGAAGCCAGGAGCACGTGGGTCCTTTCACAAGGGCTAGACGTTTTCTAGACTAAAGAAGGATGTGTAATTCTAGTGTCTAGGTCACAGGGTTGGGGACCTAAGAGCACCTTGTTCTAATTTTGCCCGAAACACTGACTCACTATAATATTTAGAAATCCAGGTATTTCTTTGACTGTGATGAAATTTTTTCTATCTACTGGAAAAGCCTCAGAGGAAAAGAATGTTGTGCGTAATCAGATTTTTCTTATGTGGTAAATCAATTACAAAAATATGAGAACAGAATAGTCTCCTTCAGATAAAAAAACAAAAATAAAACACATTCTAGCAGTCAGTTGTACAGGCAAAGTAAGTAAGGAAAGATAGATTGATGATAGATAGATGATAGACAAAGAGAGAAAACCAGTTGTAAATTTAGCATCACTTTTCTCTTGCATTTGTAAGAAAGAAGAGGCAATATACAAGAGGTGTTTGTTATCTAATTTAAGATCAGTATATGTTCTCTAGTGCAAATCCCATTGCCAGCATGTAGAACCTGACATCAGATAAATATACACTGCAGTATACAGAGCATGCTTTGCTGTACAATAAAATAAAGAAATGGATGTTTAATATTTTTAATTGTACTTCTTTAGAAATAAATAGTTTACATGCTTTATTCCTTAAAGATTTTAATCTCTGTGTGTACATGAAATAAAGAAGTATGTGTGCAAGCACATGCAAAACTTGTGCACCTAAAACATCAGATGTTTGCCTGCTTACAAGAAGAAGCGGGAGGGAAGAATGGGCTGAAGGTGTGATGTGCATGGAAAGAAATACTATCAACTTTCTCCTGTACATGCTATAACTTTGAAAGTCTAAACTGCTTAAAAAGAGATTAGACTGCTTCCTGAATGCTGCTGACTCTTGCTTTCCTTTAGGAATTTCTGTACTAGCTGCAGGGCACTATATTGGCTAAATACAATTGGAAATTGTTTGAATTAAATAATTCTTTTAAAAGTATTTTTTTGTGTTACTATCTCATATGTTATACTTTTACCTTTTAAGCTATTTTCAAGTATTAAAACCATAGCTTTTTTTTGTGAATAACCATTAAAAGTGAGCAGGTATCAAAGAAGTACAGACCAACATTTAAAAAAGAAATTTAATAGCTCCATATTTCGGTCAAAATAGCAATTGTGACTTAGTATAAACCTAAAGTTTATACTATGAAGTCTAGTCAAAATAATGTGCTCTTTACAGGCTAAGTATACAAATATATCAGATTTATTATTAGCAGTGATCTTATTTTCCTAGTTCTCTATTGCTCTACATGCCAGTACGTGCAATCCCATAATTACTGCTGTTCATGTTGAAGGAATGACTCCTGGATTTGTGTCAATACCTGCCGTATGATTCTGGTTCTATTTTCCAAATCTGGTTTTAAGCCTGGGTCTTCTAAGGATCTATTGGTAAACTTGACATCAGGATCATATTCATGTTAAGTCATGAACTGACAGTCACATGCATTTTGATGAATGTTTTTGATATATGCAGTGATATTTTGCTTGTCTTCCATAGTTATGGGGAGATAGAACAGAAAAGACAACCACTAGAAATTGCATCATTAGGATAGTATGAACATCAAGAATTATAACTATAGCCTGGGAAATTTAGAATTATATTATAAACTCCATTACTTTGAATAATAGCACAATTGCAGAATGTTATCCCCAGCACATGCACTTGAATGTATATTACATTTAGTTAACTAGCTATGTAAGAAATTTCTCTTACTCAACATTATCAGAGAAGATGATGATAACATTAAAAAACCATCACAACTACACCATGCTTTAAGCTAAAAATCTATTTAGCCATAATCTATCAGCTATTCAACACAACAGTTTTGGTTTTTCTATGAAAATGCTTTGCTTGGAGCTCTTCATCGAGCATATTACCTTCCATTTAAACTCACTTAAATCCTGATACACATTTGTAATTTTCTTATTAAAGTATGGCCACCCTGCATAGCCTAACCTTAATAAAAGATCTCCTATTCAAATGAAGTGTTAAGTTATACAAATATTGTCCCTGCAATCTTTAAATAATTTAGAATTTTAAGTGATAAACCCACAAACGTTATTTTTATCCTTGTTTCCGGTCATTTCAGTTTTATGGCTAATTCAATTCATATCAGGTTTATTCCTTTAATCAAATGCCACATTTTATCAAATGCAACATTGCCCTTGTGTGCTTCTGTTTTAAAGGAATTAAACCAGCCTAGCTCATGGGAAAGAATGGTAAGTTTAGTTGGAACCTCACTAAGTAGAACTGGCTTGAATTATCCACAATAAATATATATGGTATATAGTATATGGTAAACCCCCTCCATGTGTAATCTGTCCTAAACTGTAAGATAAATATGAGTTGATACGTACACACGATATGCTTTCTCTGTGCTGAGACAGAGTGCATGATGAAGTAGTCTCATTTAATGACTCGATGTTCTTTTGATCTGTTTATCTGATATAAACCAAAAAAAAAAAAATTATATAGGATGAGATCTTAAGTACCACAGGAAAAAAAAATGGACTAGAAGCATGGATAACTAAGGGAGACTCAACAAAAGGATATCAAGAAAATGGTAGATTTTATTTAAGATTTTGCAACAAGATGCAAATGCATAGCTACTACTTTGCTAATATTTCAATGTATTTTTCTGAATATTGGGGCGCTTCAAAACCTGAAAGTCTTAAACCTGTCTTCTTTATCCACTCTGTCTAATTTCTTGTGTAGATTCAAATTCTGAAAACATGACTCACAAAAATACTTCTACATTTTAATGACAATGGCCTCTAGAAATAAACCATACAGGGTTTTAAAATTATTTATTATTTTTGAAAGGGTTATCTTTCACCAAGTAAGCCTTTTTAAAACTTTTGGATTGAATACCGACCAGATTTTGCCAGTGAGGACATGCACATTGACTGACGTCATGAACAGGCAGGTGAAGGTCTTTGCTTCCCTCTAGTGACTGGTCCAGGAAGAGATTGAACTGAATCTGCTCACGCTACTCAACTCTGGCTCAGAGACTCAGCAAAAGATTAACCACGTGTAAAGACACCTGAGAGGACAATGAGATGCTGACACAGTATTAGAGCGCGTATATTTGTGATAGTGATTGATAATATATGGCAGATTTACACTGGACATGTGTTTGACTGGCTTTGACGTAGTTTTACAGTTTTATCAGGCAGAGATAATATTTCAATGTTGACAATTTAAGAACAACTTCTGGAGTTGGAAGATGACCTCTAAGACGAATTCCAAAACACAATTTCAAATATTTATTTAAGGTTATTTTGCCAAAAAAACCGCTTGTAGTAAGACAGACCAGACTTCAAGGAATTACATGATGTTTGATTTAACAGATGGAACACTTACTAATTCAGGAGAATTAGATGTACACATTTTCAAGTAAAGATAAGCAAACCTACACTCCACAAGTGCTAAAAAATACATTGTATTATATTGTATTACACTCTCCTTATCATATTACTAAAACGAGCTATATTTATACCAGTTGTGGTTCTGTTTTGTTGGGTTTTTTTGTTTGTTTGTTTGGTTTGTTTTGTTTTGTACTGACCCTGAATAAATTTAAAATAAAAATTAATATGCTTTACTTACAAGAAACTTTATGCACAAGACCTGTACCCCTGTTTTAAAGGGAATAGATGCACAGCTCTTCTCACATGGACCAGCAAATATTCCCCAAATTATTCAATTTCTTTGCGGGCACAAGCAGATTTTATTTAAGGATGGTATAATACAAAGACCTTTAGTGCTTCTGCACCACTTCTGTTGGATAAACAGAGCTAAATTCTCCAAAACAGACAACAGTCATGATATCATAAGAATGGATGAGAAAAAAAAAAAGTGAAATATCATTATAAAACTACTTAAACTTCAGAGATCTGCTTCATGGCAGGAGAATGATACTGGCTTTGAGAACAGCTAGGGAACATTGTCACTTAGGACTCAGGAATTTGGAACTCTATCTCTACCAGGGTTTAATAAGTAAACTTGGATGAACAGATTTGCTTTCATCATGTTCCATTTCCCCTAGCTTTAAACCAGGGAGGAAGGTATGAAACTCTGTGTTAAATTGCTTTTAAATTTGCAGGTTTAAAAACCTTTAAGAGGTGCATGACATAAATGAGAACGGTTGCTGAACTTTTGCAGTTGCAATTGTGCTATTTTGTACTTTTGGAAGCTGTGTTCTATTCGTTAAACATTGTTTTTTCCTAGAAGTCAGTCCAAGGCCAGCCCCATGCTGGACTACCAGCAGTTGCATTTCTTGGTGAAGTTTTATTAAGAAAAAAACAATTCCATTTTATTTGACTTAGTAAGATCCATGAATTTTTCTGGAAACCTAGATAAAAAACCAAATCATGACTGATTATTTTCTGTAGTGAAATTTATTCAAAATTCAATTATCTTTTGTTTTCATTATACACTAAAAATCTGTCAAAAATCCAATTATAATCTCTAAATTAGATTATGAAGATACAATTACTGGTTCTTTTTAGTTACAATCCAGGATTTAAATTGTCTGATATTACAAGAAACCACTATTTTTAGTTTGTGAAAATCTACATTTACATAACAGCAATAAATAGCAATTGAGTTCTCAACAAAGGGAGTTGATTAATCACCCAGTAAAATTAAAAAGAGAACTTATTAGCAGGAATTAATTTGATTTTTTAAATTTTTTTTT